>OZ012741.1:342018789-342577197 GCA_963859935.3 Lathyrus sativus
CCAGGATAACAGAAGAGATCTAGTTTGGCATGCTAAGCAGCTCATGAACAACCAAAGGAAGCTCACAAGGGATTAGCATAGTGGGACAGGTTCCCTCAAAGTTCTACCCCTAAGACCAATCACTTATCCCTCCAAAGGAGGGAGGTGAGTTCTTAGAGGGACTTTTAGTCACTGGGAAAGAATGGAAGCACAGGAAGCATTCCATGTTTCATGAATCAAATCTCTAATCTAGAGCTCTACCTAGCTCCTAAACCCTAAAGTCTTCAACAGCTACCAGCAAGCCTCAAACCTCTCAACCTCTGGGTCTTGATCTTCAATCTTCTCCTTCATCATGCTCCTTGAACAAGGTCTTCAAGCAAGCCAAACCCCCAAAACAAATCTCCCAAATGAAACCCCAAATGAAACCCCAAAGACAGACAATCATCATAAAGCATTCAATACAATCAATCAAATCAGAAAATACCCTAAAAATATTAAGATCAAAGAGAAAAATCTAATACTTATTCACAAGGGTCTACTACACTTACCCGTAATACCCCTATAGTCCCATACCCCAAAATCAAACTAAAGCTCCTAAAAGAAGATGGTTCACTTCATCTATGTCACACCTAAAACCCTAATTTGATTCTCCTAATCACACCTAATCAAAGTACTCAAATTTTAATCCTAAAATCAAAAATTAAATCCTAGAAGGGAGCTAAGGTCCTAAGCTAAGTACACTAAAAGGAATGGACCCTAAATCTAAAGGGAGTCTCCTAAACCAAAATCAACAAAATCAAGTATAAACCTAAAATCAATAAAAACCTATTTAAAAGGAAAATATTCTAAAAATATAAAAATGAAAAGAAATGCTAATTTTAATATTTGTTATTTTTCTTAACAGAATTATAAACAAGTTGCAAAAACAACCACTAGAAAATATTAATTTTTCAAATTGATATGAATTTTACAAAATCAAAAGAAATTAAAGAAAATAAAAATAAAAGCAATTGGGAGAGGGGTGTCAATAGCATGTGCGCCTAGTGTTTTTATCCTAATGGGCTCAGACTAGGGGGTGGGAAAAGCATAGCGTGCAGGGCCCAATGTATTCAGAAAAATCAAAACAAAAAATCCAAGAAAAAGATGAGACACACGGTGTGAATAGCATCAGAAAACAGTTCAAAATGAAATGGGTTTGGTTTCAGGGGTGTGTATAGCAAGTTTTGATCCAGGCCCAAGGATTCTTAAGTGAAACGCTGAGTTTCACTTACTCAGCATTTCCCTCAATTTCTCTAATTAAATGGGGTGCGTTGGATTAAAATCTAAGTCAAAGTCAGATAAGGGATCTCACGGCTCTCCTTCATCTTCAACCTTAAGAAACCCTAGAACCTGAAAAAATCTCTCCCATGCACGACTCTTCCCCCTCTCTGTTTTCCCTCCTCTCTCAATGAAATGCCACGATACAAAAAGCAAAAATGGCCTATATTCTCCCCTCTACACAACCCTAGTTTTAGTTTCTCCTAACTCTCAACCTAACACAAAACCCGATAGGGATAAACCTAGGGCACACCTAGACTGCCACTGATATGAACTTGATTATTTCTTGATCATTCTTGCACTAATGTGCTCTCCATGTTGCACTGGTTATTATATGCTATCTAGCTTGCATCAACACACTAACCTAGCCATTCTAAGTCTTGAAAGTTCAACTGCCCTAACATGAAACCTCATCAATGGCTCTCTAAGTTTCAGAAACTCATCATCTACTCTAACCTAGCAATTTTAACCTAAAGAAACAGACCTAAAAGACATAATTAATGGTGTATGGATCAGACTACATACCTGCAATCTTTTATGAAACAGTTGAGGAATCGTGCACTTCAAGTCTTGCAATGCTTCAAGAGTGATCTACACTTGGTAATGAGGCTACTGTTTGCAATCAACCATGTGGAAAGAGCTTGTAGTGAGGGATGCAATTCTGATATGGATCTTGGCAATTTCAACTTCAACACTTCACACCTCCATTGATGGACCTCTGATCAAGCTTGTACTCACTCACTATGAGCTATGGATTGAAGAAGAAGAAGAAATTTGAACAGAAATCGTGTAGAATGGATGATCACACTATTTCTTACACTTGAAGAAACTTTGAAATCCTCACTTTTCTCTCTTTCTATTCACCAACCTCTTCTTCTAATGGACTCATCTCAATATATAGGATAGCATGGAAGAATCTAGAGACTTCTAGCTCAATCTAAGATGCTTCTAGAAACTTCAAGAATTTCTCATGATATGGTATTTTGATGTCTCATGATATCTCACTTCAATCCACTAACAGCCCCTTAACCACCTTTTAAAATCTTTTTTCATGACAAATTGGAGTGATATGAGTGAAAAACAAGGGATTCCTTTGCCTTATGTTGAGTTTCTCACATGTACCTTATTATGCAAGTAATGGAATTACAAAGCAAGTCCATTTTTTAACCCTCAAATCAAAATTGTGGCTGAACCAATGTCTTTAAAATTTTCCTTAGACTCAATTTGATATATTACATGACCCATTTTGGATTTATAGATTGCCCAAACTAATTTCCAAGTTGAACTTTTTTAAGTTATATGCCATTTTTAGGTCATTTTCACCACCTTTTGTCAACTCTTGTTCTATGCATTTTCAAACTTCCATGACCTCTTTTCTAGGCTTAAAATGTCATTTTGAACAACTTTGATGTTGTGAAGTTTTTCATTTGAAGCTTCCTTGTATGAGTTTTGGGCATAGGCTTGAAATGACCTGTAATTCTCAAATGACCAAAATACCCTTTGCTTGCCAAGGACATAAGTAGAGTTTCACAAATCATATTAAGGCATACAATACCTTTCTAGAAATATAAGACAATGATGAACAACTCTCATGTTGACCATAAATTCATTTGAAATCTCCTTGAGGGGTAAAAGTTGCTTGGAAGGCAAGTAACTTTCACAGACAAAATTTCAGTGTCCTCAGATGACCTGTAACTTGCACGACCTATAAATTGAGTTCTATAAATCACCTTGATGACTTCCACCACTCAAATTAAATATATGAAGATACTCTACAAGTTTCATGTGGACCATAAATTCATATGAAGCTTGCATTTTGAATTACACTGCTTGGAAGTTTGATCTAAATCAGGGGATTTTACACTGAAACCCTAATTTGGTAACTTCACTTCTCCTTGACTTCTTTTGATTTTTCTTGGGCACAACACAACATCCATATCCATGTAGCAAATAATGAATCCCACATCCTTCAAATGAGCCTTGATACCTTTCAAATCAAGTCCTTGACCTAGGGTTGACCTAGATGAAACCCTAGTTGACTGACTTCAACTGAGGCTCTTGCAATCATTCCAATGACCTGGCTCTCCTTCGAAATGATCATCTAGGCTTTCCATAACATCCATACACATTCCATACTTTTGGCTCATAGCTCATGCTTCCTCTGATGATCCCCAAATAACCTCAAGATAGGAGAGAATCCACTGAGTGATCTGAGTAATCTTGAATATGAATGAAACCCCTTGAATATGCCTCTTGAGGCAAGAATGGTACTTGATCCCCTGATTAAGATTAGCTTGCTTATGCTATGCTATGCAGATGAATACACTATGTACATGATGCCAATGCAAATGACTATGCAATTGAAACATAAACCTAGGTTAGAAAAGGTTGGGCAAATTTTGGGGTGCAACAGCTGCCCCTATTCAAGCGGCTTGGACCCGACTGGATGAAGAGCGCGCAGCCTTCAGACATTCGAGGTACAAGACGGTTGAATACGAAAGAACCCGGAAATTTGCCAACCGCAAAATCAAATTGCTAATACGACTACTGCTTGGGAAAACCCTGGGAACTGGCTTCTGTTGTCACAGCAACAACTAGCCATCCATCTGTCAATCTATATATTTTTTTTTAAAATATTCTGATATTGTCCGCCGACTACTCCATTCCGAAGAAATGAGCACACACCACACAACGAGAAATTGTTGATCTCACTTATCAACCTCTGTTGATCTCACTTATCAACCGAGCACACGCTAACCAGCGGGAAAATATTGACTTCACTTATCATGTTGATTTCACTTATCATGTTGATTTCACCGATCAACCTTTCGTTTCCTGAAGAAACGAGAAAAACGCTTAACCAAGCGGGAAGATGTTGATCTCACTTATCAACTTTGCGGGGAGCCGAGAAACTTGACCAAGCATCTCTGAGGGGATAATCCGACGATGATCGTCACACACCTACTCTGACCGTAGGTAAAAAACTTCAAATCTTTACGTACTGATATAACACTAAGCCAGATAAACTGAGTAGCTTAACCAAGCAACTCGGTGGGGAAAACTCTGTTGGAGGTCACGAGAACTTAACCAAGTAATCCGTTGACGAACACTCCGTTGGGGGAATACAAGTAACTTAACCAAGCGACTTGTCGAAGAATACCCTGCCGGGGACTACAAGGAACTTAACCAAGTATCTCGTTGAAGACCAGCCTGCTAGGGATTACGTCTCTACTGGGGTAACTGTGGGTAACCACCCAAAATCTGCATCATGCTATTTCCACCGTACTCTGAGAAAGACTAGGCTGGGGAAAAGAGAAATGCTTGACCAAGCAACTCTGCTAGGGGATTATGCGGCCTAACGAACACGATCACTGCATGTTTTACACCACAAATCCACAAAACTGCGACGAACACGGTCACTGCGTGTATCATAAACAACATCAACTAAAGGGACGAGCACGACGAACACGATCACCGCGCGTTTCGATGCCACAAACAAAACCACATAATGGGACAAACACGATCACTGCGTGTTGCGTTACAACCAAAATCACATTGACCATAAATCCAACCGGATGAGGTAAACACGATCACTGCGTGCCAGACGGAATAAATCCACATAGAAGAGGCGAACACGTTCACTGCGTACTTCAACCACCAATATGATGAACACGATCACTGCGTGTGCTGTAATAGGACAAACACGATCACTGCGTGTATTGACCGACAAAACCCCAAAATGATGTCAACACGATCACTGCGTGCTTCACACCACAAGTTCAAATGGTTCTATCAACACGATCACTGCGTGCTATACGAATACGATCACTGCGTATCTTGAACACGATCACTGTGTGTTTGAACATGATCACTGCGTGTTATGAGCCACGATCCTCTTGACTGGAGAAAACACGATCACTGCGTGCTGTGTGTCTCAACTAACCCACATAACTGGATGAATACGATCACTGCATATTCTAACCATACATAGGGTGAACGCGATCACTGCGCGTTTCATATCACGACCCTCTTGACTGGAGGAAACACGATCACTGCGTGCCTTGTGACACAACTTCAAACATGGGACGAATACGATCACTGCGTACTTTGGCCACAAACAACCAGATGAACACGTTCACTGCGTGCCTCACCCTATAACCAAACCGTATAACGGATGAATACGATCACTGCGTATACCGACCAACAAAAACTGGATGAACACGATCACTGTGTGTCAATCTATAACCACTGTATAACGGACGAATATGATCACTGCGCATATCGACCAACAAACATCACATGATACGGTAAACACGATCACTGCGTGTTTCGCACCACCAATAGAGTGAACACGATCACTGCGTGTCCTGCCCAATAAACCCCCGAGACGATACCAACACGATCACTGCGTGCCTTACAAAACAATCTTCTTAGATCGGGACGAACACGATCACTGCGCCATTCGACCACAGATACACATACCAAGATCAACACGATCACTGCGTGTCCTACAACATGAACCCCATAGACGGTACGAATACGATCACTGCGTATTTGGACCACAAAACAACGTCAAGATCAACACGATCACTGCGTGTCTTACGACATGAACCCCATAGATGATACAAATACGATCACCGCGTATTTCATACTATAACCAAACCATATAACGGACGAACACGATCACTGCGTATATCGACCAACAAATCCACCTGATGCAATAGACACGATCACTACATGCTCCGCATCACAAGTTCACATGGTACTACACGATCACTGCGTGCCATACGAATACGATCACTGCGTATCTTGAACACGATCACTGCGTGTTTTGAGCCACGACCCTCTTGACTGGAGGAAAACACGACCACTGCGTGTTGTGTGTCTCAACCAACCCCCATAACTGGACGAATACGATCACGGCATATTCTAACCACACATAGGGTGAACACGATCACTGCGTGTTTTATGTCACGACCCTCTTGACTGGAGGAAAACACGATCACCGCGTGCCTTGTGACATAACTTCAAACATGGGGCGAATACGATCACTGCGTACTTCGGCCACAAACAAACAGACGAAACACGATCACTGCGTGCTTCATGCCATAACCACCGTATAACGGACAAATACGATCACTGCGTATCTCGACCAACAAATCTACAGACCATGATCAACACGATCACTGCGTGCCTCGCACAATGAACCCCCGAGATAATGCCAACACGATCACTGCATGCCGTACAACACAATCCTCTTAGATCGGGACGAATACGATCACTGCGCAATTCGACCACAAACACACATACCAAGATCAACACGATCACTGCGTGTCCTACAACATGAACCCCATAGAAGATACAAATACGATCACTGCGTACTTGGGCCACGAAATTCACACACCAAGATCAACACGATCACTGCGTGCCTTACAGCATGAACCCCCAAAGGTCGGGACAAATACGATCACTGCGTACTTTGACCACAAATCAACATCTTCCTGAACCACGACTTCTCTTATCGGCAAGGAACAACATGTCTGAAACGGAAGAGGTAACCAACTTGGCTTATGTTTCAAAAATGCACGTTCGCGAATGATGTAATGCTTCCATACAGCATGGAAATGCTACGTATTTTGGGTAAAATGCAAGTATGATGATGCATGCTTATGCAAAAAGTCGCTTCAGCAAAATAAATGCTGAAGACAAAGCTGGATCCGCTGGGGATAATCGGACATCACAGAATTATTCCAGCAAAATAAATGCTGGAAGAGTGAAATCAACTCCGCTAAGGAAGAACATATGTTCCGAGTATGATTGACCTTCTTTGGGGATAGCTTACCCGTGCCAATGAAAATCGGGCTTTTGCTGGGGAAAACGGACGGAGTCTTTCTGCGTACTAATGAAGATTGGATTTTGAAACTGATGTGCCAACATGGACGGGCCTCACAGTGATCGCCAATAAGAATTGGACTTTTAGGCTATCTGCGATGGGTCAGGTACAACTGACGCTGAACAACATTCTGTCTGAATTCACAGTCCCTGGTCGATGGATCAGAAGATAGTAACATGACTTCCCGACATTCGTCTCACACTTTAAGATTGACTAAATCTGCTCGAATAACTCTGAATAACCCTGATGATACTGAGAAGAACAATCCCTTTGCTTCTGACATGCCCCAGCCTGCGGGACCTCTGTGGGGATACTCCTCAAAAGGAAATCTGAAAATTTGTATCTTGTTGGTCTGGTATAAGATGCCCCGGCATTCTGAACCTCGAATAAAGAAAAACTTCTGCGCTCTTAAGATGGCCTACCCCTGATTGCAATGACGTTGCCCCTGGTTAGCTGATTTAGAGCAGTACCTCCGATTACGAGAGATTTACCGAATCTCGACCTGATTGCCCCAGAATAACTGACTTCGAATGGCTGACCTGACTGGGGAGTCACTTAATGGCTTGCCCCGGCTTACGGAACATTCGGGCGTTCTGTATTCTATCTCGACCATACTTTCCACTGTGGGAAACTTCCCTGCTGTCAAGCGCTTACTCGCAAGTAAAACAAGTTGTTATGCATAAAAGATATAATAATGCAACGCATATGACAGTTTTGACATCCAATCTGTTCACCAGGAAAAGGAAAAACATTTCATGGCATGTAATGCACAAAACATTTGTCAAGGATATCAATATCAGTACCAACATGGCATGAGGAACCCTTTCAGGAGTCAGTTTCGACGCGATCTTTACCGAAGTATGCTCTCAAAACAAACCTGCTTCAATTAGGACTTTTGAAGGTTGTAACGTGGTCGGGTTCACGGTTTTGAAGGAAAGGATAAAGGCTCAAAGTTTATTTTAACCCACCCATTCTCCTTGATGTTCTCCGATCCTATGTTCAGCTAATTCGACCTTAGCACTCACCTCTCAGAGGCTGAAAGATAGGAGTGATAGTTCGAGAAATTAGGATTATTGGGAGTGACAGCCACTCACCTTCCGTCTTTGACACTTGAGGTCACACGACTCGTATTTCATTTGAGGATTTTTCCATCCTTTCATCTTTTTTCTTTTCATATCCCTAACTTTTGCATGGACTGACTCTTTTGAGTTCTTTTGGTTTTTTGAGTCCAGCGGGATGCCCTCATTTTTGCCTAAGTCAATTGTTTTCTTTTCTTGACTTAGCGGGCTTTTGATTTTTTTCTCTTTTTTCTTTCGAACAAGTCGTGTGACGCTGGTTGTCTGACTCTTTGGGGAATGATGTGACTGTTTCACTCCTAATGCTAAACCATTGTGGTTTCTTAGGCACGACCTCTAGAGGTGTGATTGATCCTCGAACGGACACTCCTTTTGCAACTTGAACGCTCGGTCAAATTAGCTAACACCTACCCTGCCCCAGGTTAAGATTGAGGGTTTTTCATTCGCAGAAAGAAACTCCTACTACAAGGCTCAAAAGGGTAGACAAGGGATTATCTTCCTTATATCTCCGGTGTTTAGGGATTTGAAACAATGCCTGTACATCATCAACAGGTTTTATTTCAAAAGCATACAATCGGAAGTTGCATGTCGTTCATTTTCGTCATCCTCCCCAGATTCCTCTCAGGTGTTGGACATTTATAAAAACAATTAGTGAACACGAATGGATTTAATCAAAACATGCATATTTATTTCATTATCATCAATTGAATGAACACAACGAGTTTTACAAACAAGATTGCATTTTAAACAGGAAAGAAACTACAAACGTAAAGAAATGACAAGATAAAACAAAGAAAAATGCCAGCTTCCTAGAACCAGGCTTTCACATCTGTCTTGCTGCTGAACCAGCCATCTTCACTGTCAGTGGTTGGAGGCAACCTGACGTTGTCCTGATCTGCTTTCAATGACTCCACCAAACTAGGGAATACTCCTCATTCAGATGATTTCAGGCCCTTCCTGCCCGAAGTTAATAGTTGTATTATCGAGCAGGTCCTGCACCTTGTGCTTGAAGGCCAGACAATCTTCAATGTTGTGCCCCGGTGCTCCTGAATGGAAGTCATAGTGCTGATTGGTATCGTACTCAGCTGGTGGCGTGCCTGTCAGCGGGGCTAACTTCCTCTTTTCAACCAACTGTAGTCGTAGCAACCTTTGAAGAAGTTCGGCGTAAGACATCGGAGGCACTTTAAATACCCTCATCGGCCTCTGATTCTGAGCTCTTCGCTGATTGGGATGCTGTTGTCTTTGCTGCTGTTGAGGTCGTTGCTGTTGTTGCTGGTACCGGGTTGACTGTTGAACAACTTTCGTAGCAAATACAACATCGGTTTCTTGATTTCCACCGCGCTGACGGAGGTACTCCTTATGCTCAGCCACTTTCTTTCTCAGATCTGCCCCAGGAATAGGCAACAGTTGCGGGCACGGAGATTCTGACACCATGGAGTCCAAGATACGTTTCTGACCTACTGCAGCTACAGGAACGTCCATCCTTTTAGCATTAATTGGGGTAGGACCAATACGTACAACTACACCGCTCGGCGTGAATTCAATATCTTTTGAGTCAATCAGGTCTTGAACATTGTGCTTAAAAGCATGACAACTCTCGATGACATGTCCGAGTGTCCCAGAGTGAAATTCACACTACTTACTGGTATCGTACCCATGAGGCGATATCGTTCCCTTGGGTGATTCCATTGTTCTTTTTTCAACCAGTTTAAACCTCGATAAAGTCTGAAAGAGCTCAGCATACGTTGAAGGTGGCGCCTCAAATACCTTCTTTGGCCTCCCCTCTTGAATCCTCCGTTGAGCCGGATGTGACGGAGAATCGTTAATCTGAACAAAACCCCGAGGCGTGATGAAAATCCGGTTAGAGTCTAACAGATCCTGAACCTGACTTCTAAGCACCTTACAATCATTTGTTGAATGCCCCTGTGCCCCAACATGGTACTCACAGCGGGCGCTGGCATCAATACCCGGTGGATGCGGCGGAATCACCGCATTAGTCTCTTTCGGCACTATCAATCCACTTCTGACTAGATCTGGCAACAACTGACTGTACGGCACCGGTA
The DNA here is from genome assembly GCA_963859935.3 of Lathyrus sativus. Classification (NCBI taxonomy): domain Eukaryota; kingdom Viridiplantae; phylum Streptophyta; class Magnoliopsida; order Fabales; family Fabaceae; genus Lathyrus; species Lathyrus sativus. The sequence goes on from OZ012741.1 coordinate 342,029,118, forward strand.
GTTGCGTAAACTGCCTTTCCGGTTTCCTTGGTCTTTGTTGGGCGTGTTGACGCGATCGACGACAGGACGACCATTGACTTGAAGCGTCTGAAAACTGATCCTGAGATGCTAGAGATTCGGAGACGACATCATTTCTTTCTTCCCACTCCTCTTGAGAACCAACAACTGACTCGTCCTTATCACCTGGGATATAAGGAGCATCTTGACGCTTTCCACTCTTGAGTCCTCTCTCAACAAGCTCTCCCATTCTCATCAGGCTCGCAAAGCTTGTACAACCGAACAATTTGTCATAATAGTGGCCTCTCGGAGCACCCCAGAAGAGGTCAACCATTTCCCTTTCCTGAAGCGGTGGTTGGACACGAGCAGCCAATTCTTTCCCTCTTTGCACATACCCTCTAAAGGATTCATTCTCTGCCTGAGATAATTCTTGTAAATGTGCGAGACTAGGAGCCATATCCAGGTTATAGTCATATTGCTTCACAAAGGCATTGGCTAAATCTGACCATGATTTGATGCTATCACTTTTCAGCTGCATATACCAATCCAAAGACGCTCCAATCAAACTATCTTGGAAACAGTGAATCATGAGCCTGTCATTGGTGACATGCGAAGTCATTCTTCTGCAGAACATAACCAAATGTAACTTCGGACAACTATCCCCTTTGTACCTCTCAAAATTAGGCGTCTTGAACTTCGTAGGCAACACAAGGCCTGGCACTAAACACATGCTTGCAGCATTCAGATCAAGAGTATTCTTATTCATCAAGGCATCAATCTGATCTTCCAACAGCTGAAGTCTTCTCGTATACTCAACAGTCCTTGGGTTCTGAACATTAACCTGTGGAACAGCTCTTGGAGAATCTGGCGTAGAGAAGGTGGAACCTTGATACTCTGTATCATTGAGAGAAGGTGGACCTCTGACAGGGGTTTGCACAGGCTGAGCAACATCGTCCACTGGAGCTCTCTGAATATTAGTTTCTCCTTTGTTCATAGCCGTTATAGATTCCATGAGCTGACTCAGCTGGTTTTTCAACACTTCAAACTCTGCCCGAGTAACAACCAAATTCTGCCCTCCTGAAGCCATGATCCTTCCAAAAGCTAACCCAAGCCCAATACGAATGTCGGGAAATCAACTGACGAAACGGACAAAAGACGGGTAAGCTCCCAGTTCCGGTTGATGATGGATATGCACATGAGATGCAAATGCAAACAGAAATGCAAAAATGCAAATGCACACACAAGGGATCAAGTTGCTACTGAGAAGCCACATCTGCAATACTGGTCTTAGACAGACCCATAATACTTGCTTAAACTATGGTCTTAGACAGACCTCTCAATGAACTCCAGCCTGGTCTCTGACAGACCCAATAATATAACCATCCTGGTCTCTGACCGACCCGGTAACTGTCTACAAAATATCCACAATCCTGAATCTCGTAAGAAATAAACCGGTAGTCTGAAGGTCAAGTTACCTGCATGCCCCGAACCCCTCTCACAGGTAGATGTCCCTATAACTGACACAAGGTACGACATCCTATGCGGTCGTTGGCGTCACAGACTTTCAGGGTTGATGATACGATTCCCAGAAGGAGTGGCATCACCAAGTCCTGAAGAGGCCTCACTTAGCCAACTTCCAAATGATCGGTCCCCAGAGTCGACAATTCAACTAACCAGCAACCCATGCCACCCAAAGGGTGGGACAGGAGGCCAACCAGAAGAACCTCGTCCGAGCGTAGATTTCGCGGGAAGCTAGTACATGCAAAGCATGCACACCCCCACTAATCTCTACTCTAACTCTAGGTGCACTCAAGCCCAGGTCCGGCTTATCTCTCAATCATAGAACCCCCTCAAACCCACAAAACAACAATAACCATGATAATATAATGCTGAAAGGTAAATACAGAAATGTAAATCCATACAAAGCCCACGACGGGAAAACAAGCGCTAGGATTGACTCGCGTAGGGAACCGTTGGAGTCCCCAGCAGAGTCGCCAGCTGTCGCTACCGCGAAAATCGGCGCCGACAATACAGAAGAGTCGCCACCGTGCGTTATTTATCCCAAGGAGGGAAAGGAAACGCTCGAAGTAAACCTCGCAAAAAACGGGGAAAGGTATGGTCATCGCAACCAAAACCTGGATTTGGGAGTCGATTACGCAAGGGGAAGGTATTAGCACCCCTCACGTCCATCGTACTCGATGGGATCCATGCTTGTTTGTTTGTATGGATTACACTTCTATCTAAACTAAAGGATGAGGGCTGAAAAGAAAAGAAAAGATGACTCGGTAAAGCATCGCACTTTATGCCTACGTATTCCCGTCTGGAACGAGAAATCAGAGTCAACGTAGTTCGCCTAACTACGAGGGAGGATGGGTGAAGGTTGCTCGCTAGGACACTGCATCCTATGCCTACGTACTTCCACACTGCATGGAAGATCAGAGCAAACGTAGTTCGGGCTGCGCACGACACAAGCTGTTCAAGTGTCTTTTATGAAAAATCTCACCTTAAACAAGGGTTTTCTTATTGCAAAAAGGTTTGTGTTTGTTCAAATCTTTTGACGGAAGAAATGAATTGATCTTTGTTATAACCTTTATTAATGTTTTTCTGTTGTTTTGAAGAAAGAAGAGATGACACTCTACAAATCCTAGGGTTGAAAAGGGAATAAAATCTACCCTAATGTTATCATACATGGGTTAGCTCCTAATGTCTGTCATGTTACTCTCTTGCACGGAGAGAAACAGAGCTCCTAAGGGAATACAGAAGACAAAAATAGAATATACAGTAAACAGTAAGATAATGAATACAACAAACAAACTAGGCAAGGGAGCCAAACTCTACCTCGATCCTGAACACAATAGGTAAAAGTGAAGCACATTTCACTTTAAACCTAGGGGAATTAATACACACAATACAGAAAAAGCCCCAAGCTCTGACAGCTAACTCCAAAGTTGATGCACAGCACATCCTCTTTCAAATGAATCCCCAAAGCTCTTTCTTCATTAGGCCCCCAAGCTCTAGCTAGCTTCTTGCTTTGACAATCTTCATCTTCAATGATCTCCATCTTCAAGGGTAAGCACTCCAGGATAACAGAAGAGATCTAGTTTGGCATGCTAAGCAGCTCATGAAAAACCAAAGGAAGCTCACAAGGGATTAGCATAGTGGGACAGGTTCCCTCAAAGTTCTACCCCCAAGACCAATCACTTATCCCTCCAAAGGAGGGAGGTGAGTTCTTAGAGGGACTTTTAGTCACTGGGAAAGAATGGAAGCACAAGAAGCATTCCATGTTTCATGAATCAAATCTCTAATCTAGAGCTCTACCTAGCTCCTAAACCCTAAAGTCTTCAACAACTACCAGCAAGCCTCAAACCTCTCAACCTCTGGGTCTTGATCTTCAATCTTCTCCTTCATCATGCTCCTTGAACAAGGTCTTCAAGCAAGCCAAACCCCCAAAACAAATCTCCCAAATGAAACCCCAAATGAAACCCCAAAGACAGACAATCATCATAAAGCATTCAATACAATCAATCAAATCAGAAAATACCCTAAAAATATTAAGATCAAAGAGAAAAATCTACTACTTATTCACAAGGGTCTACTACACTTACCCGTAATACCCCTATAGTCCCATACCCCAAAATCAAACTAAAGCTCCTAAAAGAAGATGGTTCACTTCATCTATGTCACACCTAAAACCCTAATTTGATTCTCCTAATCATACCTAATCAAAGTACTCAAATTTTAATCCTAAAATCAAAAATTAAATCCTAGAATGGAGCTAAGGTCCTAAGCTAAGTACACTAAAAGGAATGGACCCTAAATCTAAAGGGAGTCTCCTAAACCAAAATCAACAAAATCAAGTATAAACCTAAAATCAATAAAAACCTATTTAAAAGGAAAATATTCTAAAAATATAAAAATGAAAAGAAATGCTAATTTTAATATTTGTTATTTTTCTTAACAAAATTATAAACAAGTTGCAAAAACAACCACTAGAAAATATTAATTTTTCAAATTGATATGAACTTTACAAAATCAAAAGAAATTAAAGAAAATAAAAATAAAAGCAATTGGGAGAAGGGTGTCAATAGCATGTGCGCCTAGTGTTTTTATCCTAATGGGCTCAGACTAGGGGGTGGGAAAAGCATAGCGCGCAGGGCCCAATGTATTCAGAAAAATCAAAACAAAAAATCCAAGAAAAAGATGAGACACGCGGTGTGAATAGCATCAGAAAACAGTTCAAAATGAAATGGGTTTGGTTTCAGGGGTGTGTATAGCAAGTTTTGATCCAGGCCCAGGGATTCTTAAGTGAAACGCTGAGTTTCACTTACTCAGCATTTTCCTCCATTTCTCTAATTAAATGGGGTGCGTTGGATTAAAATCTAAGTCAAAGTCAGATAAGGGATCTCACGGCTCTCCTTCATCTTCAACCTTTAGAAACCCTAGAACCAGAAAAAATCTCTCCCATGCACGACTCTTCCCCCTCTCTGTTCTCCCTCCTCTCTCAATGAAATGCCACGATACAAAAAGCAAAAATGGCCTATATTCTCCCCTCTACACAACCCTAGTTTTAGTTTCTCCTAACTCCTAACCTAACACAAAACCCGATAGGGATAAACCTAGGGTACACCTAGACTGCCACTGATATGAACTTGATTATTTCTTGATCATTCTTGCACTAATGTGCTCTCCATGTTGCACTGGTTATTATATGCTATCTAGCTTGCATCAATACTCACTAACCTAGCCATTCTAAGTCTTGAAAGTTCAACTGCCCTAACATGAAACCTCATCAATGGCTCTCTAAGTTTCAGAAACTCGTCATCTACTCTAACCTAGCAATTTTAACCTAAAGAAACAGACCTAAAAGACATAATTAATGGTGTATGGATCAGACTACATACCTGCAATCTTTGATGAAACACTTGAGGAATCGTGCACTTCAAGTCTTGCAATTCTTCAAGAGTGATCTACACTTGGTAATGAGGCTACTGTTTGCAATCAACCATGTGGAAAGAGCTTGTAGTGAGGGCTGCAATTCTGATATGGATCTTGGCAATTTCAACTTCAACACTTCACACCTCCATTGATGGACCTCTGATCAAGCTTGTACTCACTCACTATGAGCTATGGATTGAAGAAGAAGAAGAAATTTGAACAGAAATCGTGTAGAATGGATTATCACACTCTTTCTTACACTTGAAGAAACTTTGAAATCCTCACTTTTCTCTCTTTCTATTCACCAACCTCTTCTTCTAATGGACTCATCTCAATATATAGGATAGCATGGAAGAATCTAGAGACTTCTAGCTCAATCTAAGATGCTTCTAGAAACTTCAAGAATTTCTCATGATATGGTATTTTGATGTCTCATGATATCTCACTTCAATCCACTAACAACCCCTTAACCACCTTTTAAAATCTCTTTTCATGACAAATTGGAGTGATATGAGTGAAAAACAAGGGATTCCTTTGCCTTATGTTGAGTTTCTCACATGTACCTTATTATGCAAGTAATGGAATTACAAAGCAAGTCCATTTTTTAACCCTCAAATAAAAATTGTGGCTGAACCAATGTCTTTAAAATGTTCCTTAGACTCAATTTGATATATTACATGACCCATTTTAGATTTATAGATTGCCCAAACCAATTTCCAAGTTGAACTTTTTTAAGTTATATGCCATTTTTAGGTCATTTTCACCACCTTTTGTCAACTCTTGTTCTATGCATTTTCAAACTTCCATGACCTCTTTTCTAGGCTTAAAATGTCATTTTGAACAACTTTGATGTTGTGAAGTTTTTCATTTGAAGCTTCCTTGTATGAGTTTTGGGCATAGGCTTGAAATGACCTGTAATTCTCAAATGACCAAAATACCCTTTGCTTGACAAGGACATAAGTAGAGTTCCACAAATTATATGAAGGCATACCATACCTTTCTAGAAATCTAAGACAATGAGGAACAACTCTCATGTTGACCAGAAATCCATTTGAAATCTCCTTGAGGGGTAAAAGTTGCTTGGAAGGCAAGTAACTTTCACAGACAAAATTTCAGTGTCCTCAGATGACCTGTAACTTGCACGAGCTATAACTTGAGTTCTATAAATCACCTTGATGACTTCCACCACTCAAATTAAAGCTATGAAGATACTCTACAAGTTTCATGTGGACCAGAAATTCATATGAAGCTTGCATTTTGAATTACACTGCTTGGAAGTTTGACCTAAATCAGGGGATTTTACACTGAAACCCTAATTTGGTAACTTCACTTCTCCTTGACTTCTTTTGATTTTTCTTGGGCACAACACCACATCCATATCCATGTAGCAAATAATGAATCCCACATCCTTCAAATGAGCCTTGATACCTTTCAAATCAAGTCCTTGACCTAGGGTTGACCTAGATAAAACCCTAGTTGACTGACTTCAACTGAGGCTCTTGCAATCATTCCAATGACCTGGATCTCCTTCGAAATGATCATCTAGGCTTTCCATAACATCCATACACATTCCATACTTTTGGCTCATAGCTCATGCTTCCTCTGATGATCCCCAAATAACCTCAAGATAGGAGAGAATCCACTGAGTGATCTGAGTAATCTTGAATATGAATGAAACCCCTTGAATATGCCTCTTGAGGAAAGAATGGTACTTGATCCCCTGATTAAGATTAGCTTGCTTATGCTATGCTATGCAGATGAATACACTATGTACATGATGCCAATGCAAATGACTATGCAATTGAAACATAAACCTAGGTTAGAAAAGGTTGGGCAAATTTTGGGGTGCAACATGTACCAAGCATATTCTTATCGAACCAAGTGATGTTCTCAGCTGATAAACCAATCAGACGTTCAGACCATTCTAAAGTACAAGCAGAAGTGACAAATGGACCAGTCTTGGGCATATGACTGGCAAGCCACCTGTACAGCAAAGGAACACCGTATGACATATTCTTCCCTCTTCGGTTCTCATTCTTGTAGTGCACAGAATGATAAACATCACTGATCAGCGTAGGTACTGGGTTCCCTGAAGCCAGTATGTAAAAAGCATCTACATCCAAGAAGTCCGAAAGATTAGGGAACAGTATAATGCCATAGATGCAAAGATCTAGGATGACACTAAATACGACCCAACAACCATCCTTGGCACACTGTTGAGCTTTCTCAACCAATCAAGGCAAAGGAAATCCAAACATCCCACTTCTCTTGAGCATCTTTCCCTCCAACTCCGAAGCATCCAAATGCAGAATAGTGGCGAGCTTAGCTAGATTAGGCTCAGTGTCCGTATGGAAGAACAACATCTGATCTAGAATAGGCATATTTAACAAAGCAGAGTATTCCTCTAGAGTAGGAGGCAAAACATAATCAGGGAAGACGAAACACCTCAGTTGGGCGTCATAAAACTATAGAAGAGTGTAGAGACCATTGATCTTATATGTGTCACTTCCGCGAAAATAAGGTGCCGGCAAAACAGAAGAGTCGCCACCTTTCGTTATTTATTCCTCAGAACGGGAAAGGAAACGATCGGAAAAAACCTGATGAAAAGGTATAAGACAAGGTCATCGCAACCATTGTCTGGGTTCAGGAGTCGGTTACCAAGGGGAAGGTATTAGCACCCCTCACGTCCATCGTACTCGATGGGATCCATGCTTGTTGTGTTTATCTGACGGGTTGGTTTTATCTATCTACCTATCAAGGCTGGTATAAAAAGAAAGGAAAATGACTCGGCAAAGCGTCGCGCTTTATGCCTACGTATTCTCATCAGAGAATGAGAAATCAGAGTCAACGTAGTTCGACTAACTACGGGTTACGGGGAAGGTGGCTCGCCAATACGTCAGTATTGTGCCTACATACTCTCAACAGATATGAGAGATCAGAGCTTACGTAGTTCGGGATAATACGGCTTACGGGAATTCAGATTCATCTGTTTTTATCGAGTAGGGTTAACAAACAGTTCCGGCAGTTGGATGTACGCAACTCGACCCTTGGAGACTTAGGCGTTACCGTTTGCAGTAGAACTGGGAGTTAACGACACTCTTTTCTTCAGAAAAGCTTTCCTTTGAATTATGGGCCCACGGGGTAAAAAGGTTTGAAGTTTGTTTTCTGTCTTTTATGGAAGAACTGTTTTTTATGGATGTTTACAACCAATATCGCACTAGAGACTATGACCTGAGAGTGAATGCGTCGCATGTCACCCAAAGGGTGCCATACTAAACATCCAGACTGTTGAAACGAAACTCTCCAACAATCCTTTCTCAGATAGCTTAAGGCTCGTAACGTACGACGTCAGTTAACCTTTATTACTGTATTTTAATTTGTTTTGAGATGAGAAGAGAACGAACAGGTTCAACTAAAGGGGAGACTATCAAGTCCTAATGTTGTCATGCCAAGGATTCATCCTATGGTTGAGGTTTGAAACAGAGAACTCCTAGAAGTTATCATGCATAGGTTTCAACCTAAAGTTCTAATCATCACTTCCTTATCAAAGGAAGTGAGAGTCCTAGAGGATCATATCAATGATGAACAGAAACAGATAAAGCATCAGCTTAAACAGTAATCAGTACAGGAGACAACTGTAAAATGCATGCAATGCAAGTGAGGGAGGAAATGTGTGGGGTATCAGCCTCCACAAGCTCGTCTCGACCTCAAGCCAGATATGAATAACTGCAATCATACAAAAGAAATAACATGCTATCAAGCAAACCCAATAACTGCAATCATACAGAAGAAATAACATGCTATCAAGCAAACCCCAAACCACATAGACAAGGGAGCTGGGCTCTACCGAATACCCACAAGCAAAGCCATACAGTAACAATACAAGCAGAGGGAGCAACTCAACCTCTAGTGCAATCATGCTCCTAGTTTAACACAATCTAAACATGAACTTATTCTAATGCATCAAGCAAATCACACAAGTCACATCAATACAGTTGCTCAGAAAGAAAACAGACAGGAAAGAAAGCAGATCAACAGCTTCCCCAGCTTCACAGCAAAGCTCCTCTGATAGTAGCTTAGTCCTCAGCCTTCAACTGCTCTTCAAGTCTATCCTCTTCAAGAGAAAATATCAGCTTGCTTCTTCAAGCTTCTAACACATCAAACATAAGTATCAACTTATTCTCTCTTCCTCAAGCCTCAGCTCTTCAGTAATTTCCACCTTCAGACTTCACTCCTAAAATCAAGTATCAACTTGGCTTTCAGGCTCTCAATGCATCAAACACAAGTGTCAACTTGTCCTTCAAGCTTCAGCTCTTTCTTCAATCTCAATTTGATCCCTTTTACAGGTGTCAACTTGGTCTTCAAGTTTCAGCTCTCTCCTCTTTACCAGTATCAACTTGCTCTCCCTGATCTGCAAGCTTCAGCTCCTAAGGGTAATCTTCAAACACAAAGAAGTATCAACTCCTAGCATTTTCAATCTTCTAACAAGGAACTTCATCCTCTGGAAAGGGGGAAAGATTCATCTAACAAGAGAAAAGTTTGGATGATTGGTGGCAGAGTGAAGACCAAAGGTCACCACTAAGCATCCTATTACCATAGAAAGGGACCCTCAAAGGTTCTACCAACTTGTAAAGAGCCACACATCCTACCAAAGGAGGGATGAGGCCTTTACAAAGGGACCTTACATCATAGGGAAGAATGGAAGTGATCAACATCTTCCATGTTTATGAAGGAAGAGAATCTATCTATAAGCTCTGCCTACAAACCCTAATCTTAACACCTAATCAACACTACACCAAAAGAAGGGAAGATCTTCACATCCAAGCTTCTTCATTCAATCCATGGTAGCCCAAGCTTGTCTTCAACGTCATCCAAGAGCAAGAGAGCCAAAACCCTAATCTAAGGGAACTAAAGAAGTCATTCTAGTTGAGTTAGTGCATCAGAATCATCTAAAGTTGGCATCTAAACTAAAATCAAACAAAAAAAAAATAGTAAACTACATTGGAAATTCCTACAAAAATTCCTAAGGGATCCTAATTCAATCATTAATCTACCATACAAAAATCATAGGTTGAATCACCCACCAAGTTCAAACAATAAAATCTAAATCACAAGGTATCAACCATAAACCCTAAAAATGGAGCTCTTAAAGTTTCAACCTATAACTACCACTTACATTGATCACAAAAATGTAAGAAAAATCTAGGGGGAACATGCGCATCTATGCTAGCTACACACAAAAAATCAGGGCAAGAATCATCATCACATGATCAAACCAAATTCAACAAAATCAAGCATCAACCATGATTATTTTAATATCAATTAAAATGCAAAAATGCCTATAAAATCAGAAAATGCATGGAATATTAATATTTTTTATCTAAAAAAATACTAGATTCAATCATGAATCTATGGAAAAAAGAAGGGAATTAATTGAGTTATTTTCCAATTATTTATGAATTTTCCAATAACCATGAATAAAATGAAAAATAAAAAGAAAATCATGAGAAAATGAAAGGCGCGTGGTGTGAATAGCAAATGAATTCAGTTCATTTTAGTGATTGGGCCATAAGGGGGGTGGGAGTATCAACTACTGACTTAAGCCCAAAACCATCAAATAAATGAAACGTTGCGTTTCATATTATTCAGAAATCCTTCACAAACTTGGAAATGATCGTGGCCGTGGGATTATGTCTTCAGTCAAAGTCCACCTAAGATCTAATGGCTATCAAGTCATCTTCTCCATTTGAATTCCTGAAACACGCGCGCAGCCATGGCCACCGCCGGTGGTTCTCCGATCAACCTTCCATAACCCTAACTCTCTCTAGAATCCACCATTCCAAATGGTCTCTACACGAAACTTGTCCCAAATCTCACAAGGAATCTTCCTATACCACTTAATCATCCTAAAAGTTCAAGATTTGCAAGAACACAATCTCAACCGAAAATTGGAACAACCCTAATTGGTCACTAATCTCCAACTTGATGATCCAAAAACCTTCCTACATCAATCTACCATGCATCTAACACAATAATTCCCATTGATTCTACCTAATTTAAGCCATAGAAGAAGAACTGCATACCTGGTAAAATTGAGCAAACAAAGTGGTTGAATCTTCAAATCAACCCTCAAGAACTTGCAGAATCCTTCACTAGCCTCTAATCAACCTTCTGTATGCAAAGAAAAGAGTTGAAATGCTCTGGATTCTTGAACCCGATTCTGAGTTGCAAGCTTCCAACTCCAATGGCTAACTCACGATTCCTCCACAACTTGGCCTTGAATTTTGATCTGGAATTGATCACCAACCTCAGAGCAAGCTATTGGGATCAATATCTTGGATTGAAATGGCTTCAAACCTTGTAACCGATTTTGATTTGCAAGGTGCAAACTCAAAATGCAATCTCACTCTCCTCTCTCAATCCTCATCAACCTTGGCCCTGAATCCCTTCATATGTTTATATAGAACATGAATGAATGATCTAGAAAGTTCTAGATCACTCTAATGAGAAATTCAATATCTCACTTCACTTGAAAATCCAATCTCATGGTATACTCAAGATAGTCCTTGCATCAGCTTGTATTCATTCTGCTTTTCATCCAAATTCTCTCCAAATGAGATTATGAAAGTGTTTGGATTGAAAGGAGCCTTGGTTATGCCTTGCATATTGGTTTGGCAATTGTTACTTATGATGTAAGTAACCACTTTTCAAAGCAAGTCCTCAAATTAACCCTCAATTCAAAATTGTGGCAATGTCAATGTTCTTAAAATGTGTTTTACAATCAAATTGGTATGTCATATGGCTTGGTTTGGACATGTAGATCAAAAATCCCAATCTCCATCTTTGGTTCATTTGAAATTCACCCTTATTTTAGACCATTTTTGTGATTTTGTGAAGAAAGCTATTCCAAGCTCTCATGACCTCTTTCCTAGCCTTAAAACATCATTTTAAACAATTTTTATGTTGAACAGTTTCCCATTTGAAGCTTGCAAATAGGAGTTATGGCCTTATGATTGAAATGACCTATAAACTCCAAATGACCAAAATACCCTTGACTTGTCAAAGCCATAACTTGAGTTCTACAAATCCTATCAAGGACTTCTAGTACTCTCTAGAAATCTAAGAGGATAAGGAAAAACATTCATGTTGACCAAAAGTTCATAGGAATCATCCTTTTAGGGCAAACGTTTCATGCAAGTTGGACAACTTTCAAGCTCCAAATTCACATACCTCAGATGACCTGTAACTTGTCAAAGTCATAACTTGAGTTCTACAAATCCTATCAAGGACTTCTAGTACTCTCTGGAAAGATAAGAGTATGCTCTACAACAATCATGTTGGGGGCAAGATGAGCTGACAATCACATCTTGAGCTACATTGCCTTGAAGATAGGGGTCAAACTAGGGGATTTTACACTATCAAGCCTTAGAAACCCTGGCCTGAAACTTCTCAAACTCTTCAATCATGATGAGTTAACTTTGGAATCATCCTCATAACATCTCAATATATAAATACATTATCACATGGCTCTTGACTCAAGTCTCAACCTTCTTCAAATCATCAGTTGACTTAGGGTTAACCCAGTCAAACCCTAGCTGCACCAATCATGGTTGAGGCTTCTTATTCTTGCACAATGAATTGTCTAGGCCTCAAAGTGATCTTCAAACCTTCTCATGAGCTCTCTCAAGACCTCAAGTCCTTCTCCATGACTTCAGAATCATCTGATGACTTTCGACAACTCTCAAGTTAGGAGACCTACACACTTGGTTTCAATCACTCTCTCTGAGGATCTTTTAACTTCTCTGACAAAGATATCAACTCTTGAACACTTGAATAACCTTCTAAACTAGCTTCAAAGTCTTGTGTAGCTCTTAATTGGTAATCATACCTCTTGATCTCCTGCATACATGTCAATGAAATGCAAATGATAATGCTAATGTGAATGAAATGAAACACAAGCTAGGTAAAGAAAAGTTGGGCAAATTTTGGGGTGCAACAGCTGCCCCTATTCAAACGGCTTGGACCTGACTGGGTGAGAAGAGAACGACTCTCAAACAATCAAGGTAAAAGACGGTTGAATACCAACAAACCCGGAAATTTGCCAACTGTACAAGTATACGGTGCTCTGATGGGGACAAATCTTCGGAAACTGAAATAATAGTTGCACGACAACTAGCTGGAGCAATACTAATCTGAATCTCCGTCAGGATGATTCTCTGATTTATCTGATATCATTGCATCCTCAAATCATCGAGGGATCACTGGTTACACGGTATTTGGTGAAAGGTCTAATCTCAAATCTCCGTCAGGATGATCATCTGATTTTGCTGTAGATATTCGTCCGCAAGTCATCAAGGGGTCACCGGTTACACGGTAACTGGTAATGGATGATTGATCATGCCGTCAGGCATTCTAAGAACTTTCGGGCGTCAGCCGGACTTCGTCAGTAAGTCGGAAATAGAATCCTTGGTCAATCATGAACTAAATAGGGATATACAATCTTTTTCCGTCAGGCATCCTGCGTCAGCTAGGCAAACTGCTTCGACATCGCAACTGGACTTCGCTAGTAAGTCTTTAAATGGAATCCTTAATCAATCACAGACCGATAAGGACATACATTCTTTCGCCATCAGGCACCCTGCGCCAGCTGGGAGAACTGCTTTGACATCGTAGTTAGACTCCATCAGTAAGTCTGGGTTTTGGCACCGCTGCCGGACTTCAATCATCAAGTCTACCAGGAAAATTTCACCTTTTCTGTTTAAAACCTGCTGAGGATGACACATCTCCGCTGGGGATTCTGGAGAACTATCAAGTAACTCTACTTCGGGGATCCAGAAATCATTCTGGGTGAATCAACTCTGCTGAGAACTTCAAAAATCATCTTGGGCAAATAACTCCGCCGTAGACTTCAAGAATCATCCTGAACCAATAACTCTGCTGGAGATTTCAGGAATCATCCTGAGCAAACACTCTGCCGGGGACTCTAAGCCTCAACTTGAGCAACCAACTCTGGCGACTTCACCGGGGATTTTAAGAATCATCTTAAGCAAACCACTTCGCTGGAGAATTCAAGAATCATCTTGGGCAAACGACTTTTCTGGGGAATTCAAGAATCATCTTGGGCACACAACTCTTCTGAGATTTCAGGAATCATCCTGAGCAAACACCCTGTCAGGGAACACCTGCAAAACAAGAACGGTAACGACCTAGCTCATGTTTCGTATGCATATGCTTTGGCAATGGCGCAATGCTCCACACGGTGGAAATGCTACGTGTTTAGGGTAAATGCTATGCAATCATGCACCATGCTACGACCCCATCAGCAAAATAAATGCTGAAGGGAGAATCCTCCGGTCAAGGAGGGAGAACCACTCTGGTGGAGAGGAGGAATCATCCTGCCGAGGAGAAAAAGTCACACCAATCTCAATTGGATTCTGCCTAAGGAAACGAACTTCAGTGGACTGCTGCAGGGGAATAAAGTTCTACGAGAACCTGAACCTGCTCATCTGGGTATTCAAGCCACAACTATCGAGGAGATGATATCAATCGCAGAAATAAACTGCACAACCTTCACGACAAAACTTTCATGGAGATAACGGCTCAGGTGGGGAAATACAGCATCAGCTACTCTACTGGGGAGAACCAATCATGGCTTCAACGGCTCCCAAGGACTCGGCTCTCCTGAGGAACTGTAGACTCGGCTGGGGAAGAAGGAATCGTCCTGCTTACAGGGGAGATTACGGTTCTGTGGGGAATTTCAATTCTGCTGGAGACTTTGGTCTGTACTATCGGGTGCTGCACGCTTCAGCATATGACTCAGCTGGGGAGATGACATTCCTTCGGGATGCATCTGATTGGGGAGAGAATCTTCTCTGCTTGGGGATGCATACGGCGTACTGCCTGGAATATGCTATACCTGTAATAACACAAACAAACAGACAAGATACCCTTCCCATCGGGACCTATCAAGGTTATCATCTTGTGACAATGTTCAAGTAATTCATTGTTTCAACAATCAGTGGCCTAGGCCAGTAAGTTTATGTATGCGCATTTTATCAAAACATCGGCGTTCTTTTTCGCAAACAAAACAGATAAATGCTAAACAAACAAACAGAATTGTTGAATAGTATACATTTTATTGATAGCGAACCCCTGAATGGGTAAAAATGTTTTACAACAGATGTAAGCTCCTGGAATGAGGAAGCTGTGCCAATATACAACATAAATATACATCAATATATACACAAATGTCGGCAATAAGGCGTAGACGAACACCATGAGTTGATCCTTCTATGACCCACTCGACTTTGATACTTCTCTGACGCTTCAGCTTCAGAAGAGATTGATTCAGATAGACGGCCCTCAGGTCTTCCAAACCACTAAACAAATACAGTCCATACGCGGAACGCAGTCATTTGCTTTTTCAAATCCCTAACTTTTGCCTGAATCGCCCTTTCGGGTTTTCGATTCACCGAGATACCCTTTTTTGCCAAAGTCGTCCTTCTAGGTTTTCGACTTTGCGGGTGTACATCCTTTTCTTTTATATCCCTAATTTTTGCCCGAACCTTTTTCCCCTTTTTATGGTTCGCCGGGATGCCCCATTTTTGCCTGGATATTCTTTTTCTTTCCAGCGGGTCATTTTTTAAGCAAAGTATTTTTTAACTGCGTCCGCGTTCACCGGGGATGCAAAATCTTCACCATCCATTGTGGACAACAACAAGGCTCCTCCCGAGAAGACCTTGCTGACAACGTACGGACCTTCGTAATTAGGAGTCCACTTGCCCCGGTGATCGGAGTGTGGAGGAAGAATCTTCTTCAAGACGAGATCACCCGTCTGAAAGCTTCTAGGATACACCTTCTTATCATAAGATTTCTTCATTCGGCTTTGGTACAGACGACCATATGCAATCGATGCTAACCTCTTCTCGTCCATCAGGCTGAGTTGGTTTAGTCGGTTCTTAATCCATTCTGCCTCATCGAGTTTCACGTCAACCAAAACTCGCAAAGAAGGAATCTCGACTTCTAACGGTAGAACAACTTCCATACCGTACACCAGTGAGAAAGGAGTTGCCCCGGTTGATGTACGTACCATTGTACGATAACCGTGCAGTGCAAATGGCAACATCTCGTGCCAATCTTTATAGGTCACAACCATCTTCTGTACAATCTTCTTAATGTTTTTTTTGGCCGCTTCAACGACGCTATTCATCTTCGGCCGGTAAGGAGATGAATTGCGGTATTCAATCTTGAAACTCTGGCACAGCTCCTTCATCATCTTGTTATTCAGATTCGAACCATTATCAGTAATGATTCGCTCGGGAATTCCGTAACGACAGATGATGTCCCTCTTTATCAATTTAGCCACCACCTGCTTGGTCACATTAGCGTATGAGGCTGCCTCCACCCACTTGGTGAAGTAGTCGATAGCTACTAGAATGAAGCGATGACCGTTAGATGCAGAGGGCTCGATCTTGTCTATCATATCGATGCCCCACATGGAGAACGGCCAAGGGGAGGACATGACATTTAACGGGCACGGCGGCACATGAATCTTATCAGCATAAATCTGGCATTTATGACATCTCCTCGCGAATTTAAAACAATCCGATTCCATCATTAGCCAGTAGTATCCTGCTCTCAGGATCTTTCTCGTGATAGCATGCCCGCCGGCGTGCGTTCCAAATGTGCCTTCATGGACTTCTTCCATGAGCATACTCACTTCTTTCTCATTTACACATTTGAGTAGCACGAGATCATGATTTCTTTTATAGAGAACTCCATCAGGATTGAGATAAAAGTTTCCAGACAGCCTCCTCAGAGTCTTCTTATCTTGGGTTGACGCTCCCGCAGGATATTCCTTAGTCATAAGGAAAGTCTGGATGTCATGGAACCATGGTTTGCCATCGGAGGCTTCCTCGATCGCAAAGACGAATGCAGGTCTATCAAGACAAGAAAGGACAATTCTTGGGGCTTCATTTCAAAAATTGACTTTGTACATCGAAGCCAACGTGGCTAGGGCACCAGCCATCTGATTCTCAGCTCTGGGCACACGATGGAGTTCCACTCGATCGAAGAACGGAAGTAGCCTTCTGGCATAATTCATGTACAACACCAAATTCGATTGACGAGTCTCCCACTCCCCTTTAATCTGGTTGATCACAAGCGCCGAGTCACCATATACATCTAGGTTCTTGATTCTCAAATCAATTTCCTCCTCTAGACCCATGATGCATGCTTCGTACTCCGCTTCATTATTGGTGACCGAAAACGTCAGTCTCGCAGTGAATGGGATATGGGATCCGTGGGGAGTCGTGATGATCGCTCCAATGCCACTTCCATAAGAATTAACCGCCCCGTCAAATATCAATTTCCACTGGGATTTCCTGTCTGGCCCCTCGTCGGGCAACGGCTGTCGCATCCGCGAAAATAAGGTGCCGGCAAAACAGAAGAGTCGTCACCTTTCGTTATTTATCCCTCAGAACGGGAAAGGGAACGATCGGAAAAACCTGACGAATAGGTATAAGACAAGGTCGTCGCAACCGTTGTCTGGGTTCGGGAGTCGGTTACGCAAGGGGAAGGTATTAACACCCCTCACGTCCGTCGTACTCGACGGGATCCACGCTTGTTGTGTTTACTAGACGAGTTGGTTTATCTATCTACCTATCAAGGCTGGCTTAAATAGAAAAGAAAAATGACTCGGCAAAGCGTCGCACTTCATGCCTACGTATTCTCATCAGAGAATGAGAAATCAGAGTCAACGTAGTTCGACCTACTACTGGTGACGGGGAAGCTGGCTCGCCAATACATCAATATTATGCCTACGTACTCTCAACAGGCTTGAGAGATCAGAGCTTACGTAGTTCGGGATAATACGGATTACGGGAATTCAGATTCATCTGTTTTATCGAGTAGGGTTAAACAGCAATTCTAGTAGTTAGGGACAAAGCCTGTTTGCAGTGGCGCTGGAGTTTAACGTCACTCTTTTCTTCAGAAAAGCTTTCCTTTGAATTATGGGCCCACGGGGCAAAAAGGTTTGAAGTTTGTTTTCTGTCTTTTACGAAAGAAGTGTTTTTTATTGTGTTTGCAATTTCAATCGCACTAAAGACTATGACCTGAGAGTGAATGCGTCGCATGTCACCCAAAGGGTACCATGCTAAACATCCAGATTGTTGAAAAGAAGCTCTCCAACAATCCTTTCTCAGACAGCTTAAGGCTCGTAAGTACGAAAGAAATCATTCATGATTACTGTATTTTAAGCTGTTTTGAGATGAGAAGAGAACAGGCTCAACTAAAGGGAGACTATCAAGTCCTACTGTTGTCATGCCAAGGGTTCATCCTATAGTTGAGGTTTGAAACAGGGAACTCCTAGAAGTTATCATGCATAGGTTTCAACCTAAAGTTCTATCATCACTTCCTTATCAAAGGAAGTGAGAGTCCTAAGGGATCATATCAATGATAAACAGAAACAGATAAAGCATCAGCTTAAACAGTAAACAGATATACAGTAAACGACTGTAAAATGCATGCAATGCAAGTGAGGGAGGAAATGTGTGTGGGGCAGCAACCTCCACAAGCTCATCTCAACCTCAAGCCAGAATGAATAACAGTAATCATACAGCAAAGTAACAACATGCTATCAAGCAGAATATAAGAGACTGTAATCATACAGAGAAAAATAAAATGCTATCAAGCAAGGTAAACCACATGGGCAAGGGAGCTGGGCTCTACCGAATACCCGCAAGCAAAGCCATACAGTAACAATACAAGCAGGGGGAGCAACTCAACCTCTAGTGCAATCATGCTCCTAGATTAAAGTCAGTCTAATCATGGACTTATTCTAATGCATCAAGCAAATCAAACAAGGCACATCAGCACAGAAAAGAAAACAGACAAGAAAGCAGATCAACCCCTCTCTCAACTTCAAGCTTCAACTCTTCTAACAGCAATCCAGTCTTCAGACTTCAACCACCTTTTAAGGCTACCATCTTCCATGACAAATATCATCTTGCTTCTATGGTCTCAATCCACCAAACATAAGTTTCAACTTATCCTCTCTTCTCCAAGCTTCAGCTCTCCAGTCAATTCCCCCCTCAGGCTTCAACCCTAACTACAAGTATCAACTTGATTCCTTCAGGCTCTCAATGTATCAATGTGAAGATCAACTCATCTTTTATTCCTCAAGCTTCAGCTCTACACTCAATCTCAATTGGATCCTCTTCATAAGTATCACCTTAGTCTTCAAGCTTCAGCTCTCTTTGCTTTACCAGTATCAACTTGGTTCTCTTCATCTACAAGCTTCAGCTTCTCAAAGTAGTCTTCAATCACCTGGAAGTGTCAACTTCATCTTGCAATCTTCAAGCCTCAGCTCTTCACTTAATCTCAATTGAATCTTCAAGTATCAACTTGTTCTTCTTGCTCTTCAAGCTTCAGCTGCAATGGCAATGCTCAAGGAATCATCCTCTTCCACACTCTTCAATGAAGTCCTCATCTTCAAACTCAAGTCCAACATCTTTCAAGATACTCAAACCAGAAGACAATTGATTTAACAGGATGAGAGGAAATGACAAACAGCTTACTGACAACCAAAGGAAGCCTGTAAGGGTTCATCATTAGGAGAGACTGGTTCCCTCAAAGTTCTACTTCCCAGATAAAGCCACTCATCCCTCGGAAGTGAATATCTGAGAAGGACTTTTAGTCATTGGGAGGAATGGAAGCACAAGATGCTTCTCATATTTGTGAATGAAATCATTCTAACTGTAAGGTTCTCCCTATGTTTCCTATCTCTTAAACCTCCATCAGACACCTTCAGGCACAAGCAAATCCAAAGCTTTAAGCATCTTCAAGCATCCTCCTCTTGTCTTCAACTTGTCTTCAATCTCAACCAAAGGCAAACCAAGCAAAAACCCTAATCTAAGGGGACTAAGGAAATTAAACTAGTTGAATTAGTAAGTTAGGATCACCTAAAACCTAGTACTAAAGTTAGTCCTAACTAAAATACTAAAATCAATTGTAAAATCCTACAAAAGTATCTATGGGAACCTAGGTCAATCACGACTCTACCACATTAATTTCAAAGATCAAACCATCAAATTAGACCTAGAATTAAATCCTACATTACAAGGTATCAAACCTAAACCCTAAAAGGAAGCACCTAAATATCAATCTAGAAAGCACACCTATTTTCATCACAAAAATGTGAGAAAAATGCTATGGGAGCATACATGTCTAACCTAATCACACACAAAAAATTATCCCAAACTAATCACACAAAATTCCACAAAATTTGGTATCAAACATAACCATTTTAATATCAATTAAAATGTAAAATTCCCATTAAATCAGAAAATGCATGAAAAGAAAATATTTTTTCTCTAAAAAAACTAGACTCAATCATGAGTAAAATGCAAAAAGAATGGGGTTGATCGGATTAATTTTCAATTTATTATGAATTTAACAAGAACCATGAATAAAATGAAAATTAAAGAAAATTCAATTAAAATAACCACACGCGCGGTGCAAATAGCAAGCAGACACAGTTCAAACTATAGGTTGGGCCATCAGGGGGGTGTGAATAACAGCTAATCCATTAAACCCAAAACACTGAATAAATGAAACGGTGCATTTCATGCCTTCAGATCCTTCACAAACTAAGCTTAAAACGTGGCCGTTGGATGAGCTCCCAGTCAAAGGTCAAACCAAGATCCAAAGGTGTTCTGATCGTCTCCTACCTTTTGAACATTTGAGCTTCGCGCCCAGCTCTGGCCACCACCGGTGGAGCTCCGGTCACCATCCTCAATCCTAGTTCTCTCTAGGAGCCTCTATTGCAAATGGTCAAAACATGAAACTCATCCCAAATCTTGCCACGAATTCAACCATACCCTTAGCTTCCTCTGAAACCTCAAGATTCACCATATCCAAATCTCAACCGAAAATGGTAATTCACCTATTTTGTCTCTAATTCTCAAATTAACTATCTGAAATCAATCCTACACCATTCTACAATGAATCTAACACCTTAATTCACCTAGATTCTATCTAAATCATGCTATAGGAAGAAAGTTACCAACCTGACAATCTTGGATGAACAGATGCACGAAACCTCCACTTCAAGCTCTCAAACCTTCCAAAATCATTCAGTGTATCACGTTCTTGCTTCTGTATGCAATAATCTTGATGGAAAATGCCTGGAACTCCAAATTCGATGATGACTTGCAGGTGCTAAAAATCAGTTGCTCATACACGATTCAGCCATGGATTTGCTTGGGATTTGCTATGGAAACACTCACACACATCCAAGAAAGTTGTTAGGATCAAAAGAAATGATCAAAGTGGTGTAGAATGCAGAAATCGATTCCAACTTGCAATGAACAAAGTGCAATTGCAAAACCTCTTCTCTCAATCAATTATCACCAACCTTTCTCTCAAACCCCTTCTAATCAATATATAGAACATGTTGGACCTCTCTAGATCCTTCTGGAATCATCCAAGGAGAAGTTGAGTTTCTCATGTCATCCAAAATCTCATCTCATGCCATACTCACCCCAATTCTGTTTCCCTTGGTGCAGCAGCTTGTTCTCATCCCAAAATCTCCCCCAGTGAGATATTAGAGGTGTTTAGCTTGCAAAAAGCCTTGCTCATGCCTTGATTTTGAGTTTTGCAAATGTTGCTTAATATGCAAGTAATCACTTTTCAAAGAAAGTCCACAAATTGAATCTCAAATCAAAAATGTGGCTAAACCAATGTTCTTAAAATGTTTTTTAGAGTCAAAATGATATATTACATGCCATGGTTTGGATTTGTAGGTTGAAAATATCAATTTCCAACTTTGGTTTATTTAACTTATGCCCTTATTTTAGGTCATTTTTGCAACTTTGAGCTACAAGCCTTTCCATCATATCATGACCTCCTTACTAGCCTTAAAACATCATTTTGAACAAGTTTGATGTTGAACATTTTTCCATTTGAAGCTTGGAAATAGGAGTTATGGCTTTATACTTGAAATGACTTGTAATCTCCAAATGACCAAAATGTCCTTGACTTGTCAAAGCCATAACTTGAGTTCTACAAATCCTATCAAGGACTTCTAGTACTCTCTAGAAAGCTAAGAAGATATGGAACAACATTCATGTTTACCAAAAGTTCATAGGAATCATCCTTCTTGGACAAAAGTTTGATGCAAGTTGAGTAACTTTCAAGCACCTAAATTCACATACCTCAGATGACCTGTAACTTGTCAAAGTCATGACTTGAGCTCTACAAATCCTATCAAGGACTTATAGTACTCAAATTAAAGCTAATAAAAATCTCTACAACATTCATGTTGGGGGCAAGATGAGATGACCATCACATCTTGAGCTAAACTGCATTGAAGATAGGGGTTAAACTAGGGGATTTTACACTATCAAGCCTTAGAAACCCTAGCTTGAAACTTATCTAACTCTTCAATCATGATGAGTTGACCTTGGAATCATCCTTATAAAATCTCAATGCATCAATCCGTGATCACATGGCTCTTGGATTGGGTCTCAACCCTGTTCAAATCATCAGTTGACTTAGGGTTGACCCAATCAAACCCTAATTACACCACTCATGGCTGAGGCTTCTCAATATTGCACAATGACCTATCTAGGCTTCATGGTGGCTTTCAAGACATCTCATAAGCTCTCTCAAGGCTTCAAGTCCACATTCTTGGCTTCATAATCATCTGAGGAGCTCCCATAACTCTCAAGTTAGGAGGCATACATTCTTGGTTTCAACCACTCTCTCTGAGGATCTTTTGACTTCTCTGACAAAGATATCTACCCTTGAACACTTGAATAACCTTCTTAGCTAGCTTCAAACTCTTTTATAGCTCTTGGTTGGTAATCATACCTCTTGATCTCCTGCATACATGTCAATGAAATGCAAATGATAATGCTAATGTGAATGAAATGAAACACAAGCTAGGTAAAGAGAAGTTGGTCAAATTTTGGGGTGCAACAGCTGCCCCTATTCAAACGACTTGGACCTGACGGGGTGAGAAGCGAACGACTCTCGACCAATCAAGGAAAAGACGGTTGAATACCACTAAACCCGGAAATTTTCCAACTGCACCAGTACACGGTACTCTAATGGGAACAAGTCTTCGGAAACTGAAATATTAGCTGCACGACAACTAGCTGGGGAATTGGTCACACGGTAACCGGTGATACATGGTCGATCATGCCGTCAGGCATCAAGATTCCTCGGGACTCATCAGGTCAACAATCAAGTTAATCGTGCCATCGGGCATTCGAAGAGATCTTCGGGCGTCAGCCGGACTTCATCAGTAAGTCGGGAATAGCATTCTCGGTCAATCATGAACCAATTGGGGGATATCCGAACTTCTGCCATCAGGAACTCCGCGTCAGCTGAGAGAACTGCTTCGTCAATACGGTTGGACTTCAATCGTCAAGTCTTCGAGGGAAGTTTCAACTTCGCTGTTCGGAAACCTGCTGGGGATGTCGCATCTCCGCTGGGGATTCTGGAGAACTATCAAGTAACTCTGCTTCGTGGATCCGGAAATCATTCTGGGTGAGTCAACTCTGCTGAGGGAATCAAGAATCATCTTGAACAAATAACTCCGTCGGGGACTTCAAGAATCATCCTGGACTAATAACTCTGCTGGAGATTTCAGGAATCATCCCGAGCAATCATTCTGCCGGGGACTCTAAGCGTCAACTTGAGCAACCAACTCTGGAGACTGCACTGGAGACTTTAAGAATCATCTTAAGCAAACGACCTTGCTGGGGAAAAATTCAGGAATCATCTTGAGCAAGCGACCCTGCGGAGGAACACCTGCAAAACAAGAACGGTGACGACCTATCTCATGTTTCAATGTATATGCTTTGACAATGGCGCAATGCTCCACACGGTGGAAATGCTATGCGTTTATGATAAATGCTATGCAATCATGCAAAATGCTGCGATCCCGTCAGCAAAATAAATATTGAAGGGAGAATCCTCCTGTCAAGGAGAAAGAACCACTCTGGTGGAGGAAGGAATCATCCTGCCACGGAGAAAAGGTCACGCTCTAGCAGCGCTTTTTTTGATCTTTAGCAGCGCTGCCTAAAGTGGCGCTGCTAAAGGTAAAGGCAGCGCTTTTTTTGTGGAAAAAGCGCTGCTAAAGACATCACCTTTAGCAGCGCTTTTTACCCCTTTAGCAGCGCTTTTAAAGCGCTGCCTAATCTCCCCCCCTCCCCCCCTTTAGCAGCGCTTTATTAAAGCGCTGTCTTAGACCCCCCCTATAGCAGCGCTTTATGAAAGCGATGTCTTAGACCCCTCTTTCCCCACCTATAGCAGCGTTTTTTAGCAGTTTCTCTGTCCCCTTTAGCAGCGCTTATACATAAAAGCGCTGTCTAATGTGCACGTTTTGAAATTTTTTTTTCCTGATTAATTACATTTTTTATATATTTTTCAATAAACCTGCTTATATTACAATACCTGCTTATATAATTTAGCCCTTTATTTCAGCACTTTGGCTTT
This sequence comes from Lathyrus sativus, assembly GCA_963859935.3. Lineage (NCBI taxonomy): Eukaryota > Viridiplantae > Streptophyta > Magnoliopsida > Fabales > Fabaceae > Lathyrus > Lathyrus sativus. Next base: position 342,053,553 of record OZ012741.1, read on the forward strand.
ATATACACAATTCAACACTTTGGCATTATGTGCACAATTCAACACTTTGGCATTATATGCACAATTCAACATCACAAATTATATACAATTCCACTTTAATATATATAATTCAAAAGCTTCACAGTTCAACATCACAAATTATATACAATTCTCAACTCGAAATTCAACATCACAAATTATACAATTCTACTTTAATTTCTTCCAATCTTCATTGCTGGCCATAATATACCTGTAATTCAGGAAAACTAAAGTATCAAATGAATGAGATTCAAATATGTAAATAAGAAATATATATATATATATATATACACACATAAGAAACGTATAAATAAGAAATAATATGTTATTTTATTGAATGAGACAATATGTAATTTTACAAGTACCTTTAACATCTTTTTCTTTTTTTAGTTCGAAGGTGCTTTACTTGTCTCTTAACAACACAGACGGATGGCTTGATCCAAATTCCCTCGCTATGATCATTTCTAATATATGATTCGTCTGCTATAATATTCTCATCTGGATCATCCCTAACATAAGATTCATTCTCAACATCAACCTCCCCATTTTCTCCAATGTTATCGTTGATTACTTTGTTGGAAAAAAGAACTATAGACCATTTCGTACTTTTCGGATCAGTGACATAGAACACTTGTTTAGCTTGCGTGGCTAGAATAAAAGGCTCATCTTTGTACCCAACCTTATTAAGATCCACTTGCAAAAAACCTGACTTATCCATACGTATGCCACTATTACTTTCAACCCACTTGCACCCAAAGATAGGAATCTGAAACTTCTCATAATCAAACACCCAAATGCGCTCGATTACCCCAAAATACGAGGAAATGTGCATTGATTCGGCAAGCACAGTGACACCACTATTTTGCATTGTACTTTTATCATCTTGCTCCTTGGTATAAAATGTGTATCCATTAATTGCGTATGCGCTATAAGAAAACACATGCAAAGTTGGACCATATGCTAAACATCTCAACCTTTCTGTTATTGAAGCGGGATCAGAATAAAACTTTGAATAAATATGCTCTTTGAACCATGTTATAAAACTTCGATTGTGCTCACGTACTATCCAATTTTCATTTCTATTCAGATTTAAACCTCGGAGAACGTCCTTGTGCAATTTAACATACTGCTCAACCTCAATGTCATTGTGCAGAACATATAAATGCACTTGCTCCCGTTCATCCCTTGAAACTGTCACAACTTTATTTCCAATTAACTGTTTACCTACTACTTTTTCAACAACATCAGATTTTGGGAGGCCAATGGATTGAACGTTGGATAAATATTCAGTACAAAACTCAATAGCTTCTTCAACAATGTATCGTTCAACAATACATCCCTCTGGTCGACTTCGGTTTTTCACATACCCTTTCAATATTTTCATATAACGTTCAACTGGATACATCCATCTCATATATGCAGGTCCACATAGTTGTGTCTCTTTCACAAGATGCACAACTAGATGTACCATTATGTCAAAGAATGACGGAGGAAAATACATTTCAAGCTCACACAAAGTAATAATTATATCTTTTTGCAATGTTGGTAAGATCGCAGGATCGATCACCTTACTACAAATAGATCTGAAAAAGAAACACAATTTTGTTATTGCGCCTCTCACTTTTTCTAGCAAAATAGAACGTATACCTATTGGTAGAAAGTGTTCCATAAGAACATGGAAATCATGTGTCTTTAAACTCTTTAACTTTAGGTCTTTCATAGAAACAAGTCTTCTAATATCTGAAGAGTATCCTTCTGGAACTTTAACTTCACTAAGAAACTTACACATTATCTTTTTCTCCTTTCTAGACAAAGTATATGCAGCAGGTGGTAGATAAGTGCGATTTCCTTTCTTCTGGGGTCCTAATTCATTTCTTATTCCCATTGCTACCAAGTCTTTTCTTGCTTTAAGGCCATCCTTAGACTTTCCTTGTATATTGAGTAACGTACCAATAACACTTTCAAATACATTTTTTTCAATATGCATAACATCAAGAAAATGTCGTACATACAACGACTTCCAATACGGCAACTCAAACAAAATTGACCTCTTCTTCCACCCACGCGTGGTAAGCGTATGAGCAAAAGGCTTGCCAAACTGAGTACTCACATCTTTCACCTTTGCAAAAATTTGATCGCCGGTCAATGTAGGTGGTGCTCTACGTTGTTCTGAATTTCCATTGAATTCTTGTCTCCACCCACGGTACTGATGATTAGAACTTAAGAATCTACGATGACCAAGAAAGACATTCTTCTGACCAAATTCCAACCACGTCCAATCTGTGTTTTCTTCACAGATAGGACACGCACATTGACCTTTAATGCTATACCCCGATAGATTTCCGTATGCTGGGAAATCATTAATTGTGCCAAACAACATGGCCCTCAAATTAAAACTTTCTTTCCTATATCCATCATAAACCTCCACACCGTTCTCCCACAAACTTTTTAAGTCTTCGATTAAAGGTGTCAGGTATACGTCTATGTCGTTTCCTGGTTGTTTAGGGCCAGCAATTAATATAGATAACATCATGTACTTACGCTTCATACATAGCCATGGAGGTAGGTTATAAATCATAACAATTACAGGCCAGGTGGAATGGGAGATACTTTGCAGATCGTGCGGATTCATTCCATCAGTCGATAATGCCAAGCGAAGGTTTCTAGCTTCTTCTCCAAAATCAGGATAATCATTATCAATTTTCATCCACTGTGGTGAATCTGCCGGATGTCGATACTTCCCATCTATAATTCTATCATCTGCATGCCAAGTAAGGTGTTTCGCATTTGTTTCACTATGAAACATGCGTCTGAATCTCGGAATTATAGGAAAATACCATAAGACTTTTGCTGGTGACAACTTCTTCTTATACCGAGATACACCGCATTTAGGACACTCGTTTAATGATGCATACTCATTTCGAAACAAAATGCAATCATTTGGACAAGCATGTATCTTATCATAGATCATACCAATAGAGCATAACATTTTTTTAGCTTCATAGGTTCGATTGGGAAGAACATTATCCTCCGGAAGCATCTCTTGAAGTAGGGCTAACAACTCTGTGAAACTTTTATCCGACCATCCATTACCCGCCTTTAAGTTGTACAACTTTAATACCGCAGACAATCTTGTGAAAGTAGTGCAACCTTTATACAACGGCTTCTCTGTATCGCTTACCAACCTCTCAAACATCTTTGGACAATCTTTAAGATCTTCTTCAAGTGCTTCTGCAATATCTTCGACTCGATCACAATCGTATGTATCCCTACCATTGTCCTTTGAAGTAGAGGTCGTATTGTTCTGGGGTTCAACATTCTCGTTACTTATCTCACCGTGTAATGTCCAACATGTGTAACTTCGATCAATTCCATGTCTCATTAAATGAGATTCCAACTGAACCGCGTCAATTCGACGCCCATAACAGCAACCTAAGCAAGGACATGTGATCCTACTGGGGTCTTTGGCGTGTTCAACAGCAAACTTAACGAAGTTCGATACCCCATTCTCGTACTCTTTTGACAATCGATTAACAGACATCCAATTTTTATCCATACTATGAAAGTTAGGCAAAAACAACGAATACCTGTAAAGAAATCACTACTTCTAAGAAAGTTGTACAGTAGGATGCTTGGAAACAATCACAACCTTGCTCTTCTCAGGTAACCCCTATAACAGACAATATATACATTTTATTCAAATCATATTAATAATTAACCAAAACAAAAAAACTAGATAATCCAACAAAACAAATCATATTAAAAAAAGTAGATATACTATAATAAACTATTCTACTATTAAAGCATACTTTCATTAATATGATTTTAAACTATTCTAAACTATTTTATAATGCTCAAAATGACATGGACTAAATTAAAGCATACTCTCATAAATGGTGGAAATGGACTAAATTATTCTAAACTATTCTAAACTATTTCATTAATATGATTTTAAACTATTCTAAACTATTAAATCATACTCTCAAAAATGGTGGAAATGGACTAAATTATTCTAAACTATTCTAAACTATTGCATTAATATGATTTTAAACTATTCTAAATTATTAAAGCATACTCTCAAAAAATTTGGTAATGGACTAAATTATTCTAAACTAATTTATAATGCTCAAAATTCATTGTGGCATTTCAACAAACACCTTGCATACAAAACTCAAGCCAATATCAAAAGAGTAATGCTCATCAATGGTATCAACAAAAACAAGTCAATAACTCAGAAAGAAGTAGCACTAACATCATCTAATCCAGAAAAATGCAATACTAAGACAATAATCCATAAAAATGCCGTAACAGTCGCGGATTTACCGTAACGGTGAAGGAGAACGAACGGCGAACGGCGGCGAAAGGGAACGGCGAACGGCGGCGAAAACAAATGGAAGACGGCGGCGCAAACGGACGGCGACGAAAGCTTCAACGGAGGGCGAAAATGGAAGATAGGGCAATGGAGAAATGAAGAAACGAAGAAGAAAACGAAAAAACACGTGTTCTGTTTCGTTTACAATTCTGGAGGGTATATAAAAATTATTATACTAATACCTTTAGCAGCGCTTTTTAAAGGCCTTTAGCAGCGCTTTAAAAAGCGCTTTCATAGGGTGCCATAACAATGACATATAGCAGCGCTTTATAGAAAAAGCGCTCTCGTAGGGTCCCCTTTTAGCAGCGCTTTTAAAAAGCGCTTTCTAAGGGTCCCCTTTTAGCAACGCTTTTTAAAAGCGCTTTCTAAGGGTCCCCTTTTAGCAACGCTTTTTAAAAGCGCATTCTAAGGGTCCCCTTTTAGCAGCGCTTTTTAAAAAAGCGCTGTCTTTGGTAGGTAATTTTTTTCTTTTTTTTTTACTGACTATTTAGCAGCGCTTTTTTTAAAAGCGTTGTCTTTTGTGCGCTGCTAAAAATCAATTCTGGCGTAGTGTGTAAGGTTCTCCCTATGTTTCCTATCTCTTAAACCTCCATCAGACACCTTCAGGCACAAGCAAATCCAAAGCTTTAAGCATCTTCAAGCATCCTCCTCTTGTCTTCAACTTGTCTTCAATCTCAACCAAAGGCAAACCAAGCAAAAACCCTAATCTAAGGGGACTAAGGAAATTAAACTAGTTGAATTAGTAAGTTAGGATCACCTAAAACCTAGTACTAAAGTTAGTCCTAACTAAAATACTAAAATCAATTGTAAAATCCTACAAAAGTATCTATGGGAACCTAGGTCAATCACAACTCTACCACATTAATTTCAAAGATCAAACCATCAAATTAGACCTAGAATTAAATCCTACATTACAAGGTATCAAACCTAAACCCTAAAAGGAAACACCTAAATATCAATCTAGAAAGCACACCTATTTTCATCACAAAAATGTGAGAAAAATGCTATGGGAGCATACATGTCTAACCTAATCACACACAAAAAATTATCCCAAGAATCATCACCAACTAATCACACAAAATTCCACAAAATTTGGTATCAAACATAACCATTTTAATATCAATTAAAATGTAAAATTCCCATTAAATCAGAAAATGCATGAAAAGAAAATATTTTTTCTCTAAAAAAACTAGACTCAATCATGAGTAAAATTCAAAAAGAATGGGGTTGATTGGATTAATTTTCAATTTATTATGAATTTAACAAGAACCATGAATAAAATGAAAATTAAAGAAAATTCAATTAAAATAACCACACGCGCGGTGCAAATAGCAAGCAGACACAGTTCAAACTATAGGTTGGGCCATCAGGGGGGTGTGAATAACAGCTAATCCATTAAACCCAAAACACTGAATAAATGAAACGGTGCATTTCATGCCTTCAGATCCTTCACAAACTAAGCTTAAAACGTGGCCGTTGGATGAGCTCCCAGTCAAATGTCAAACCAAGATCCAAAGGTGTTCTGATCGTCTCCTACCTTTTGAACATCTGAGCTTCGCGCCCAGCTCTGGCCACCACCGGTGGAGCTCCGGTCACCATCTTCAATCCTAGTTCTCTCTAGGAGCCTCTATTGCAAATGGTCAAAACATGAAACTCATCCCAAATCTTGCCACGAATTCAACCATACCCTTAGCTTCCTCTGAAACCTCAAGATTCACCATATCCAAATCTCAACCGAAAATGGTAATTCACCTATTTTGTCTCTAATTCTCAAATTAACTATCTGAAATCAATCCTACACCATTCTACAATGAATCTAACACCTTAATTCACCTAGATTCTATCTAAATCATGCTATAGGAAGAAAGTTACCAACCTGACAATCTTGGATGAACAGATGCACGAAACCTCCACTTCAAGCTCTCAAACCTTCCAAAATCATTCAGTGTATCACGTTCTTGCTTCTGTATGCAATAATCTTGATGGAAAATGCCTGGAACTCCAAATTCGATGATGACTTGCAGGTGTTAAAATCAGTTGCTCATACACGATTCAGCCATGGATTTGCTTGGGATTTGCTATGGAAACACTCACACACATCCAAGAAAGTTGTTAGGATCAAAAGAAATGATCAAAGTGGTGTAGAATGCAGAAATCGATTCCAACTTGCAATGAACAAAGTGCAATTGCAAAACCTCTTCTCTCAATCAATTCTCACCAACCTTTCTCTCAAACCCCTTCTAATCAATATATAGAACATGTTGGACCTTTCTAGATCCTTCTGGAATCATCCAAGGAGAAGTTGAGTTTCTCATGTCATCCAAAATCTCATCTCATGCCATACTCACCCCAATTCTGTTTCCCTTGGTGCAGCAGCTTGTTCTCATCCCAAAATCTCCCCAAGTGAGATATTAGAGGTGTTTAGCTTGCAAAAAGCCTTGCTCATGCCTTGATTTTGAGTTTTGCAAATGTTGCTTAATATGCAAGTAATCACTTTTCAAAGAAAGTCCACAAATTGAATCTCAAATGAAAAATGTGGCTAAACCAATGTTCTTAAAATGTTTTTTAGAGTCAAAATGATATATTACATGCCATGGTTTGGATTTGTAGGTTGAAAATATCAATTTCCAACTTTGGTTTATTTAACTTATGCCCTTATTTTAGGTCATTTTTGCAACTTTGAGCTACAAGCCTTTCCATCATATCATGACCTCCTTACTAGCCTTAAAACATCATTTTGAACAAGTTTGATGTTGAACATTTTTCCATTTGAAGCTTGGAAATAGGAGTTATGGCTTTATACTTGAAATGACTTGTAATCTCCAAATGACCAAAATGTCCTTGACTTGTCAAAGCCATAACTTGAGTTCTACAAATCCTATCAAGGACTTCTAGTACTCTCTAGAAAGCTAAGAAGATATGGAACAACATTCATGTTTACCAAAAGTTCATAGGAATCATCCTTCTTGGACAAAAGTTTGATGCAAATTGAGTAACTTTCAAGCACCTAAATTCACATACCTCAGATGACCTGTAACTTGTCAAAGTCATGACTTGAGCTCTACAAATCCTATCAAGGACTTATAGTACTCAAATTAAAGCTAATAAAAATCTCTAAAACATTCATGTTGGGGGCAAGATGAGATGACCATCACATCTTGAGCTAAACTGCATTGAAGATAGGGGTTAAACTAGGGGATTTTACACTATCAAGCCTTAGAAACCCTAGCTTGAAACTTCTCAAACTCTTCAATCATGATGAGTTGACCTTGGAATCATCCTTATAAAATCTCAATGCATCAATCCGTGATCACATGGCTCTTGGATTGGGTCTCAACCCTGTTCAAATCATCAGTTGACCTAGGGTTGACCCAGTCAAACCCTAATTACACCACTCATGGCTGAGGCTTCTCAATATTGCACAATGACCTATCTAGGCTTCATGGTGGCTTTCAAGACATCTCATAAGCTCTCTCAAGGCTTCAAGTCCACATTCTTGGCTTCATAATCATCTGAGGAGCTCCCATAACTCTCAAGTTAGGAGGCATACATTCTTGGTTTCAACCACTCTCTCTGAGGATCTTTTGACTTCTCTGACAAAGATATCTACCCTTGAACACTTGAATAACCTTCTTAGCTAGCTTCAAACTCTTGTATAGCTCTTGGTTGGTAATCATACCTCTTGATCTCCTGCATACATGTCAATGAAATGCAAATGATAATGCTAATGTGAATGAAATGAAACACAAGCTAGGTAAAGAGAAGTTGGTCAAATTTTGGGGTGCAACAGCTGCCCCTATTCAAACGACTTGGACCTGACGGGGTGAGAAGCGAACGGCTCTCGACCAATCAAGGAAAAGACGGTTGAATACCACTAAACCCGGAAATTTGCCAACTGCACCAGTACACGGTACTCTAATGGGAACAAGTCTTCGGAAACTGAAATATTAGCTGCACGACAACTAGCTGGGGAATTGGTCACACGGTAACCGGTGATACATGGTCGATCATGCCGTCAGGCATCAAGATTCCTCGGGATTCATCAGGTCAACAATCAAGTTAATCGTGCCATCGGGCATTCGAAGAGATCTTCGGGCGTCAGCCGGACTTCATCAGTAAGTCGGGAATAGCATTCTCGGTCAATCATGAACCAATTGGGGGATATCCGAACTTCTGCCATCAGGAACTCCGCGTCAGCTGAGAGAACTGCTTCGTCAATACGGTTGGACTTCAATCGTCAAGTCTTCGAGGGAAGTTTCAACTTCGCTGTTCGGAAACCTGCTGGGGATGTCGGATCTCCGCTGGGGATTCTGGAGAACTATCAAGTAACTCTGCTTCGTGGATCCGGAAATCATTCTGGGTGAGTCAACTCTGCTGAGGGAATCAAGAATCATCTTGAACAAATAACTCCGTCGGGGACTTCAAGAATCATCCTGGACTAATAACTCTGCTGGAGATTTCAGGAATCATCCCGAGCAATCACTCTGCCGGGGACTCTAAGCGTCAACTTGAGCAACCAACTCTGGAGACTGCACTGGAGACTTTAAGAATCATCTTAAGCAAACGACCTTGCTGGGGAAAAATTCAGGAATCATCTTGAGCAAGCGACCCTGCGGAGGAACACCTGCAAAACAAGAACGGTGACGACCTATCTCATGTTTCAATGTATATGCTTTGACAATGGCGCAATGCTCCACACGGTGGAAATGCTATGCGTTTATGATAAATGCTATGCAATCATGCAAAATGCTGCGATCCCGTCAGCAAAATAAATATTGAAGGGAGAATCCTCCTGTCAAGGAGAAAGAACCACTCTGGTGGAGGAAGGAATCATCCTGCCACGGAGAAAAGGTCACGCCAACCTCCGTCGGACTCTGCATGGGGAAGCACACTTCAGTTGACTGCTGCAAGGGAATAAAGATCTACGAGAACCCGAACCTGCTGAGGAAAGCGATGTCAATTGTGGAAATAAACTGCGCGGCCTTCGCGACTACTTCCCTGGAGATAACGACTCCGGCGGGGAAATATAGCATCAGTTATCCAACATTCTACTGGGGAAAACCAATCATGGCCCGAATGGCTTCCAAGGGCTCAGCTCTCTTGGGGATCTGCAAACTCGGCTGGAGAAGAAGAAATCATCCTGCTTCGGGGGAGAGTACGACTCTGCGGGGAATCTCAATTCCGCTGGAGACTTCAGTCTGGAACTATCAATTGCTACATACTTCTGTATACGACTCAGCTGGGGAAACAACATTCCTTCAGGATGCATCTGACTGGGGAGAGAATCTTCTCTGCCTGGGGAGACATATCAATGCTTACGATCTCACGTTCAGACTCTGCGGGGAGAGACTGCTAAACTTTGCTGGAGAAGGAGGAATCATCCTGCTTGGGACGCGTACGGCGTACTGCCTGGAATACGCTATACCTGCACCAACACAAACAAACAGACAAGGTTCCCTGCTTAAAGGGACCTATCAAGGTTATCATCTTGTGACAATGTTCAAGTAATTCATTGTTTCAACAATCAGTGGCCTAGGCCAGTAAGTTTATGTATGCGCATTTTGTCAAAAACATCGGCGCTCTTTTTCGCAAACAAAACAGATAAATGCTAAACAGACAAACAGAATTGCTGAATAGTATACATTTTATTGATAACGAACCCCTGAATGGGTAAAAATGTTTTACAACAGATGCAAGTTCCTGGAATGAGGAAGCCGCGCAAAAAAGTAAAAACATAAATATACATTAGTATATACAAATGTCGGCAACGAGGCGTAGATGAACACCATGAGTTGATCCCTCTATGACCCACTCGACTTCGATACTTCTCCGACGCTTCAGCTTCAGAAGAGATTGATTTAGATAAACGGCCCTCAGGTCTTCCAAACCACTAAACAATGAAAGTCCACACGCGGAACGCAGTCATTTGCTTTTTCAAATCCCTAACTTTTGTCTGAATCGCCCTTCCGGGTTTTCGATTCACCGGGATACCCTTTTTTGCCAAAGTCGCCCTTCCAGGTTTTCGACTTTGCGGGTGTACATTCTTTTCAATTTATATCCCTAATTTTTGCCCGAACCCTTTTCCTTTTTTATGGTTCGCCAGGATGCCCCATTTTTGCCTGGATATTCTTTTTCTTTCCAGCGGGTCATTTTTTAAGCAAAGTATTTTTTAACTGCGTTCGCATTCACCGGGGATGCAAAATCTTCACCATCCATCGTGGATAACAACAAAGCTCCTCCCGAGAACACCTTTCTGACGACATACGGACCTTCGTAATTGGGAGTCCACTTGCCTCGGTGATCGGAGTGTGGAGGAAGAATCTTCTTCAGGACGAGATCACCCGTCTGAAAGCCTCTAGGCCGCACCTTCTTATCATAAGCTTTCTTCATTCGACTTTGGTACAGACGACCATGTGCAATCGATGCTAACCTCTTCTCGTCCATCAGGATGAGTTGGTTTAGTCGGTTCTTAATCCATTCTGCCTCGTCGAGTTTCACGTCAACCAAAACTCGCAAAGAAGGGATCTCCACTTCTAACGGTAGGACAGCTTCCATACCGTACACTAAGGACAAAGGAGTTGCCCTGGTTGATGTACATACCATTGTACGATAACCGTGCAATGCGAATGGCAGCATCTCGTGCCAATCTTTGTAGGTCACAACCATCTTCTGAACAATCTTTTTGATGTTCTTATTGGCCGCTTCAGCGGCGCCATTCATCTTCGGCCGATAAGGAGATGAGTTGTGGTGTTCAATCTTGAAACTCTGGCACAACTCCTTCATCATCTTGTTATTTAGATTCGAACCATTATCAGTAATGATCTGTTCGGGAATTCCGTAACGACAGATGATATCCCTCTTTATGAACTTAGCCACCACCTGCTTGGTCACATTAGCGTATGAGGCTGCCTCCACCCACTTGGTGAAGTAGTCGATAGCTACTAGAATGAAGCGATGACCGTTAGATGCAGTGAGCTCGATCTTGCCTATCATGTCGATGCCCCACATGGAGAATGGCCACGGGGAAGACATGACATTTAACGGGCACGGTGGCACATGAACTTTATCAGCATAAATCTGGCATTTATGACATCTCTTCGTGAATTTAAAGCAATCTGATTCCATCGTCAGCCAGTAGTATCCTGCTCTCAGGATCTTTCTCGTCATGGCATGCCCTCCGGCGTGCGTACCAAATGTGCCTTCATGGACTTCTTCCATGAGCATACTCGCTTTTTTCTCATCTACACATCTGAGTATCACGAGATCGTGGTTTCTTTTATATAAAAATCCATCAGGATTGAGATAAAAATTTCCAGACAGCCTCCTCAGAGTCTTCTTATCCTGGGTTGACGCTCCCGCAGGATACTCCTTAGTCATAAGGAAGGTCTGGATATCATGGAACCATGGCTTGCCATAAGCGGCTTCCTCGATCGCAAAGACGAATGCAGGTCTATCAAGACGAGAAAGGACAATTCTTGGAGCTTCATTCCAAAAATTGACTTTATACATCGAAGCCAACGTGGCTAAGGCATCAGCCATCTGATTCTCGGCCCTGGGCACATGATGGAGTTCCACTCGATTAAAGAATGGAAGTAGCCTTCTGGCATAGTTCATGTACGGCACCAAATTCGATTGACGAATCTCCCACTCCCCTTTGATCTGATTGATCACAAGCGCCGAGTCACCATATATGTCTAGGTTCTTGATTCTCAAATCAATTGCCTCTTCTAGACCCATGATGCATGCTTCGTACTCCGCTTCGTTATTGGTGACCGGAAACGTCAATCTCGCAGTGAACGGGATGTGGGATCCGTGGGGAGTCGTGATGATCGCCCCAATGCCACTTCCATAGGAATTAACCACCCCGTCAAATATCAATTTCCACTGGGATTTCCTATCTGGCCCCTCGTCAGGCAACGGCTCATCGCAATCTTTCGCTTTAAGAAACATGATATCCTCATCAGGGAATTCAAATTTCATCGGCTGGTAATCCTTGATCGGCTGTTCGGCAAGGTAATCATACAATACGCTTCCCTTGATGGCCTTCTGGGAAACGTACTGAATATCATATTCCGTCAACACCATTTGCCATCTGGCAATCCTGCCCGAAAGCGCTTGCTTCTCGAAGACGTACTTGATCGGATCCATCTTCGAAATTAGCATGGTTGTGTGATTGAGCATGTACTGTCGTAAACGTTTGGCAGCCCAGGCTAGTGCACAACACGTTTTCTCCAGCATCGAGTAACGAGATTCACAGTCTGTGAACTTCTTACTCAAATAGTAAATGGCATGCTCCTTTCTGCCCGTCTCGTCGTGCTGACCGAGAACACACCCCGTACTATTCTCAAGAACTGTCAAGTACATGATTAGAGGCCATCCAGCCACTGGGGGTATCAAGATCGGAGGTTCCTGTAGATACTGCTTTATCTTATCGAATGCCTTCTGGAAATCCTCGTTCCAGATAATCGCCTGATCTTTCTTTAACAGTTTGAACATCGGTTCACACGTGGCCGTGAGCTGAGAAATAAACCTTGCGATGTAGTTTATTCTGCCCAAGAAACCACAGACTTCTTTTTCTGTTTTTGGCACTGACATTTCTTGTATCGCTTTAATCTTCGCAGGATCAACCTCGATGCCTCTTTCACTCACGATAAACCCCAGTAGTTTTCCGGACCGTACTCCGAAAGTACACTTGTTAGGATTCAGCCTCAACCTGAACATCCTAAGCCTCTCAAAAAGCTTCAGCAAATTGACCAGATGTCCCTCCTCCGTTTGGGACTTCGCAATCATGTCATCAACATAGACTTCAATCTCATGATGAATCATATCATGAAACAAAGTAACCATTGATCTTTTGTAAGTGGCCCCTGCGTTCTTCAGACCGAAAGGCATTACCTTGTAGCAGAATGTTCCCCAGGGAGTGATAAACGTAGTTTTCTCCATGTTCTCCGGTGCCATCTTGATCTGATTGTAACCGGAGAAGCCATCCATGAACAAAAACATGGAGAACTGAGTTGTATTGTCGACCAACACATCAATATGAGGCAGCGGGAAATCATCTTTAGGGCTCGCCCTATTCAAATCCCGATAATCGACGCACATTCGTACCTTACCGTCCTTCTTCAGTACAGGAACTATGTTGGCGACCCACGGAGGGTAAGTAGTGACCGCTAAGAACCCAACATCAAGTTGTTTCTGCACTTCTTCTTTGATCTTAACGGCCATATCTGGTCGCATCCTCCTAAGCTTCTGCTTGACGGGAGGAAAATCTTCTCGCAGCGGCAAGTGGTGGACCACGATGTCAGTGTCAAGTCCGGGCATATCTTCGTACGACCAAGCAAAGACGTCACTATACTCTCTTAGCATCTCGACCAGTCTCTGCTTGACATCACTCTGCAATGCAGCCCCTATCCTGACGTTCCTGACTAGTTCTTTAGAACCCAGATTCATGATCTCGATCTCCTCCTCATGAGGCAGAATAACTTTCTCTTCTTGTTTCAACAAGCGGGCCAACTCTTTGGGAAGGTCTTCGTCTTCATCAATCTCTTCTTCGGCTTGATAGATCGGGCAATCGAAGTCGAAGTGAGTCGTAGAAGGTCCAGAGTCAATGTCATCTGTTATGTGGACCCTGCAATAACAAGGGTTAAGCTTAAAACAAGGATATGCAGGTTAGCACAAACCCCATTGCCATTTTATTGTTTTTCAAAAGAAATATAAAACAGGAATAACAGAGATCACAATATTTGAATACGAAGAAAAACGCCTTTTGATTTATTGATAAAATGCATGTACATAATCAAACGAGGCCCTGACAATAAAACCACTATGCCCCGGGTAGGACATAGGGTTGTATAATGATTGGAAAAAGTAAATCATTACTCTTCGCTTGTCATCTGGATGATATCCTTGACGGACCAGTTGGTAAGGCCCTCGCCTGGCTTGCTTGGCTGGATCCAAGAGTCGAGGTCACAGTCGCTATCTCCGCTGTCTTCAGACACCGCGTTGACGCTTTCAAAAATCACCCCGCCACGGGTAAACTGGATCGGCCCTTTACCTCGAGACGCACTGCTAGAAGAGGAGGCTTCAGCTCCAGGAGAATATCCCAACCCAAACTTGTCTTGCTTGTTAGGTATCTCCAAAATTCTCCCCCAGTCTGGGGTAGATCCGGCTTGAACAACGGCCTGGGCTTCCTTGAAGGAGGAGAGAGTCATCTCTGTCTTTTCAGTGACTACAGGAGCTACGTCCTTGACTTTAACAGCTTCGAACGCTTGGCATAGGGTTTCATGGATTTCCCCATCCATCTCAACATACATGAAGGACGACAAATGGCTCACCATTATGTCTTCCTCGCCACAAACAGTCACAATGCTACCTCCGACAGCGTACTTGAGTTTCTGGTGCAACATGGAGGTCACGGCTTCAGCAACATGGATCCACGGCCGGCCCAAGAGACAGCTGTAGGCGGGCATGATGTCCATAATATAAAAGATTGCGTCGAACGTTTCCGGCCCGACTTGGATTGGCAGGGTCACCTCCCCGAAAACATGGCGTTTGGTTCCATCGAACGCTTTCACCACCAGATCACTGGGTGTGCAAATCACTCCACGAGTATCCAACTTCATCAATGCCTTCTTCAGAAGAACATTGAGCGATGACCCTGTGTCCACCAACACATGAGACATAATCGTTCCCCTACACTCTATCGAGATGTGCAGGGCACTGTTGTGGTTCCTCCCTTTCAGCGTCAGCTCTAGGTCAGTGAACCCTAGCCCATTTCCAGAATTCACGTGGGCTACGACCTCCTCTAGCTGGTTTACTGATATTTCCTGCGGTACATATGCGGCGTTCAACACCTTCAGTAGTGCGTTGCGTTGTGCTTCAGAACACAACAACAAGTTCAAGATGGAAATTTTCGAGGGTGTCTGATGGAGATGATCCACAATCTTGTAGTCACTCTTTTTAATCAACCTCATAAATTCCTCGGCGTCTTTAACAAGTAAGTCTTTGTCTACCCCCGAGGGATCTCTTCAACGACTTTACTTTTACCTTTATCAGTTGCATCAGCTCTGTCCGCTTTGTCCGCCACGACCTCAGGTGGTGCAAACACTCTCCCGCTGCGAGTAATTCCGCTAACGCCCGCTAGGTTCTCCACAGACGACCCAAACGGTTCTAGCTCCAACTTCTTTCCGTTGCAGTAGACTTCAGCCCCATAATGCCATGGGACAGCATTAGTGCTTTCGAAGGGTATCGGCCCAGCTTTGGTGATGGTAATCGTGGGCGGTCTAGGTGCAGAAATAGTTATCGTCTGGCGAGGGATGATGATGGTGGCAACCTCATCATCTTGCTTCAGCATTACCTCTCCTGATCCACTTTCGACCCTTCGGCAAAATTGCAGGATTCCCTCGGTCATCAGACTTTGAATCCACTCTCTCAGCTGTTCACATCCATCAGGACTCGTCGCACAGCCCATACACAGCTCTCCGCAACCTGGGAAGAAACCTCTTTTCATCAACTTAGCTTTAACGAAGCTAAGCGGCGTCTTCAGATCTCTGACGTCAGTCAACAAATCCAAACTCTCGTCCTCAATAATGGCGTTTACTCCACCTCCCCTATGATTCGGCATAGGGTTCTTCGTGACGTTTGGCACATTATCGGAGAAGTTGATGATCTTAGCGTCTACCATGTCCTGCACCTTGTGCTTGAAGGCTTTGCAATTTTCTATTGTAGGGCCTGGTGCCCCTGAGTGAAACTCACAAGTTGCATTCGCGTCATAACCCGGCGGAGGTGCCCCTGTCAAGGGAGCCAAGGTTCTCTTTTGGATCAACTGTAGCTGAAGCAAAGTCTGCAATAGTTGCGCGTACGACATGGGCGGTGTCTCGAGGTGACGGCTCGACAGAGGTGCCCGATTCTGATACTTTCTGTACCCTTGTTGATTTGGTTACTGCTGCTGCTGCGGCTGCTGCTGCTGTGGCTGTTGAACTACCGGGATAGTTATGCTGGCCACCTGTTGGTGAGGGCCTTTACCCTTCCTTCGAGCGTTGGTCACAGCGCTTGTTTCTCCTTCCCGTCTTTTGCCAGCATAAGGTTTCTTTCCTCCTCCAGCTGAGGATGAATCACCTTGAATTTTCCCGAGTTTGATCCCATTTTCGATGTGCTCACCCGTGATAATGAGATCTGAGAAGGTTCCGGACATACCGCTGACCAATTTCTCATAGTAAACCCCTGGGAGTGTGGCTACGAACATCTGCACAAGCTCGCGTTCAACCATCGGCGGCTGAACCCTGGCTGCCAATTCACGCCACCGCTGGGCGTATTCCTTAAACCCTTCATTGTTCCTTTGCGACAGATTCTGCAGTTGGACTCGGTTCGGAGCCAAGTCACTGTTGTATTGGTAGTGGTGCACAAATGCTTCAGCAAGGTCCTTCCATGTGCGCACACTGGTAGGTTCCAGACTCATGTACCATTCAAGGGAGGGTCCGGACAGGCTGTCCTGAAAGAAGTGCATCAGCAACTTCTCGTCCTCAGAATGAGCGGACATTTTTCTGTAATACGATCTCAGGTGGACGCGAGGGCAAGTGGTGCCCTTGTACTTTTCAAAGTCAGGTACCTTGAACTTGGGAGGCACCTTAAAATCAGCAATCAGTCCCAACTTGGACATATCAACACCCAGGGTGTTCTGGTTCTCGATGTTTCTCATCTTATCCTCGAGTGCCTTGAACCTTAGACGTGCTTCAGCAGTCAGCTCACCTTTAGCACCTCTCTGTGAGAACACATCGTCTTAACGATCTTCTAACCACGACTGAGGCCCAAACAGATTCCCAACACCTGCATTGCCGTTGCCCAGCCCAACATTGACATTAGCTTCCAGACTCCCATTACCGACACCCGTCGTATTGCCATTGAGTCCCATGTTAGCTATCACATTGCCGTTGGCACTGCCATTCCCCCCGGTCACGGGGACACCGTTCTGAGGAGTTTCGACTGGTGGAGGAGTAGTCATGGTCCCACCGTGAAGTACCCCATTGCTATCGACCCTTGAAATCAGAGGCTGGACCAAGGTTCTGAGCTGATCCTGGCCATTGGCGACCGCTTGCATGAGCTCCATGAAGCGGTCCATTCTTTTGCGGAGTTCCTGAACATCAGTTTGCACTTGCTCCATGATTCTGGTTTGATTTTCTCTGGTCGGATAGCGGTGAATAGGTCTCTGATCAATCCTGGAACAACCTGAAACAACCTGAAAACACAAAAGGGTTAGGAAAAAACGACAAAGTGCTCGTTATGCAAATGCTTCATGCAAATGCAAACGTGTGTCTGTGCGTTAGGGAGATTTCCCCCGATCCTAGTGCCTGAGTGCCGGTGCTGATAATAAGAGGTCCGAGTCCAGTCATGGAAATAACAATCTCATATATAAAGAAAGACCATCAAGGCAGTACACAACATCAGTGAGTACAAGCAGAATCAAAAGCATGACCTCGACCAACATGCCTGGTGATGGTCAGCATACAAAGATGATCAAACAAAAGGAATACAAATAGTCAAGCACGGCCCCGGGCGCAAAACTCATCTAACAACCCCTTCGTTTCTGGATGATCAGGCCGAGTGAGCAACCCTTCGACGAGTAACTCCCTCTGCATAATGGTGTATTGAAGACCTTCGACCGAATCTTCCCATGCTCCTTCGCCGAAGCAATCTTCTAGCTTCCGTTTCTTGGATTCAAACATCAGCTTGCGCTCCTTCAGGTTAGCGAGAGCTCTGTTGAGCTAGCCTTCAGCGGCGTATCTGCGAGCGGTTTCTTCATCAAACCTCTTCTCACTAGCCTTCACCTGGGCTTTCAGCTTGGAGATCTGTTGCATCAGCTTATCCTCTCGTTCTTTCCTGTTGGCCAGGGAGGCCTTCCAGTGCTGGTTAAACTTGCATATCCTCTGATACGCTTCATCCAAGTGTTGTTTCTTCGTGGCCAGTACATCGTTGACAGCTTTGAAGTCTCGACCCATGCGTTCACGCTCGGCTATCTGCTTAGTCAAACCTGTACCTAGCTGGTTCACCAGCTCTGTCTGCCTCTTGAAGGAATGAACGACTTCGTTTCTCTCGCTTCTGAGTTGAGCCAATTCTTTCTCCAGTTCTTCGTTTGCCCTCTTCAATTCATCTCGCTCAGCTAACACCTGATTATGCTGCCGAAGGGGCAC
The DNA here is from genome assembly GCA_963859935.3 of Lathyrus sativus. Classification (NCBI taxonomy): domain Eukaryota; kingdom Viridiplantae; phylum Streptophyta; class Magnoliopsida; order Fabales; family Fabaceae; genus Lathyrus; species Lathyrus sativus. The sequence continues at coordinate 342,072,129 of OZ012741.1, forward strand.
GGTAGTAGGCTCCTCAATCATTGGAGGGCTTTCTGGCTTGGCAGGAAGAAACGGCATCCCTAGAGCATCATCTCTGGCTCTGATCCACGTCACATACGGAGGGTAGGCTTGGCTATTGCTTCTCCCTAGCAATGGTTTTCCCCTCTTACTGATACCATTCCAAGCGCGCTGAAGCTTAGACAACAGATCCCCCTCTAGAAGACCAGTGAGGTACAGAGATTCCTGCACCTCTTCATCCTTCGGCGAAGTTCTCAAAGCGTAAGCAAACTGTCGGACCAGCAAAGACGGATTATAGTTTATGCAGCCATTCCTGCCTATCAAAGGCACGTTCGGAAACCCGCTGCAGTTGAAGATAATCTCGGTACCCAACCTATCTCTGTCAAACCAGTCAATATCCTCCGCTGATAGACTCATCAAACGCTCGGACCACTCAGCTGTGGCTGCAGACGAAACAAAGGGACCCCTCTTGGGCAGATGACTATCAAGCCATTTATAAAGCAGGGGCACACAACACGAGACATTCTTGCCCCTTCTGTTCTCGTTCTTGTAGTGGATGGAATGGTAGACATCTCCTATCAAGGTAGGGACTGGATTCCCTGAAGCAAAGATGCGGAAGGCGTCGAAGTCTACAAAGTCGGGCATATTGGGGAACAGAATGATGCCATATATGCACAGAGCGAGAATGGCGTTGAACACGACCCAACATCCGTCTTTGGCGCACTGCTGAGCTTTTCCCACTAAGAACTGCAAGGAGAAACCGGGAACCTTGTTCCAACTAGACAATACCAACTCGGAGGCATCCAGATGAAGTGAAGGAGCTAAACTAGCCAGATTAGGCTCAACATCCATATGAACAAAAGGCATCTGCCTCTTGATAGGCACACCTAACAAATCAGCGTATTCCTCTAGCGTGGGTGCGAGAACAAAATCCTGGAAAGTGAAGCATCTCAACGGAGGATCGTAGAACTGCAGCAGAGCGTGCAACCCATTCAACTCGAACGCGGAAGGTTTACGAACCAAACTGAGCAATTTGTCGTAAGATTTTCTGAACTCATCTCTCACAGAATCATCTGCTAAAGCAATCAAACCAGTCAGCTGAACCACATCAGGGGCAGGGAGCTTGTAAGCCACGGTCTTCCTCAGAGAACCCATAACAATATAGTAGGAGGCAAGAAATCCTGGATCGGGGAAAACGGTACCTACAACACAGACACACGTTAATGAAATGCAAATGAGTATGCAAAGCAATGTAAAATGCAATCATGCAGTAGGAGATCAAGGCAACTGTGTTGTGGAGATTCTGCATCAACAAAACCATAACCTTGCTCTATCAAGAACAACCACTTTCTCTGATAAGAAGAAAACCCTGGTATCGGACCACAAATCTGCTCTGTCAAGAACACACACATATAGGACCATAAATCTGCTCTGTCAAGAACAAACATCTGATAATAAGGACCTCTGATACAGGACCAAAACTCTGCTCTGTCAAGAACAACCATCTGATAATAAGGACCTCTGATACAGGACCAAAACTCTGCTCTGTCAAGAACAACCATACATCTGCTGATGAGATCCTCTGATCCCAATCATAAACCTGCTCTGTCAAGAACAAATACACATATATCTGGACACAAGGTCCTCTGATACAGAACCAAAACTCTGCTCTGTCAAGAACAAACATCTATCTGATGATGAGAACCTCCGGTACCAACAAAACTTATTCACTATCAAGAAAACCAGGTAGTCTGAAGGTCAAGGTTTCCTGCAATAAACCCAACCCTTCTCACAGGTATGGACCTATACTGACTCAAGTTCGGCATCCTATGCGTTCATCAGCGTCACAGACATTCAAGAGGGGTGATACGATACCCAGGAGGTGTGGCATCACCAGCTCATGAAGCGGCCTCACTCAGCTGAATCACAAATGATCGGTCCCCAGAGTCGACAATCCTCCAAACCAACAATCCCCTCAACCCAAAGGGTTGAAAAAGAAGCCAACCGGGAGAACCTCGTCTGAGCGTGGATTTCATGAGACACTAGTGCCTGCCAAGCAAGCACGCACCCACTAATTTCCACAACTAATGCTATGTTCACTCAAGCCTGGGTCTGGCTTCTCACCCATCAGAATGCCCCTCCCACAACAGCACAGATAATCATATCATACTGAAAATAAAATGCGATAAATAAACGCAACCCAACAAGTAATCATACAAGCGCTAGGATTGACTCTCGCAGGGGACGTCGGATCTCCAAACTGACTCGCATACGGGACGTTGGATCCCAGGAAACTATCAAATCCCCAGCAGAGTCGCCATCTGTCGCTTCCGCGAAAATAAGGTGCCGGCAAAACAGAAGAGTCTCCACCTTTCGCTATTTATCCCTCAGAACGGGAAAGGGAACGATCAGAAAAACCTGACGAGTAGGTATAAAACAAGGTCGTCACAACCGTTGTCTGGGTTCGGGAGTCGGTTACGCAAGGGGAAGGTATTAACACTCCTCACGTCCGTCGTACTCGATGGGATCCACGCTTGTTTTGTTTACTGGACGAGTTGGTTTATCTATCTACCTATCAAGGCTGGCTTGAACAGAAAAGAAAAATGACTCGGCAAAGCGTCGCACTTCATGCCTACGTATTCTCATCAGAGAATAAGAAATCAGAGTCAACGTAGTTCGACCTACTACTGGTGACGGGGAAGGTGGCTCGCCAATACATCAATATTGTGCCTACGTACTCTCAACAGGCTTGAGAGATCAGAGCTTACGTAGTTCGGGATAATACGGATTACGGGAATTCAGATTCATCTGTTTTATCGAGTAGGGTTAAACAGCAATTCCAGCAGTTAGGGACAAAGCCTGTTTGTGGTGGCGCTGGAGTTTAACGACACTCTTTTCTTCAGAAAAGCTTTCCTTTGAATTATGGTCCCATGGGGCAAAAAGGTTTGAAGTTTGTTTTCTGTCTTTTACAGAAGAAGTGTTTTTTATTGTGTTTGCAATTTCAATCGCACTAAATACTATGACCTGAGAGTGAATGCGTCGCATGTCACCCAAAGGGTACCATGCTAAACATTCAGACTGTTGAAAAGAAGCTCTCCAACAATCCTTTCTCAGATAGCTTAAGGCTCGTAACGTACGAAAGAAATCATTCATGATTACTGTATTTTAAGCTGTTTTGAGATGAGAAGAGAACAGGCTCAACTAAAGGGAGACTATCAAGTCCTACTGTTGTCATGCCAAGGATTCATCCTATAGTTGAGGTTTGAAACAGGGAACTCCTAGAAGTTATCATGCATAGGTTTCAACCTAAAGTTCTATCATCACTTCCTTATCAAAGGAAGTGAGAGTCCTAAGGGATCATATCAATGATAAACAGAAACAGATAAAGCATCAGCTTAAACAGTAAACAGATATACAGTAAACGACTGTAAAATGCATGCAATGCAAGTGAGGGAGGAAATGTGTGTGGGGCAGCAGCCTCCACAAGCTCATCTCAACCTCAAGCCAGAATGAATAACAGTAATCATACAGCAAAGTAACAACATGCTATCAAGCAGAATATAAGAGACTGTAATCAATCAGAGAAAAATAAAATGCTATCAAGCAAGGTAAACTACATGGGCAAGGGAGCTGGGATCTACCGAATACCCGCAAGCAAAGCCATACAGTAACAATACAAGCAGAGGGAGCAACTCAACCTCTAGTGCAATCATGCTCCTAGATTAAAGTCAGTCTAATCATGGACTTATTCTAATGCATCAAGCAAATCAAACAAGGCACATCAGCACAGAAAAGAAAACAGACAAGAAAGCAGATCAACCCCTCTCTCTCTCAACTTCAAGGTTCATCTCTTCTAACAGTAATCCAGTCTTCAGACTTCAACCACCTTTCAAGGCTACCATCTTCCATGACAAATATCATCTTGCTTCTAAGGTCTCAATCCACCAAACATAAGTTTCAACTTATCCTCTCTTCTCCAAGCTTCAGCTCTCCAGTCAATTCCCCCCTCAGGCTTCAACCCTAACTACAAGTATCAACTTGGTTCCTTCAGGCTCTCAATGTATCACTGTGAAGATCAACTCATCTTTTATTCCTCAAGCTTCAACACTACACTCAATCTCAATTGGATCCTCTTCATAAGTATCAGCTTAGTCTTCAAGCTTCAGCTCTCTTTGCTTTGCCAGTATCAACTTGGTTCTCTTCATCTACAAGCTTAAGCTTCTCAAAGTAGTCTTCAATCACTTGGAAGTGTCAACTTCATCTTGCAATCTTCAAGCCTCAGCTCTTCACTTAATCTCAATTGAATCTTCAAGTATCAACTTGTTCTTCTTGCTCTTCAAGCTTCAGCTGCAATGGCAATGCTCAAGGAATCATCCTCTTCCACACTCTTCAATGAAGTCCTCATCTTCAAACTCAAGTCCAACATCTTTCAAGATACTCAAACCAGAAGACAATTGATTTAACAGGATGAGAGGAAATGACAAACAGCCGACTGACAACCAAAGGAAGCCTGTAAGGGTTCATCATTAGGAGAGACTGGTTCCCTCAAAGTTCTACTTCCCAGATAAAGCCACTCATCCCTCCAAAGGAGGGAAGTGAATATCTGAGAAGGACTTTTAGTCATTGGGAGGAATGGAAGCACAAGATGCTTCCCATATTTGTGAAAGAAATCATTCTAACTGTAAGGCTCTCCCTATGTTTCCTATCTCTTAAACCTCCATCAGACACCTTCAGGCACAAGCAAATCCAAAGCTTCAAGCATCCTCCTCTTTTCTTCAACTTGTCTTCAATCTCAACCAAAGGCAAACCAAGCAAAAACCCTAATCTAAGGGGACTAAGGAAGTTAAACTAGTTGAATTAGTAAGTTAGGATCACCTAAAACCTAGTACTAAAGTTAGTCCTAACTAAAATACTAAAATCAATTGTAAAATCCTACAAAAATATCTATGGGAACCTAGGTCAATCACGACTCTACAACATTAATTTCAAAGATCAAACCTTCAAATTAGACCTAGAATTAAATCCTACATTACAAGGTATCAAACCTAAACCCTAAAAGGAAGCACCTAAATATCAATCTAGAAAGCACACCTATTTTCATCACAAAAATGTGAGAAAAATGCTATGGGAGCATACATGTCTAACCTAATCACACACAAAAAATTAGCCCAAGAATCATCACCAACTAATCACACAAAATTCCACAAAATTTGGTATCAAACATAACCATTTTAATATCAATTAAAACGTAAAATTCCCATTAAATCATAAAATGCATGAAATGAAAATATTTTTTCTCTACAAAAAACTAGACTCAATCATGAGTAAAATGCAAAAAGAATGGGGTTGATTGGATTAATTTTCAATTTATTATGAATTTAACAAGAACCATGAATAAAATGAAAATTAAAGAAAATTCAATTAAAATAACCACACGCGCGGTGCAAATAGCAAGCAGACACAGTTCAAACTATGGGTTGGGCCATCAGGGGGGTGTGAATAGCAGCTAATCCATTAAGCCCAAAACACTGAATAAATGAAACGGTGCGTTTCATGCCTTCAGATCCTTCACAAACTAAGCTTAAAACGTGGTCGTTGGATGAGCTCCCAGTCAAAGGTCAAACCAAGATCCAAAGGTGTTCTGATCGTCTCCTACCTTTTGAACATCTGAGCTTCGCGCCCAGCATCGGCCACCACCGGTGGAGCTCTGGTCACCATCCTCAATCCTAGTTCTCTCTAGGAGCCTCTATTGCAAATGGTCAAAACATGAAACTCATCCTAAATCTTGCCACGAATTCAACCATACCCTTAGCTTCCTCTGAAACCTCAAGATTCACCATATCCAAATCTCAATCGAAAATGGTAATTCACCTATTTTGTCTCTAATTCTCAAATTAACTATCTGAAATCAATCCTACACCATTCTACAATGAATCTAACACCTTAATTCACCTAGATTCTATCTAAATCATGCTATAGGAAGAAAGTTACCAACCTGACAATCTTGGATGAACAGATGCACGAAACCTCCACTTCAAGCTCTCAAACCTTCCAAAATCATTCAGTGTATCACGTTCTTGCTTCTGTATGCAATAATCTTGATGGAAAATGCCTGGAACTCCAAATTCGATGATGACTTGCAGGTGCTGAAAATCAGTTGCTCATACACGATTCAGCCATGGATTTGCTTGGGATTTGCTATGGAAACACTCACACATATCCAAGAAAGTTGTTAGGATCAAAAGAAATGATCAAAGTGGTGTAGAATGCAGAAATCGATTCCAACTTGCAATGAACAAAGTGCAATTGCAAAACCTCTTCTCTCAATCAATTATCACCAACCTTTCTCTCAAACCCCTTCTAATCAATATATAGAACATGTTGGACCTCTCTAGATCCTTCTGGAATCATCCAAGGAGAAGTTGAGTTTCTCATGTCATCCAAAATCTCATCTCATGCCATACTCACCCCAATTCTATTTCCCTTGGTGCAGCAGCTTGTTCTCATCCCAAAATCTCCCCAAGTGAGATATTAGAGGTGTTTAGCTTGCAAAAAGCCTTGCTCATGCCTTGATTTTGAGTTTTGCAAATGTTGCTTAATATGCAAGTAATCACTTTTCAAAGAAAGTCCACAAATTGAATCTCAAATCAAAAATGTGGCTAAACCAATGTTCTTAAAATGTTTTTTAGAGTCAAAATGATATATTACATGCCATGGTTTGGATGTGTAGGTTGAAAATATCAATTTCCAACTTTGGTTTATTTAACTTATGCCCTTATTTTAGGTCATTTTTGCAACTTTGAGCTACAAGCCTTTCCATCATATCATGACCTCCTTACTAGCCTTAAAACATCATTTCGAACAAGTTTGATGTTGAACATTTTTCCATTTGATGCTTGGAAATAGGAGTTATGGCTTTATACTTGAAATGACTTGTAATCTCCAAATAACCAAAATGTCCTTGACTTGTCAAAGCCATAACTTGAGTTCTACAAATCCTATCAAGGACTTCTAGTACTCTCTAGAAAGCTAAGAAGATAAGAAACAACATTAATGTTTACCAAAAGTTCATAGGAATCATTCTTCTTGGACAAAAGTTTGATGCAAGTTGAGTAACTTTCAAGCACCTAAATTCACATACCTCAGATGACCTGTAACTTGTCAAAGTCATGACTTGAGCTCTACAAATCCTATCAAGGACTTCTAATACTAAAATTAAAGCTAAGAACAAGCTATACAACATTCATGTTGGGGGAAAGATGAGATGACCATCACATCTTGAGCTAAACTGCATTGAAGATAGGGGTCAAACTAGGGGATTTTACACTGTCAAGCCTTAGAAACCCTAGCTTGAAACTTTTCAAACTCTTCAATCATGATGAGTTGACCTTGGAATCATCCTTATAACATCTCAATGCATCAATCCATGATCACATGGCTCTTGGATTGGGTCTCAACCCTGTTCAAATCATCAGTTGACCTAGGGTTGACCCAGTCAAACCCTAATTACACCACTCATGGCTGAGGCTTCTCAATATTGCACAATGACCTATCTAGGCTTCATGGTGGCTTTCAAGACATCTCATAAGCTCTCTCAAGGCTTCAAGTCCACATTCTTGGCTTCAGAATCATCTGAGGAGCTCCCATAACTCTCAAGTTAGGAGACATACACTCTTGGTTTCAACCACTCTCTCTGAGGATCTTTTGACTTCTCTGACAAAGATATCTACCCTTGAACACTTGAATAACCTTCTTAGCTAGCTTCAAACTCTTGTATAGCTCTTGGTTGGTAATCATACCTCTTGATCTCCTGCATACATGTCAATGAAATGCAAATGATAATGCTAATGTGAATGAAATGAAACACAAGCTAGGTAAAGAGAAGTTGGTCAAATTTTGGGGTGCAACAACGGCTCATCGCAATCTTTTGCTTTGAGAAACATGATATCCTCATCAGGGAATTCAAATTTCATTGGCTGATAATCCTCGATCGGCTGTTCGCCCAGGTATTCAGACAATACGCTTCCCTTGATGGCCTTCTGGGAAATGTACTGAATGTCGTATTCCGTCAACACCATTTGCCATCTGGCAATCCTGCCCGAAAGCGCTTGCTTCTAGAAGACGTACTTGATCGGATCCATCTTCGAAATTAGCATGGTTGTGTGGTTGAGCATGTATTGTCGTAAACGTTTGGCAGCCCAGGCTAATGCACAACACGTCTTCTCCAGCATCGAGTAACGAGATTCACATTCTGTGAAATTTTTACTCAAATAGTAAATGGCATGCTCCTTTCTGCCTGTCTCGTCGTGCTGACCAAGAACACACCCCATACTATTCTCAAGAACTGTCAAGTACATGATTAAAGGTATTCCGGCCACTAGGGGTATCAAGATCGGAGGTTCATGCAGATACTATTTTATCTTATCAAATGCCTTCTGGCAATCCTCGTTCCAGATAATGCCTTATCTTTTTTCAGTAATTTGAACATCGGTTCACACGTGGCCGTGAGCTGAGAAATAAACCTTGCAATGTAGTTTATTCTGCCCAGGAAACCACGAACTTCTTTTTCGGTTTTTGGCGCTGGCATTTCTTGTATTGCTTTTATCTTCGCAGGATCAACCTCTATGCCTCTTTCGCTCACGATAAACCCCAGTAGTTTTCCAGACCGTACTCCGAAAGTACACTTGTTAGGATTCAGCCTCAACCTGAACTTCCTAAGCCTCTCAAAAAGCTTCAGCAAATTGACCAGATGTCCCTCATTCGTTTGGGACTTCGCAATCATGTAATCAACATAGACTTCAATCTCATGATGAATCATATCATGAAACAAAGTTACCATTGCTCGTTGGTAAGTGGCCCCTGCGTTCTTCAGACCGAAAGGCATTACCTTGTAGCAAAACGTTCCCCAGGGTGTAATGAACGTAGTTTTCTCCATGTCCTCCGGCGCCATCTTGATCTGATTGTAGATGGAGAAGCCATCCATGAACGAAAATACGGAGAACTGAGCTGTATTGTCGACCAACACATCAATATGAGGGAGCGGGAAATCATCTTTAGGGCTCGCCCTATTCAAATCCCGATAATCGACGCACATTCTTACCTTACCATCCTTCTTCGGTACAGGCACTATGTTGGCGACCCACGGAGGATAAGTAGTGACCGCTAAGAAGCCAGCATCGAGCTGCTTTTGCACTTCTTCTTTGATCTTAACGGCCATATCTGGTCGTGTCCTCCTAAGCTTCTGCTTGACGGGAGGACAATCTTCTCGCAGCAGCAAGTGATGGACCACGATGTCAGTATCAAGTCCGGGCATATCTTCGTATAACCAAGCAAAGAAGTCACTATACTCTCTCAGCATCTCGACCAATCTCTGCTTGACATCACTCTGCAATGCAGCCCCTATCCTGATGTTCCTGACAAGTTCTTCAGAACCCAGATTCACAATCTCAATCTCTTCTTCGTGGGGCAGAATAACTTTCTCTTCTTGTTTCAATAAGCGGGCCAAATCTTCGGGGAGGTCTTCATCTTCATCAATCTCTTCTTCGGCTTGATAGATCAGGCAATCGAAGTCGAAGTGAGTCGTAGAAGGTCCAGAGTCGATGTCATCTGCTATGTGGATCCTGCAATAACAAGGGTTAAGCTTAAAACAAGGATATGCAGGTTAGCACAAACCCCATTGCCATTTTATTGTTTTTCAAAACAAATATAAAACAGGAATAACAGAGATCACAACATTTGAATACGAAGAAAAACGCCTTTTGATTTATTGGTAAAATGCATGTACATAATCAAACGAGGCCCTGACAATAAAAACCTCTATGCCCCGGGTAGGATGTAGGGTTATACAATGATTGAAAAAAGTAAATCATTACTCTTTGTCTGTCATTTGGATGATATCCCTGATGGACCAGTTGTTGAGGCTCTCGCCCGGCTTGCTTGGCTGGATCCAATAGTCTAGGTCGCAATCACTGTCTTCGCCGTCTTCAGACTCTGCGTTGACACTTTCAAATATCACCCCGCCACTGGTAAACTGGATCGACCCTTTACCTCGCGACGCACTTCTAGAAGAGGAGGCTTTAGCCGTAGGAGAGTATCCTAACCCAAACTTGTCTTGCTTGTTAGGTATTTCTAGAATCTGCCCCCAGCCTGGGGTGGACCCGGCTTGAACAACGGCCTGGGCTTCCTTGAAGGAGGAGAAAGTCATCCTTGGCTTCTCAGTGATTATTACAGGAGCTATGTTCTTGACTTTGACAGCTTCAAACGCCTGACATAGGGTTTCGTGGATTTCCCCATCCATCTCAACATACTTGAAGGACGACAAATGGCTCACCATTATATCTTCCTCGCCACATACGGTCACGACGCTACCTCCAACAACATACTTGAGCTTCTGGTGCAACGTGGAGGTCATGGCGCCAGCAGAGTGGATCCATGGCCGGCCTAGGAGACAACTGTAGGCAGGCATGATGTCCATAATGTAGAAGACTGCGTCAAACATTTCCGGCCCAACTTGGATTGGTAAGGTCACCTCCCCGAAAACATGACGTTTGGTTCCATCGAACGCCTTCACAACCAGGTCACTGGGTGTGCAAATCAATCCTCGAGTATCTAACTTCATCAATGCCTTCTTCGGAAGAACATTGAGTGATGACCCCGTGTCCACCAACACATGAGACATAATCGTTCCCCTACACTCTATCGAGATGTGCAGGGCGCTGTTGTGGTTTCTTCCCTTCGGCGTCAGCTCCAGGTCAGTGAATCCTAACCCGTTTCCAGCATTCACGTGGGCTACGACCCCTTCCAACTGGTTGACCAATATTTCCTGCGGTACATACGTGGCATTCAAAACCTTTAACAGCGCGTTGCAATGTGACTCCGAACACAACAACAGATTCAGGATGGAAATTTTCGAGGGTGTTTGATGGAGGTGATCCACGATCTTGTAGTCACTCTTCTTGATCAGCCTCATGAACTCTTCAGCGTCCTTAACAAGTAAGTCCTTCTCTGCCCCACGAGGGGTTTCTTCAACGACTTTACTCTTTCCCTTATCGGTTACATCATCTTTGTCCGCTTTGTCCACCACGATCTCGGGTGGAGCAAATACTCTTCCGCTGCGCGTGATTCCGCCAATTCCCACTAGGTTATCCACAGACCGCCCAGATGGTTCTAGTTCCAACTTATGTCCGTTACAGTAAACGTCTGCTCCATAGTGCCACGAGACAACATTGGTTCTTTCAAAAGGTATCGGCCCAACTTTGGTGATGGTAATCGTGGGCAGCCTGGGTGCAGAAATGGTGATCGTCCGGCGAGGGATGGTGATGGTGGCAACCTCATCATCTTGCTTCAGTATTACCTCTCTAGATCCACATTCGGCCCTTCGGCTAAACTGTAAGATTCCTTCGGTCATCAGACTCTGAATCCCCTCTATCAGCTGTCCACATCCATCAGGACGAGTCACACAGCCCATACACAGTTCTCCACATCCCGGGAAGTAACCTCTTTTCATTAGCTTGGCTTTAACGAAGCTAAGCGGTGTCTTCAGATCCTTGACGTCAGTCAACAAATCCAAGCTCTCGTCTTCAATAATGGCGTTTACCCCACCTCCCCTATGATTCGACATAGGGTTCTTCGTGACGTTTGGCACATTATCTGAGAAATTGATGATCTTAGTGTCCACCATATCCTGCACCTTGTGCTTGAAGGCTTTGCAGTTTTCTATCGTGTGGCCTGGTGCCCCTGAGTGAAATTCACAAGTCGCATTCGCATCATAACCTGGCGGAGGTGCCCCTGTCAAGGGAGCCAGGGTTCTCTTCTGGATCAGCTGCAACTGAAGCAGAGTCTGTAACAGTTGAGAATAAGACATGGGCGGTGTTTCGAGGTGACGACTTGATAGAGGTGCCCTGTTCTGATACTTTCTGTACCCTTGCTGATTCGGCTGCTGCTGCTGCTGTGGCTGTTGGACAGCGGGGATGGTTATGCTAGCCACCTGCTGGCGCTGGCTTTTACCTTTCCTTCTAGCGTTGGACACAGTGCTCGTCTCTCCTTCCCTCCTTTTGCCACCATATGGTTTTTTTCCTCCTCCAGCTGAGGGTAGATCACCTTGAATTTTCCCCAATTTGATCCCATTTTCAACGTGCTCACCCGTGATAATGAGATCTGAGAAGCTTCCAGACATACTGCTGACCAATTTCTCGTAATAAACCCTTGGGAGGGTGGCTACGAACATTTCAACAAGCTCCCGTTCAACCATCGGCGGCTGAACTCTAGCTGCCAATTCACGCCATCGCTGGGCGTATTCCTTGAACCCTTCGTTGTTCCTCTGTGACAAATTCTGCAGTTGGACCCGGTTTGGAGCCAAGTCACTGTTATATTGGTAATGGTGCACGAATGCTTCAGCAAGTTCCTTCCACGTGCGCACACTGGTAGGCTCCAGACTCATGTACCATTCCAGGGAGGGCCCGGACAGACTGTCCTGAAAGAAGTGCATCAGCAACTTCTCGTCTTCAGAGTGAGCTGACATATTCCGGTAGTATGATCTCAGGTGGACGCGAGGGCAAATGGTGCCCTTGTACTTTTCGAAGTCGGGTACCTTGAACTTGGGAGGCACCTTGAAATCAGTAATCAGTCCCAACTTGGACATGTCAACACCCATGGTGTTCTGGTTCTCGAAATTCCTCATCTTGTCCTCGAGGGCCTTAAACCTTATCCGTGCTTCAACAGTCAGCTCTCCTTCAGCACCTTTCTGTGAGAACACATCGTCTTGATGGTCTTCTAACCATGGTTGAGGCCCATACAGGTTTCCAACACCTGCGTTGCCGTTGCCCAGTCCAACATTGACATTAGCTTCAAAATTCCCATTACCGACGCCAGTCGTATTACCGTCGAGCCCCATGTTAGCGATCACATTACCGTTGCCACTGTCATTCCCCCAGTCACGGGGATGCCGTTCTGAGGAGTTTCAACAGGTGGAGGGGTTGGAACAGTCCCACCATGGAGTACACCATTGCTGTCAACCCTTGAAATCAGAGGCTGGACCAAAGTTCTGAGCTGGTCTTGGCCGTTGGCAACCACCTGCATGAGCTCCATGAAGCGGTCCATCCTCTCTCGGAGTTCCTGAACATTAGTCTGCACTTGCTCCATAGCTCTAGCTCGATTTGCTTTGGTCAGATAGCGGTGGATAGGTCTCTGATCAATCCTGGAACAACCTGCATACACAAAGGGTTAGAAAAACGACAAATTGCTCGTTATGCAAATGCTTCATGTAAGTGCAAACGTGTGTCTGTGTGTTAGGGAGATTTTCCCCCGATCCTAGTGCCTGAGTGCCAGTGCTGATAATAAGAAGTCCGAGTCCGGTCATGGAAATAACATCTCATATATAAAGAAAGCCCATCAAGGCGGTATACAATGTCACTGAGTACAAGCAGAATCAATAGCATGACCTCAACCAACAAGCCTGGTGATGGTCAGCATACAACAACGATCAAAACAAAAGGATTACAAACATAGTCAAGTACGGCCACGGGCGCGAAACTCTTCTAACAACCCCTTCGTTTTTGGATGATCAGGCCGTGTGAGCAACCCTTCGACGAGTAACTCTCTCTGCATAATGGTGTATTGAAGACCCTCAACTGAGTCTTCCCATGCTCCTTCATCGAAATAATCTTCTAACTTCTTCTTCTTGGATTCAAACGTCAGCTTGCGCTCCTTCAGGTTAGCAAGAGCCTTGTTGAGCAGGCCTTCAGCGGCATATCTGCGAGCGGTTTCTTCATCAGACCTCTTCTCACTAGCCTTCACCTGGGCTTTCAACTTGGAGATCTGTTGCTTCAGCTTATCCTCCCGTTCTTTGCCGTTGGCTAGGGTGGCCTTCCAATGCTGATTAAACATGGATATTCTCCGGTATGCTTCATCAAGTGCTGCTTCTTAGTGGCCAGTACATCATTGACAGCTTTGAAGTCTCGACCCAAGCGCTCACGCTCAGCCATCTGCTTCGTCAAATCTGACCCTAACTGGTTCACCAGCTCTGTCTGCCTCTTGAAGGAATGGACGACTTCGCTTCTCTCGCTTCTGAGTTGAGCCAATTCTTTCTCCAGTTCTTCATTTGCCTTCTTCAGCTCATCTCTCTCAGCTAACACCTGATTGTGCTGCTGAATAGGCACGGTGGTAGGCTCTTCAATCACTGGAGGGCTTTCTAGCTTGTCAGGAAGAAATGGCATCCCTATAATATCTGCTCTGGCTCTGATCCAGGTCACATATGGAGCGTAGGCTTGGCTATTACTTTTTCCCAGCAACGGCTTTCCCCGCTTACAGATACCATTCCAAGCGTGCTGAAGCTTAGATAACATATCCCCCTCTAGAAGACCAGTGAGGTACAGAGATTCCTGCACCTCTTCATCCTTCGGCGGAGCTCTCAAAGCATAAGCAAACTGTCAGACCAGCAGAGATGGATTATAATTGATACAGCCCTTCCTGCCTATCAAAGGCACATTAGGAAACCCACTGCAGCTGAAGATAATCTCAGTACCCAACCTATCTCTGTCACACCAGGAAATATCTGAAGGTGAGATAATACTTAGAAAGGGGGGATTGAATAAGTATAGAAAATTAAGACTTGAAATTAATCACACAATTATTTTTATCCTGGTTCGTTTAACAACTACTCCAGTCCACCCTTCCAGAGTGATTTGCCTTTCTCAACAAGGACTTAATCCACTATTAAATCAAATTGATTACAATAGTATCACCTAAGAACAACAGTTCTTAGTCTTCTCAAGAGCTACTGATTCTAACTGAATCCTCTTAAGGAATATCCTTTACAATCAATGTAAATTAAATACAAGAGTTTTTAATGCTTCTATAAAGCTTTAATCACAATAGTGATTTTTCTCTTAAGTTTAAGTACAATAAGGTTCTATGAAGAATAAGAATGAAAGCTTTTTGAATATTATGATTTCTTTTCAGCAAGTGTGTAGCACTGAAGAATGAAGTGAAGATCTCCTTTTATAGGCAGCTGAATCATGCAAGCTAAACGTTGAAAAGAGAGTCCCAAAAGGTCTGAGCCTTTTTGTCTTCACATCAACTGACCTTTCCTTGAAATAGATGGCACAGAAAAATCGTTTTTGTCTGTGTAAGTGTGTCTAGCACAAATAAGGAAAGAGACGTTGAATAGTTCCAACGGATATATTCTTGAAAATACTTCTTCAGTTTCAGCAAGTTCTTCAGAGTCTGAATGGATCAGAGTCTTCTAATGAGATTCAGAACTATGCTGTATCAGAGTCTTCTGCAGCGTGTGTGCTTCTAGCGTGTTGATCATCAGAGCATTTTGACACAGAACTTCAGTACTTGGTAGCGTAGGTACTTTCAGAAACTTCTGTAGACTAATGCTTTGAGAAACTCTTCAATCAATATTCTTCTATAGTTCTGATGCTTCAGCTTCAGATGCTTCTGATTATCTTCAGATGCTTCTGACTCAGAATGTTCTGGAGCTTCTTTCTTCAGATCCTTCTGGAGACTACGCTCAGGATCTTCTGTAAGGAGCAAGCAGATTCTTCTGTAAGGTGCATCTGGCACTTCAGAGTCAGAATAACTTCTTGTATTCAAGGCAGATTTGCTTCTAGAGAGTTAATATAATTTCAATCTGCAGTAAAACTCTCAAACAAATTTTAGAGTATATAATTCTTAAATATAAATTTCCTAACAGTTATCATCAAAACAAAGAGTAATTATTAAGAACCAATCTGTGTTCTAACAATCTCCCCCTTTTTGATGATGACAAAAATATCAGAAATTTTATTTAATTGAACATAAAGAATTATAACTCCCCCTGAGATGATGAATCTCCCCCTGAGTTGAATATGAAAAAGGAATAGAAACTTCCCTTTTTATCTTGAGTAATCTTCAGAGTCAGATCTTGTTTGTTTTGTAATAATTAAGGATCAGACTATCTTGCAGATATGAGATTCAGAGTTTGATAAAAGATAAATGATCTGAGAGACTCAGAGATTCTTTTATAGAGTGTTCTTATCAAATGTTCTGAAATAGTCAATTTAGATATTAGAAAAAGTAGATATGTCTGAAGATTCGTTCTAGTGAAATTATATTAAATAGTTCAGATCTTTATTTTCTCCCCCTTTTTTGTCATAAGCAAAAAGTAAAAACTTTTAATAAAGACAAATAAAAGGAACAAGAACAGATAATTCAATGGAGAATAACAAGTTGATTCATTTAATCATAACAGAGCAAAAGTACATTGGAAAATATCAGAAGATATAACAAGAACATTCAGATGCAAAACAACAGATGCATAAATATGAGGAAAAAAAAATCTAAGAGTGTTTTGACAAAAGCATCTTCAATAGGTCTGTGATCTCAGATTGTGATTGCTCTTGCTTTGACATCCACTTAGTCATTGTCTCAGTCTTCTCATCTTGTTTAGACATCCACTCTGACATGTCCTCAGATTTCTTGTCTTGCTTCACCATCCAAGATCTTATTTCAGATTGACTAGCTTCCAGAGCAGCAATCTTGTCTCCAAAATCTGGATTTTCTGTTTTTATCTCTGATGATGGAGGTTCTGCATCCTGAACAGAGTCAATTGCCATAGGGTCTGGAGATCCTGAAGAAGGTTCTACCAGAGTCATAGTCAATGCATTGGCAGTTGGTTCTGGTGGAGGAGGAGGAGGAGCATCCAAACAAAGCAGAGGTTCAGTCTTGTTTACAATCCAGAATTGAGTTCTTTCAGCTCTGAGCTTGGCATCATCAGAACAGATGTTCTTCAGATTAGAAGCTACAGTGTTGAATCTCTTGATAAACCCTTTCCAGATGATGTCAGTCTCATTTGCATCCATAGTTTCAGAGCATCTTGTCTGAACAGTACCTAAAGACATCTGTATTTCTTGCAAAAACGTTTGAAATAAATGATCAATATTAAGTCTGGGTGGTGGTTTAAGCAAGGTTTCCAGAGTCATCTGTTTAGGTTTGGGAGTTGGTGGTATCAGTGATTTTGAGATGGAAATCAGAGGAGGGGGAACATATGGAATGAATGGAATTTCTGGTTTTTGAGGTAAGGATCTGTTTAAAGCATTAAGCAGAGTTGGTTGAGGTCTTGTGCGTGGGTAAACAATATCAAAAGATGCATTGGAGTATGGTATGAAGGCAGAGTTTGATGGTTTATTAGATGCAACTGTGTTATCAGATGCAGGATGCAGAGCTGAAACAACAGCTTTACCAGATGTAGCAGATATGGTGGCTAATGATCCTTCATTGTTCATAGATTGAATATATGAAAGGATTACAGATGGAAGGGCCTGAATGAGTTTTTGTTTCAGAGGTTCCAAAGGTTCAGAAGGCTCAACTCTATCATAAAAATCTTTTAGTTTGAAACCATAAGATAAATTATGATAAAGAGAAGACACTTGGGCACAAGATATTCCAGATGATGATGGATTGGTAGTGGGAACAATCATCTCAGATGATGGTGCAGGTGGAGGCAGAGGGTCTGAAATGGAAGTTTTAGCAGGTAAGGTTGATTCAGGTTCAGGTTCAGGTTCATGTACAGGATATTTGTCAGATGGATTAATCAGAAAATCAGGATGAATTTCTGATTCAGATGAATTTGAGGATGTTTCAGGTGTACAAGAGGTAGAAGAAACTTGAAACACTGTTTTTAATGGAGTGATGTCAAGAACTTCTGTCTCAGGGATATGAGATGGTTCTGAAGGAATATCAGATTGTTGTGATGGTGGTTCAGATGAAACAGGAGCAGAAGTTACTTTAGTGGGTTCAGAAGTAACAAGTGCTACAGGTTCAGAAGATGGAGTATTTGATGGTGGTATGACAGAGTCTTTTTGTGGTTGATCTTCTGTGGTTTGTTTTTCTGGTTGATCAGAAGGTTTTGGTTGATTTTCTGTTTGTGGTTGAGCAAAGTTTTGTTTATCAGAATTTTGTGATAGTTCTGATGGTTGTGGTTCTGTTTGTTGTGGTTCTGTTGGTGATGGCCGTGGAGTGAAGTGTTTGATGTGTATTTTGGGTTGAGGTGGTTTTGATACAGAAGCAGTTGTTTGTTTCTGAGGTGAGACAGAACTAGGGGCAGCAACAGATGTTGTTTGAGTGACAGGTGGTTTGGGAACAGACTTAATAGATGAATCATTAATAACAACATTTTTAGAAATAACAGAAGCTTTAGTACCTTTGAGTTTAATCCTCTTAGCAGATGCAGAGGCAGCTTCTCCAGAGTCCTTTCTCTTTAACAGATCCTTTGGTTTCTCAGCAATCTTAGCCTTCTTCTGGACAGGTTCAGATTCTGCTACAGGTTCAGATTCTGCTACAGGCTGAGATCTTTTCCTCTGAAGTGGAACTTCTTCTTCTTCTCCTGCATTTGGCAGTGGTTGCTTGACCAGTTGAAACACATTGGCTGGAACAGGCACTCCTTCCTTTTTGCATTCCTCTATATACATCAGAACAATGTGTCTAGGTTCTTCAGCAAAGAATAGAGGAAAGTCAGATACTGGAATCCTCTTATTCAAATCAGACATATTTAACCTCTTTGGAGCAGTAGTAAGTTCATCTACAATCTTGAGTCTCAGAAGGCTTTTAGCGTTCAGAGGCTTTCCCATAATGAACTCTAGTTCTTCTGTAACACCAGCATCATACAGAGCAGCCACTAAACCATTTTCAGTGAGAAGATCTGAGAGCAACCTTCCAAAAGGTATCCAAGTCCTGATCTTCTGGCTTTTTTCTTTGACAGATTCTCTAGATGCATTGATGTGATTCCACAGATGCATGAACAAAATGTAAGGCAGATCTACCTTGTTGCTCTGACTAAGGCAGTACATAAAATAGATCTGTTCATTGTTGACATAATCTGGGGAATTTGTTGACTTTCTGTGATGTATGCATCCCATGAAGATCTTGGCCCAGATCTTGTAATCAGGCTTCAGATCTTTGAATCTGTTAGAGGCTTGTCCAGCAGTCATAACCTCCTCATAAACTTCATCCATATCAACACGCCCAGCTGGCAGATGTGAAACACCATCTGTTTCTTCATAACCAATCAGTTTTCTAATCAGATCCTCTGTGATGATGAATTCCTTTCCCAGCACAGATGATAGAATAAACTTTGGATACACAGATGCATGAATCCAGAATTCTTTAACAAGCAGAGGGTAAACTGGTCCAAACAGTCTATCAAAGTATTTCACCCAACCTTGAGCTCTAACAATGGAGCGAAAATCAAACCCATTGTCAGCCAGAGAATCAAATTCAACCATGGATTCACACAATACTTCTATTTTATCAACTGGTGTGAGAAGAGTTCTCTTTGGAGGAGTATATGGAACATCACCTAGGTTATCTGAAGTCACAGCAACCATTGTGGATTGAAACTGTGCAGTTGTTGATGAAGAAGACGCCATTGAAGATTGCTTTTTAGAACACTTAGGTTTTGAGTTTTTATGCAGAGAGAACAATAGATGAAAACGCATGTAAATTCTGAGAGTGAAAAGTGTGAAAGTGAATACACAACAAGTATTTATACTAATCACATAGGCACACCAAAAGACAGAAAGAACGCACGTTTGAGCAGCATTAAATGAAGAGAATAAAATCATTTCAAATAATAAATGCTTCTGACAATTTTGGGGGGGAAAACCAAGATATTTACTATTCAAATTTCACCTCAAACGTCTTTTAAGTTGTCCACACACCACCTCATCAGATATTGTGGGACACGTGTTTGCTTGCATGCTGTTCTGAATTCTCTCAAGAAATGAAACGTTAGCCAACGTTCAGATCTTCTAAAGATGATTAGTTCAGATTTTCACATCAGAAATATTAATCAGAATAGAATAAATGAACAGAAGAAATACTTCAGATGAATTAGGCATTTTTGCATCTGGAACAATTTTCTTATGATAAATATCATTATGGACAAAAATCCATACCAATATTTTTCAGAATAAAATTGAATCTATCTTCAACAAGGGGTTTTGTAAAAATATCTGCCCATTGATGATCTGTATCAACAAAGGCTAAATTTATGATTCCCTTCTGAACATAGTCTCTGATGAAATGATGCTTAATTTCTATATGTTTTGCCTTAGAATGTAAAATGGGATTCTTGGACAAACATATAGCATAAGTATTATCACAAAAGATAGAAATGTTACTCTCAAAAATTTGATAATCTTCTAGTTGACTTTTCATCCAGAGCATCTGCGTACTACATCCAGCAGCAGCAATGTATTCAGCCTCTGTGGTTGAAAGTGCAATTGTGGGTTGCTTCTTGCTGTACCAGGAGATTAGATTTCTTCCTAGAAATTGACAACTTCCAGAAGTACTTTTTCTTTCCACTCTGTCTCCAGCATAGTCAGCATCACAGAATCTAACTAATTTGAAATAATCAGATTTTTTGTAACACAAACCCACATTAGAAGTACCTTTCAGATACCTTAGAATCCTCTTGACAGCTGTCAAGTGTGATTCTCTAGGATCTGATTGGAATCTAGCACACAGACAAACACTGAACAATATGTCAGGTCTAGAAGCAGTAAGATAAAGAAGAGAGCCAATCATACCTCTGTAGAGCTTCTGGTCTACTTTCTTACTTACCTCTTCTTTGCCAAGTGAGCTAGTAGGATGCATTGGAGTCTTTGCTACCTTGCTGTCAGACATGTTGAATTTCTTCAGAAGTTCTTTAACATACTTTGTCTGATGTATGTAGGTGCATTCTGGAGTTTGATTAACTTGGATTCCTAAAAAGAATCTGAGTTCTCCCATCATGCTCATTTCAAATTCTGCCTGCATACATGTAGCAAACTCCTTTCCAAGCATAATATTTGTTGATCCAAAAATAATATCATCTACATAAATTTGGCAAATTAGAAGATCTTTCTTTATAGTTTTACAGAATAGAGTTGTATCCACTTTGCCTCTGATAAAATTCTTCTCCAGAAGAAAATTACTCAATCTCTCATACCAAGCTCTGGGAGCTTGTTTTAATCCATATAGAGATTTCTTTAATTTGAAAACATGATCTGGAAATTTTTCATTTTCAAAACCAGGAGGTTGGTGGACATAGACTTCTTCTTCTATAATACCATTAAGAAAGGCACTTTTAACATCCATCTGATACAGAGTGATGTTGTTCTGTGCAGCAAAAGAAATAAGAAGGCGTATAGATTCTAACCTTGCTACTGGAGCATATGTCTCAGTGTAATCAATACCTTCTTGCTGACTGTATCCTTGAGCAACCAGCCTTGCCTTATTCCTCTCAACTTCTCCTTTCTCATTTAGTTTATTTCTAAAGACCCATTTTGTACCAATAATATTAAATCCTTGAGGTCTTTGAACTAGATCCCATACATCATTTCTGCTGAATTGGTTAAGCTCTTCTTGCATGACAATAATCCAATCATTGTCTTGCAGAGCTTCTTCTACAGAAGATGGTTCAATTTCTGACACTAGTCCAAATAGAGACGCCTCAGATGATCTTAGAAAGGATCTTGTTCTGATGGGATCATCTTTCTTTCCAATAATGACATCCTCTGGATGAGAAGCTTTAATTCTGGATGATGATCCTCTGATAGTTGACTCTTCAGAAATTTTTAGATTATTCATCTGAGAAGTTAAGGGAGTAGCATCTGGAGTTGCTTCTGGTTCCTTCACTTGAAGTTTGTTTGCTTCTGGAACTTCAGAGTCAATAAAGACTACTTCTCTATCTGCAGAGTTATCAACCTGCTTTGGCTTTTCAGAGCCAAGCTTATCATCAAATCTGACATGAATGGATTCTTCCACAATCTGTGTCTCAGTGTTGTATACTCTGTAGCCTTTAGAGCGTTCAGAATATCCAAGCACGAAACACTTCTGTGCTTTAGAATCAAACTTGCCCAGATTTTCCTTAGTGTTTAACATATAGCAGATACATCCAAAAGGATGAAAATAAGAAATGTTGGGCTTTTTGTTCTTCCACAATTCATAAGGAGTCTTCTTCAGAAGAGGTCTAACAGAAACTCTGTTCTGAATGTAGCATGCTGTATTGATTGCTTCTGCCCAAAAATGTTTTGCCAGATTTGTCTCATTGATCATGGTTCTGGCCATTTCTTGCAAAGTTCTGTTTTTCCTCTCTACAACCACATTCTGTTGTGGAGTTCTAGGACAGGAAAAATCATGAGCAATGCCATTTTCAGAAAAATATTTTTCAAAATATTGATTTTCAAATTCACCACCATGATCACTTCTGACTTTTATAATTTTGAAATTCTTTTCATTCTGGACTTGCTTGCAGAAGTCAAAGAACACAGAATGTGACTCATCCTTGTGTTTTAAGAACTTTACCCATGTCCATCTGCTAAAGTCATCAACAATGACCAATCCATACTTCTTGCCTCTGATGGATGCAGTTTTCACTGGTCCAAACAGATCAATATGAAGTAGTTCTAATGGTTTAGAGGTAGAAACAACATTTTTTGATTTGAAAGATGTTTTTGAAAACTTCCCTTTCTGACATGCTTCACAAAGAGCATCTGAAGTGAACTTCAGATCAGGGAGTCCTCTGACAAGATTAAGTTTATTAATCTGAGATATACGTCTCATATTAATATGGCCCAATCTTCTGTGCCAGACCCATTGCTCTTCATTCACAGACAAGAGGCATTTAACATTTTGAACTTTAAGTTCTGAAAGATTTATTTTATAAATGTTGTTTTTCCTCTTTCCACTAAATAGGATAGAGCCATCCTTCTGACTAATAACTTTACAACATTTTTGATTAAAAGTTATATCATAACCATTGTCACTTAATTGACTTATGGACAATAAGTTATGCTTTAACCCTTCAACAAGTAAAACATTAGTAATGGAGGGAAGTTTACCATTTCCAATTGTGCCAGATCCAATGATCTTGCCCTTCTCGTTCCCTCCAAACTTCACGTCCCCTCCAGATCTAAGTTCCAGGCTTTGGAACATAGACTTTTCTCCTGTCATGTGTCGTGAGCATCCAGAGTCCAGGTACCATGATTGGTGTCCTAACCTTGCTGCTAAGAACATCTGCAACAGGAATTATTTTGTTTTTAGGTACCCAGATCTTCTTGGGTCCTTTGGGGTTAGTTGGTTTGTAGGTTTGTCTAAACTTCTGTTTTGCAACATAATGTTTATTCTGACTTGCCTTAGGTTTAAACACATAAGTACTCTTCTCAGAGCTTGTGTGTTTAATGTCATTCAAGTGACCAAATTTGAATTGAGAATACAGAGGTGTCTTCCTGATGAAAAGTTTGTCAACAGGTTTTGGATTGCTTCCAGATGAAGACTCATATCCAATGCCTCTTCTGTTGTTTCCACTAACACCATAGATCATGGAAGCCATCTTGCTTCTGTCTATGCTCTTAGTGAGAAATCTCTGAAAACTAGAGTCATATTTTTCTAAAATATTTTCACATGACTTAGTCTCAGATTCAGATTCTTGTTGAGTTCTTTCAAAGTCATTTTTGATTTTTAAATTTATTTCTTTCTGCTCAACAAGTTCTATTTTCAGAAGATCAATCTCAGATTCAAGATTGCTTTTCAGCTTCTTGTATTTGAGTTTGATGCTGTTATAACTTTTAAGAACTTCTGTTACAACTTTAATGAGTTCTTCTTTGGTAAGTTTAGCCATTACCTCTTCTGCATCATCATCAGATTCAGATTCTGATTCATATCCTGAGGTACCTTCCTCTTGATCTTCTGTCCTGGCCATCAGTGCAACGTTTGCACATTCTTCTTCTGATTCAGAAGATGATTCACACTCATCTGAGTCATCCCATGTTGCCATCAGAACGTTCTTCTTTTTGTTGAACTTCTTCTTAGGTTTTTCTTTCAGAAGTTTGGGGCAGTCATTTTTGTAGTGCCCAGGTTCTTTGCACTCATAGCACACCACTTCTTTCTTGGCAGATCTTCTGTGACTAGAAGATTCCTTTCTGTTGTCAGATCTTCTGAAGTTGTTGAACTTCTTTCCCTTGTGCTTCCAGAGTTTTTTAATCCTTCTGGACAGCATGGATAACTCATCTTCTTCTTCAGAAGAAGACTCTTCAGAGCTTTCTTGAATGACCTGCAAAGCTTTAGCAGTTTTGTTAGATTTTAATGCTACAGATTTACCTTTATCTTTCTTCTGAGGTTCATCTTCCTCAAGCTCAATCTCATGGCTCCTCAATGAGCTGATGAGTTCTTCTAGAGAGATCTTGTTCAGATCTTTGGCCATCTTCAGGGCAGTCACCATTGGTCTCCATCTGATGGGCAGGGGGGGATTGAATAAGTATGGAAAATTAAGACTTGAAAATAATCACACAATTATTTTTATCCTGGTTCGTTTAACAAATACTCCAGTCCACCCTTCCAGAGTGATTTGCCTTTCTCAACAAGGACTTAATCCACTATTAAATCAAACTGATTACAATAGTATCACCTAAGAACAACGGTTCTTAGTCTTCTCAAGAGCTACTGATTCTAATTGAATCCTCTTAAGGAATATCCTTTACAATCAATGTAAATTAAATACAAGAGTTTTTAATGCTTCTATAAAGCTTTAATCACAACAGTGATTTTTCTCTTAAGTTTAAGTACAATAAGGTTCTATGAAGAATAAGAATTAAAGCTTTTTGAACATTATGATTTCTTTTCAGCAAGTGTGTAGCACTGAAGAATGAAGTGAAGATCTCCTTTTATAGGCAGCTGAATCATGCAAGCTAAACGTTGAAAAGAGAGTCCCAAAAGGTCTGAGCCTTTTTGTCTTCACATCAACTGACCTTTCCTTGAAATAGATGGCACAGAAAAATCCTTTTTGTCTGTGTAAGTGTGTCTAGCACAAATAAGGAAAGAGACGTTGAATAGTTCCAACGGATATATTCTTGAAAATACTTCTTCAGTTTCAGCAAGTTCTTCAGAGTCTGAATAGATCAGAGTCTTCTAATGAGATTCAGAACTATGCTGTATCAGAGTCTTCTGCAGCGTGTGTGCTTCTAGCGTGTTGATCATCAGAGCATTTTGACACAGAACTTCAGTACTTGGCAGCGTAGGTACTTTCAGAAACTTCTGTAGACTAATGCTTTGAGAAACTCTTCAATCAATATTCTTCTATAGTTCTGATGCTTCAGCTTCAGATGCTTCTGATTATCTTCAGATGCTTCTGACTCAGAATGTTCTGGAGCTTCTTTCTTCAGATCCTTCTGGAGACTACGCTCAGGATCTTCTGTAAGGAGCAAGCAGATTCTTCTGTAAGGTGCATCTGGCACTTCAGAGTCAGAATAACTTCTTGTATTCAAGGCAGATTTGCTTCTAGAGAGTTAATATAATTTCAATCTGCAGTAAAACTCTCAAACAAATTTTAGAGTATATAATTCTTAAATATAAATTTCCTAACAGTTATCATCAAAACAAAGAGTAATTATTAAGAACCAATATGTGTTCTAACAATATCCTCCACTAATAGACTCATCAAACGCTCAGGCCATTCAACTGTGGCTGCAAAAGAAGCAAAGGGACCCTTCTTGGGTAGGTGACTATCAAGCCATCTATAGAGTATGGGCACATAGCACGAGACATTCTTACCCCTTCTGTTCTCGTTTTTGTAATGGACAGAATGGTAGACATCTCCTATCAAGGTAGGGACTGGATTCCCTGATGCAAAGATGTGAAACGCGTCGAAGTCCACAAAGTCGGGCATATTGGGGAACAGAATGATGCCGTATATGCACAGAGCAAGGATGGCGTTGAACACAATCCAACAACCGTCTTTGGCGCACTGCTGAGCTTTTCCCACTAAGAACTGCAAGGAGAAACCAGGAACCTTGTTCCAACTAGACAAAACCAACTCGGAGGCATCCAGATGAAGTGAGGGAGCTAGACTAGCCAGATTGGGCTTAGCATCCATATGAACAAAGGGCATCTGACTCTTGATAGGCACACCTAACAGATCAACATACACCTCTAGTGTGGGTGCGAGAATAAAGTCCTGGAAAGTAAAGCATCTCAAAGGAGGATCGTGGAACTGCAGCAGGGCGTGCAACCCATTCAACTCAAACACAGAGGGTTTACGAACCAAGCTGAGCAGTTTCCCATAAGACTTTCTAAATTCGCCTCTCACAGAATCATCTGCCAAAGCAATCAGACTAGACAGCTGAACAACATCAGGAGTGGTGAGCTTGTAGGCCACAGTCTTCCTCAGAGAACCCATAATAGCACAACAGAAGGCAAGAAAACCTGAATCGGGGGAAACGGTACCTGCAACACAGACACACGTTAATGAAATGCAAATGAATATGTAAAACAATGTAAAATGCAATCATGCAGCAGGAGATCAAGACGACTGTGCTGTTGAGGAGATGAAGGTTCTGCATCAACAAAACCACAATACTGCTCTGTCAAGAACAACCCTATCTCTGATAAGAAGAAAACCCTGATATCGGACCGTAGATTCTGCTCTGTCAAGAACAAACACACATCTGATAATAAGGACTTCTGATACAGGACCATAAATCTGGTCTATCAAGAACAATCATATACATATGGTGATAAGGAGAAACCCCTGACGTCAGACTATAACTCTGCTTTGTCAAGAACAAT
Organism: Lathyrus sativus; assembly: GCA_963859935.3. Classification (NCBI taxonomy): domain Eukaryota; kingdom Viridiplantae; phylum Streptophyta; class Magnoliopsida; order Fabales; family Fabaceae; genus Lathyrus; species Lathyrus sativus. Next base: position 342,098,712 of record OZ012741.1, read on the forward strand.
CATATATTTGATGATGAGAACCTCTGATTCCAACAAAACTGATGCGCTATCAAGAAAACCAGGTAGTCTGAAGGTTAAGGCTTCCTACAACAAACCCAACCCTGCTCACAGGTATGGACCTATACTGACACAAGTTCGGCATCCTATGCGGTCATCAGCGTCACAGACATTCAAGAGGGGTGATACGATATCCAGAAGGTGTGGCATCACTATCTCCTGAAGCGGCCTCACTCAGCTGAATTCCAAATGATCGGTCCCCAGAGTCGACAATCCTCCAAACCAACAACCCCTCAGGCCCAAAGGGCCGGAAAAGAAGTCAACCGGGAGAACCTCGTCTGAGCGTGGATTTCATGAGACACTAGTGCCTGCAAAGCAAGCACGCGCCCACTAATTTCCACAACTAATGCTAGGTACACTCAAGCCTGGGTCTGGCTTCTCACTCATCAGAATGCCCCTCCCACCACAACACAGATAATCATATCATACTGAAAATAAAATGCGGGAAATAAAATGCGATAAACAAACACAACCCGACAAGTAATCATACAAGCGCTAGGATTGACTCTCGCAGGGGACGTTGGATCCCCAAACTGACTCGCATAAGGGACGTTGGATCCCAGGAAACTATCAAGTCCCCAGCAGAGTCGCCAGCTGTCGCTTCCGCAAAAATAAGGTGCCGGCAAAACAGAAGAGTCGCCACCTTTCGTTATTTATCCCTCAGAACGGGAAAGGAAACGATCGGAAAAAACCTGACGAAAAGGTATAAGACAAGGTCATCGCAACCATTGTCTGGGTTCGGGAGTCGGTTACGCAAGGGGAAGGTATTAGCACCCCTCACGTCCATCGTACTCGATGGGATCCACGCTTGTTGTGTTTATCTAACGGGTTGGTTTTATCTATCTACCTATCAAGGATGTTATAAAAAGAAAGGAAAATGACTCGGCAAAGCGTCGCGCTTTATGCCTACGTATTCTCATCAGAGAATGAGAAATCAGAGTCAACGTAGTTCGACTAACTACGGGTTACGGGGAAGGTGGCTCGCCAATACGTCAGTATTGTGCCTACGTACTCTCAACAGATATGAGAGATCAGAGCTTACGTAGTTCAGGATAATACGGCTTACGGGAATTCAGATTCATCTGTTTTTATTGAGTAGGGTTAACAAACAGTTCCCAGTTGGATGTACGCAGCTCGACCCTTGGAGACTTAGGCGTTACCGTTTGCGGTAGAACTGGGAGTTAACGACACTCTTTTCTTCAGAAAAGCTTTCCTTTGAATTATGGGCCCACGGGGCAAAAAGGTTTGAAGTTTGTTTTCTGTCTTTTACGGAAGAACTGTTTTTTATGGATGTTTACAACCAATATCGCACTAGAGACTATGACCTGAGAGTGAATGTGTCGCATGTCACCCAAAGGGTGCCATACTAAACATCCAGACTGTTGAAAAGAAACTCTCCAACAATCCTTTCTCAGATAGCTTAAGGCACGTAACGTACGACGTCAGTTAACCTTTATTACTGTATTTTAATTTGTTTTGAGATGAGAAGAGAACGGACAGGTTCAACTAAAGGGGAGACTATCAAGTCCTAATGTTGTCATGCCAAGGATTCATCCTATGGTTGAGGTTTGAAACAGGGAACTCCTAGAAGTTATCATGCATAGGTTTCAACCTAAAGTTCTAATCATCACTTCCTTATCAAAGGAAGTGAGAGTCCTAGAGGATCATATCAATGATGAACAGAAACAGATAAAGCATCAGCTTAAACAGTAAACAGTACAGGAGACAACTGTAAAATGCATGCAATGCAAGTGAGGGAGGAAATGTGTGGGGTATCAGCCTCCACAAGCTCGTCTCGACCTCAAGCCAGATATGAATAACTGCAATCATACAAAAGAAATAACATGCTATCAAGAAAACCCAATAACTGCAATCATACAGAAGAAATAACATGCTATCAAGCAAACCCCAAACCACATAGGCAAGGGAGCTGGGCTCTACCGAATACCCGCAAGCAAAGCCATACAGTAACAATACAAGCAGAGGGAGCAACTCAACCTCTAGTGCAATCATGCTCCTAGTTTAACACAATCTAAACATGAACTTATTCTAATGCATCAAGCAAATCACACAAGTCACATCAATATAGTTGCTCAGAAAGAAAACAGACAGGAAAGAAAGCATATCAACAACTTCCCCAGCTTCACAGCAAAGCTCCTCTGACAGTAGCTTAGTCCTCAGCCTTCAACTGCTCTTCAAGTCTATCCTCTTCAAGAGAAAATATCAGCTTGCTTCTTCAAGCTTCTAACACATCAAACATAAGTATCAACTTATTCTCTCTTCCTCAAGCCTCAGCTCTTCAGTAATTTCCACCTTCAGGCTTCACTCCTAAAATCAAGTATCAACTTGGCTTTCAGGCTCTCAATGCATCAAACACAAGTGTCAACTTGTCCTTCAAGCTTCAGCTCATTCTTCAATCTCAATTTGATCCCTTTTACAGGTGTCAACTTGGTCTTCAAGTTTCAGCTCTCTCCTCTTTACCAGTATCAACTTGCTCTCCCTGATCTGCAAGCTTCAGCTCCTAAGGGTAATCTTCAAACACAAAGAAGTATCAACTCCTAGCATTTTCAATCTTATAACAAGGAACTTCATCCTCTGGCAAGGGAGAAAGATTCATCTAACAAGAGCAAAGTTTGGATGATTGATGGCAGAGTGAAGACCAAAGGTCACCACTAAGCATCCTATTACCAGAGAAAGGGACCCTCAAAGGTTCTACCAACATGTAAAGAGCCACACATCCTACCAAAGGAGGGATGAGGCCTTTACAAAGGGACCTTACATCATAGGGAAGAATGGAAGTGATCAACATCTTCCATGTTTATGAAGGAAGAGAATCTATCTATAAGCTCTGCCTACAAACCCTAATCTTAACACCTAATCAACACTACACCAAAAGAAGGGAAGATCTTCACATCCAAGCTTCTTCATTCAATCTATGGTAGCCCAAGCTTGTCTTCAACCTCATCCAAGAGCAAGAGAGCCAAAACCCTAATCTAAGGGAACTAAAGAAGTCATTCTAGTTGAGTTAGTGCATCAGAATCATCTAAAGTTAGCATCTAAGCTAAAATCAAACAAAAAAAATAGTAAACTACATTGGAAATTCCTACAAAAATTCCTAAGGGATCCTAATTCAATCATTAATCTACCATACAAAAATCATAGGTTGAATCATCCACCAAGTTCAAACAATAAAATCTAAATCACAAGGTATCAACCATAAACCCTAAAAATGGAGCTCTTAAAGTTTCAACCTATAACTACCACTTACATTCATCACAAAAATGTGAGAAAAATCTAGGGGGAACATGCACATCTATGCTAGCTACACACAAAAAATCAGGGCAAGAATCATCATCACATGATCAAACCAAATTGAAAAAAATCAAGCATCAACCATGATTATTTTAATATCAATTAAAATGCAAAAATGCCTATAAAATCAAAAATTGCATGGAATATTAATATTTTTTATCTAAAGAATACTAGATTCAATCATGAATCCATGGAAAAAAGAAGGGAGTTAATTGAGTTATTTTCCAATTATTTATGAATTTTCCAATAACCATGAATAAAATGAAAAATAAAAAGAAAATCATGAGAAAATGAAAGGCGCGTGGTGTGAATAGCAAATGAATTCAGTTCATTTTAGTGATTGGGCCATAAGGGGGGTGGGAGTATCAACTACTGACTTAAGCCCAAAACCATCAAATAAATGAAACACTGCGTTTCATATTATTCAGAAATCCTTCACAAACTTGGAAATGATCGTGGCTGTGGGATTATGTCTTCAGTCAAAGTCCACCTAAGATCTAATGGCTATCAAGTCATCTTCTCCATTTGAATTCCTGAAACACGCGTGCAGCCATGGCCACCGCCGGTGGTTCTCCGATCAACCTTCCATAACCCTAACTCTCTCCAGAATCCACCATTCCAAATGGTCTCTACACGAAACTTGTCCCAAATCTCACAAGGAATCTTCCTATACCACTTAATCATCCTAAAAGTTCAAGATTCGCAAGAACACAATCTCAACCGAAAATTGGAACAACCCTAATTGGTCACTAATCTCCAACTTGATGATCCAAAAACCTTCCTACATCAATCTACCATGCATCTAACACAATAATTCCCATTGATTCTACCTAATTTAAGCCATAGAACAAGAACTGCATACCTGGTAAAATTGAGCAAACAGAGTGGTTGAATCTTCAAATCAACCCTCAAGAACTTGCAGAATCCTTCACTAGCCTCTAATCAACCTTCTGTATGCAAAGAAAAGAGTTGAAATGCTCTGGATTCTTGAACCCGATTCTGAGTTGCAAGCTTCCAACTCCAATGGCTAACTCACGATTCCTCCACAACTTGGCCTTGAATTATGATCTGGAATTGATCACCAACCTCAGAGCAAGCTATTGGGATCAATATCTTGGATTGAAATGGCTTCAAACCTTGTAACCGATTTTGATTTGCAAGGTGCAAACTCAAAATGCAATCTCACTCTCCTCTCTCAATCCTCACCAACCTTGGCCCTGAATCCCTTCATATGTTTATATAGAACATGAATGAATGATCTAGAAAGTTCTAGATCACTCTAATGAGAAATTCAATATCTCACTTCACTTGAAAATCCAATCTCATGGTATACTCAAGACAGTCCTTGCATCAGCTTGTATTCATTATGCTTTTCATCCAAATTCTCTCCAAATGAGATTATGAAAGTGTTTGGATTGAAAGGAGCCTTGGTTATGCCTTGCATATTGGTTTGGCAATTGTTACTTATGAAGTAAGTAACCACTTTTCAAAGCAAGTCCTCAAATTAACCCTCAATTCAAAATTGTGGCAATGTAAATGTTCTTAAAATGTGTTTTAAAATCAAATTGGTATGTCATATGGCTTGGTTTGGACATGTAGATCAAAAATCCCAATCTCCATCTTTGGTTCATTTGAAATTCACCCTTATTTTAGGCCATTTTTTTGATTTTGTGAAGAAAGCTATTCCAAGCTCTCATGACCTCTTGGATAGCCTTAAAACATCATTTTGAACAATTTTGATGTTGAACATTTTCCCATTTGAAGCTTGCAAATAGGAGTTATGGCCTTATGATTGAAATGACCTATAAACTCCAAATGACCAAAATACCCTTGACTTGTCAAAGCCATAACTTGAGTTCTACAAATCCTATCAAGGACTTCTAGTACTATCTAGAAATCTAAGAGGATAAGGAACAACATTCATCTTGACCAAAAGTTCCTAGGAATCATCCTTCTAGGGAAAAAGTTTCATGCAAGTTGGACAACTTTCAAGCTCCAAATTCACATACCTCAGATGACCTGTAACTTGTCAAAGTCATAACTTGAGTTCTACAAATCCTATCAAGGACTTCTAGTACTCTCTATAAATCTAAGAGCATGCTCTACAAAAATCATGTTGGGGGCAAGATGAGCTGACAATCACATCTTGAGCTACATTGCCTTGAAGATAGGGGTCAAACTAGGGGATTTTACACTGTCAAGCCTTACAAACCCTAGCCTGAAACTTCTCAAACTCTTCAATCATGATGAGTTAACTTTGGAATCATCCTCATAAAATCTCAATATATCAATCCATGATCACATGGCTCTTGACTCAAGTCTCAACCTTCTTCAAATCATCAGTTGACTTAGGGTTGACCCAGTCAAACCCTAGCTGCACCAATCATGGCTGAGGCTTCTTATTCTTGTACAATGACCTGTCTAGGCCTCAAAGTGATCTTAAAACCTTCTCATGAGCTCTCTCAAGACCTCAAGTCCTTCTCCATGACTTCAGAATCATCTGATGACTTTCCACAACTCTCAAGTTAGGAGACCTACACACTTGGTTTCAACCACTCTCTCTAAGGATCTTTTAACTTCTCTGACAAAGATATAAACTCTTGAACACTTGAATAACCTTCTAAACTAGCTTCAAAGTCTTGTGTAGCTCTTAATTGGTAATCATACCTCTTGATCTCCTGCATACATGTCAATGAAATGCAAATGATAATGCTAATGTGAATGAAATGAAACACAAGCTAGGTAAAGAAAAGTTGGGCAAATTTTGGGGTGCAACAATATGCAGAAGGTTTGCAGTCACATCTCAACAACCTCCCACTAGACTTCCTGAAATCTTCCATTATTGCTTTATCAGCCATGGCAATCAAACTCAACAACGGACTGATATCTGGAGCTAGAAACTTGTAGGGCAAAGTCCTCTTCAGGGATTCCATGTCGGGAATAATGCACAAGATCACTAGAATCAGGGGGAAATATGCACCTGCAACATAAATACACGTTAATGAAATGCAATATGGTAATGCAAATGCAGATGCAAAGATGCAAACAGGGGATCAAGATTGTTGTGTTGTATCAGGAGAAGAACTAGTGCTTCGCTTTGACAAGAACACTAGCATAGATCTTACAATAGGACCCATTGATATCAAAAACTCAGATTCACACTGCGAAGAAAACCGGGTAGTCTGAAAGCCAAGGTTTCTTGCATAGCCCAATCCCTCTCACAGGTATGGACCTATCCACTGATAAGGTTCGGCATCCTATGCGTTCATCAGCGTCACAGACTTTCAAGAAACGATGATACTTTTACCATTTCTAGTTTGGCATCATCATCTCCCAAAGAGGCCTTACTTAGCTAAATCACAAATGATCGGTCCCTAGAGTCAACAACTCTCAAATCCAAAATCCCGTCAGATCCTAAGGACCGGAAAGGAAATCATCAAAGAGAATCTCGTCTGAGCATGAATTTCATAGGGAACTGTGGCTGCTCAGCAAACAGGCCCCCACTAGTCTCCACTACTAATACCAGGTTTGTACTCAAGCCTGGGTTTGGCTTATCACTCAGTGGAACATCCCCTCCACACAGCACAACAATAATGATATATGATGCTGAAAATAAATGTGGGAAAATAAAAATAAAGCACATATATACAACACCCAAACATAAACAAACAAGCGCTAGGGTTCACTCGCATAGGGAACCAGAGTCCCCAGCAGAGTCGCCAACTGTCGCAATTGCGAAAAAACATCCGACAGAAAATAGAAGAGTCACCATCTTTCGTTATTCATCCCAAAGAGAGGGAAAGGAAACAATCAGAAAAACCTGACGAAAAGGGAAAAGATGAGGTCATCGCAACCAAGTCCTGGATTCGGGAGTCGGTTACGCAAGGGGAAGGTATTAGCACCCCTCACGTCCGTCGTGCTCGACGGGATCCACACTTATTTTCTACCTAAAAGGGTGTGTTGAAACTATCTACGCTAAAGGCCAAGAGACAAAAAGAAAAAGAAAAGAAAAGAAGAGACTCGGCAGAGCATCGCCGCTCTGTGCCTACGTATTCCCTCGTCCAATGGGAAAGTTAGAGTCAACGTAGTTCGGCTAACTACGGGTAAAAGGGGGAAGGTTGCTCGCCAAGACATCGTGTCTTGTGCCTACGTACTTTCATCTGGTATGAAAGATCAAAGCAAGCGTAGTTCGGGCTAAAAAGGACCACGGGTTGGTTCAAAAGTTTTTAGGGCCGAGTAGGGTTAACAAGTAGTTCTAGCAGTTGGTGTATGCGGCTCGACCATTGGAGACTTAGGCGTTACCGTTTGCGATAGAACTAAGAGTTAGCAACACTCTTTTAACTGAAAAGATTTTCCTTGATTAAGATCCCGAAGGATGAAAAAATATTTGAAGTGTTTTTGTGTTTTTTAGAGAAGAAGTGTTTTGATTATTGAGTGTTTATAACGTATGTTGTACTAAAGTCTAAAACCTAGGAGCGAATGCGTCGCATATCGTCCTAAGGACGTATACTAAACACTCTAGGCAATTGAGAGGTAGCCACTCAATCACCATTTCCCAAGTACATGGTACATGGCACGGAAGGTCTAAGGAAAACTCGGCCCTAATGTTGTCACGCAAAGTGAACTTAGAGTTGGGATACAAAAGGGGACTACCTAATGTTAGCATGCATAGTTCGAATCCTAATGTCTATAACCATCCTTAAATAAGGAAGGTTAGGTCCTAAGGGGAACATGGAAAGGCAAGACCAAAAGGAGGAAACACAAATAGAATGCAACATACGAATACATAAATGCACACTTAAAATGGTGGGAGGGAGGAAGTAGCCGCCATAAGATTGTCTCGACCTCAACAGCGATGCAAGAATGATGCAAACATGGAAAAGAAAGTTATAGATGGAAACAAACAAACATGCAAAGAGTCACCACTTTGAACCACATACATAGGTATACATCCAAGTGGAAATTGAACACAAGTATCGACAAAATCATGATCAACCAAATACAAACAGTGGCAAACACCATAAACATTTCATTCCTAATGCATCATATCAATTTATGAAGATTCGAAGTGAAACGGTATGCGAACAATCAAACAAAGTAGCAAAACAGGCCTGCCAGCACAGTGTTAATTGGTTAACCCCCAGGGTTAATCGGTTAACACACTGTTAATGTTTGAAAATTTTGAAAATTTGAACTGGTTAATCGGTTAACCATATGCGTTAACCGATTAACACTGTAAAAACTTTGAAAAATCTGAAGATTTGAACTGGTTAATCGGTTAACCATATGCGTTAACCGATTAACATTGTGCTGACAGCAGAAAACAGCAATTCAGAATCACTTTTCAACAGCTTATCACTTCTCCAAACATGCCAATGTTCACATAATAAGCCATGCACGAAATTAAATCAGAAAACCATGATTCCAACAACATGTATACAGATACAAACAGTATCAACACAAATCATATGAATAAAAATGCAGCAAATCAATCAAAAATGAAAATCATCATGATGAACATGCAATTAAGCTAAAAACAGAATCGGATTGAGAATTTCCAACCTACGAAGCGAAGATTTGCTTTGGTTGATATTGATTTACTGGAAATGAGTAGATCCAAGCAAGAAACCCAGAATACTTCAAGATCCAAGCTAATCTTTGTAGTAGAGATGGAGATCCTTCAAGGTTAAGCTAAATTACTTCAAATAACCACTTCTAGCTTCACTTCAAATTTCAGATCTGAATTTGCACAAAAATTGAATGAAGAAACTGATCCGATGGAGATGATAGATGAAGGTTTAAGCTCAAGAATTAATGGATTCCAATGAAGAATCAATTAATTCAATGGATGAAGAGCTTTGGTGAGGGTTTTGTAAATGATGAAATTGAGAGAGAATTCTGAATTTGGAATGGGAATTATGAGAGTTAGATGAGTGTGGTTTGGAGTGAATCACTTAAGTACTCTTTTGGCTTGGATTCAAAGCAAGGTTTGGAGAGTGGATTGGAAAATTTGGAATGGAATTAGGAGTCGGATTTTGAAGGGAATTGAATTAATTTGAAAACTAATCCAAATTTCAAAATGGTTCTAGATCCTTCCCAAGTGTAAAAATGAATTTTTCAATAACCAAAATTGGACCCCAAATGGCTCCGCATTAAAAAATCACGTACAGAGGCAAAAATTACATTGGTTAATTGGTTAACCATATAGGTTAATCAATTAACCCCTTTAAAATTTTGAATCTGGGATGATTTTTCATTGGTTAATCGGTTAACCATATGCGTTAACTGATTAACACCTTTAAAATTTGAATTCTAGCGCCTTTTGGAGGGAAACCTGCATGTTTGCCAGTTTCTTGCTGTTTAGAACCCTGTTAAGCTTCTGGAACGTGTTCTTGAATGCTGTAACCATGAGATTGCTCACGATAGCCTGCACGCTTCTTTCTTGGCTGAAAATAATATGCAAAACAAAATAAAATCGGTCGCCCGACCACTGGGCAAAATAAATGTCGGAGCCCGCAGCTTTGATTGTTTGCGCTGAGGGTGAATTCTGAGCCACAGGAAAACCTCGATCCCCTGTCTCAGGAACAAATGCTATGCAATGCCGAAATGCTAGAAGAAAATGAAATGAAACAAAAGTCAAGCCAAGAAAAGGTTGGGCAAATTTTGGGGTGCAACAAGTTTGAAGATGGCTGACTCAGCAGCAAGTCAAAGATCTGGAAGCCTGGTTCCCCGAAGCTGGCAATCTTTGTTTTATCTTGTCATTTCTTTGTATTTTTAGTTTCCTTCCTGTTTAAATGCAAATTTCTCTTGTAAAACTTGTTGTTTTCAAATTGATACCAATAATGAAATAAATATGCATGTTTTGATTAAATCCATTTGTGTTCACTTATGTTTTTAATTGATGTCTAACGCTTGTTTAAGCAGAATTTGGGGAGGATGACGAAATTGGAAGACAAAAACTTCTGATTGTATGCTTTTGAATTAAACCTGCTGATGTACAGGCATTATTTCAAATTCCTAAACATCGGAGATATAAGGAAGATAATCCCTTGTCAACCCCTTTGAGCCTAGTAGTAGGAGTTTCTTTCTGAAAAATGAAAAAACCCTTAATCTTAACCTGAGGCAGGGTAGGTGTCAGCTAATTTGACCGAGCGTCCAAATTGCGAAAGGAGTGTTCTCGTTCGAGGGTCAATCACACCTGTATAGGTTGTGCCTAAAAAAAACCCGCAATGGGTATCCATTACCGACCAAGGAGTGAAACAATCACAATTCCTTTAATAATTTAGACAAGCCGATGTCACACGATTTGTTCCAAAAAAAGGAAAAAAAGAATCAAAAGAAGAAGCCCGCTAAGTCGAATATCAAAAACAAGCGACTTAGGCAAAAATTAGGGCATCTCGCTGGACTCCGAAATCAAAAGAAGCTCAAAAGAGCCAGTCCAGGAAAAATTAGGGAAAAATGAAAAAGCCGAAAAGTGAAAGGGATTACAAAAGAAAATCCTCGAACAAACAAATCGTGTGACTCCAGGCACCAGAAGACGAAAAACGAGTGACTGTCACTCTGAAAACTTATGGTTTCCTGAACCATCACTCTGGTCATTCGACCTTTGAAAGGTGAGCGCTAGTGTCGAATTAGCTGAATGTAGGATTGGAGAACATCAAGGAGAATGAGTGGGTTAAAATAAACTTTGAGCCTTTACCCTTTATTTCTTAACCGTGAACCTGACCATGTTACAACCTTTAAAAGTCCTAATTGAAGCAGGGTTGTTTCGAAAGCATACTTCGGTAAAGATCGCGTCGAAACTGACTCCTAAAAGGATTCCTCTTGCAACGTTGTACTGATGTTGACATTTTGATAAGTGATTTGTTCACTATATGTCACAAATATGTTTTCCCAGTGAACAGACTTGGATTTCAAAATTGCATATGCATTGCATTAATATGTCTTTTGTGCAGAACAACTTGTTTTACTTACGAGTAAGCCCTTGACAACAGGAAAGTTTCCACAATGGAAAGTGTGATCAGGATAGAATGCAGAATGCCTGAATACTCCGTTGAACCGGAGCAAGCTATATCAAATGACCACAGCATGGGAGTCAGCCATCCAAAAGTCAGTTAACCCGGGGCAATCAGGTCGAGATTCGGTGAATCTCTCACTGCCAAAGGTACTGCTCCATAAGGCAGTCAATCAGAGGCAAAGTCGTTGCAAGACTGGGGCAAGCCACCCTAAGAGCAAAAGAATTGTTCCTCTCCCTATCTTCAGAGTTCATCATAGTTAGTCAACCAGGGACGAATCCTTCCATGGTATGGATTATGGGGCAAGCTATCTCGAGTTCGTTTTATGGAAAGCCTTTCTTTTCATCCTAGAGGTTAGACTAGGGCAAATTGAACTACACTGGGGGGGAAGTTACTCAAGCAAGGCTATTCTCCCCAACCAGAGTCCATCATCAACAATTGGAGTTTGAATCTCTATCCCCAGTAGAGTTGTGCACAGGTTAAGTGAGTGGTTAAATGTGTACCTTAATATACGGCAATTGGTCGGTACACATTTAATCCTCGTGGATTGCAGGTATGTGCTTACTATCCAGCAAGTCAGGATTGGATTTCTTTCCACCGAGCAGGTGTAGAATCTTCCCCAGCAATTGGTCAGTACACCTTTAGCTCCATCAGATTGTCTGTGTGCACTCATTCCTCGACGGTGCAAGATTGGCTTATTCAACAGAGTAAGTAATCCCCACAGAGTCTGAGTAGGTGATTTTTGTATCCCCTTAGAGGTCAAGTTGTCATTGATGAATCCATTCCTCATCTCCCCAAGAAGAGGTTGAGGTTGATTCCCTCATTGCGTTATCTCCAGTCGAGTCAGAGGGGAAATGTCTCTTCCCCAACGGAGTACTCCAAATATATTGAAGTTAGGTCTTCGCAGTTTGCATCGGTTCTCCAGTAGAGGTGCCTGTTCCCCAGAATGTTATATTCTGGCAGGCTATTCAGGGATGATGTCCCTAGCAGATGGTTAATCTCGGGAGGTGGACCATTATCCCCCGTAGAGTCGTTGATTCCCCAGCAGGCGGACGGGTCCCCGTGTGTGGTTCTTTTTTTTTCCGGGTAAGGTCGCCTATTTTACAGAAGGTTTATATTCTGGAAGGCCGTTCATGGCGTTTTCCTCAGCAGGATTCGATATAATCCCCAGCAGAGTAGAATTATTGTCTGGAAGATTGTTCTATCTCCACAGCAGGTTCAATTGCTATTCAGGAAATTTCTTTCAGGAAGCTATTCGAGGCTTGCTTCACTAGCTAAAGTCCAATTTGCTGGTATGTGCTAGATATCCCCAACAAGGTCGTTTTCTTTTCCCATCTGGGTGGTCTCCGTATCTCCAACATTTATTTTGGTGATTCGGTTCTGTTGCATCTGCATGCGTGCATAGCATCTACCCAAATGCGTAGCACTTCCATTTCGTATGAGCATTACGCCATTTTCAAACATATGCATTTGAAACATAAGCCAGGTTGTTACCTCTTTGCTTCCAGGTGTATCTTCAGCAGACGGCTATTTTCTGTATCCCTATGGTGTTAAGAATGTAGCAAGTTGTGGTATCTTTGTTTCTATAAGTCCGTACAGGTGTTTAGACCTTGGTAGAAGATTTTTGATAGATGTGTTCATCTTATAATGTACTCCTCATCAGACTTACTTGGTTGGGTTTCTCTTTTCCCCAACAGAGTCTTCTTGTGATTAATCAAGATATTTTTTCAACTGCGGGTTAATCCGACCTTCGGGTTCGATGCTCACTTTTATTTAGCGAATGCCTGCTTTGATTAGCAGAAGATCAGCTTCGGTTGATCTGTCCTTCGAGTTCGATGCCTGTTTTTATTCAACAGATGCCTGGCGGTGATGTCAGATGATGTTATCAGCTTCGGTTGATCTGGCCTTCGGGTTCGATGCTCGCTTTTATTTAGCGAATGCCTGCTTAGATTAGCAGAAGATCAGCTTCGGTTGATCCGACCTTCGGGTTTGATGCCTGTTTTTATTCAACCAATGCCTGACAGCGATGTCAGATAATGTTAGCAACTGCGTGTTGATCCGGCCTTCGGGTTCGATGCTCGCTTTTATTCAGCAAATGCCTGCTTTGGATAGCAGAAGATCAACTGCGTGTTGATGCGGCCTTCAGGTTCGATACTCACTTTTATTTAGCGAATGCCTGCTTTGGATAACAGAAGATCAGCTGCGTGTTGATCCGACCTTTGGGTTCGATGCTCGCTTTTATTTAGCGAATGCCTGCTTTGGATAGCAGAAGATCAGATGCGTGTTGATACGGCCTTCGGATTCGATGCTCGCTTTTATTTGGCGAATGTCTGCGCGTTAGGAGATGTTATCAACTGCGTGTTGAGCCGGCCTTCAGGTTCGATGCTCGCTTTTATTTAGCGAATGCCTTCTTTGATTAGTAGAAGATCAGCTTCGGTTGATCCGGCCTTCGGGTTCGATGCTCGCTTTTATTTAGCGAATGCCTGCTTTGATTAGCAGAAGATCAACTTCGGTTGATCCGGCCTTCAGGTTCGATGCTCGCTTTTATTTAGCGAATGCCTGCTTAGATTAGCAGAAGATCATCTTTGGTTGATCCGGTCTTCGGGTTCGATGCTCGCTTTTATTTAGCGAATTCCTGCGTGTTAGCAGATGTTATCAACTGCCTCTTGAGCCGACGTTCGGGTTCGATGCTTGCTTTTATTTAGCGAATTCCTGCTTTGATTAGCAGAAGATCATCTTTGGTTGATCCGGCCTTTGGGTTCGATGATCGCTTTTATTTAGCGAATGCAATATTTGATTAGCAGAAGATCAATTGTGTGTTGATCCGGCCTTCAGGTTCGATGCTCACTTTTTATTTAGTAAATGCCTGCTTTGATTAGCAGAAGATCAACTGCGTGTTGAACCGGCCTTCGGGTTCGATGCTCGCTTTTATTTAGCGAATGCCTACTTTGATTAGCAGAAGATCAACTACGTGTTGATTCGGCCTTCGGGTTCGATGCTCGCTTTTATTTAGCGAATGCCTGCTTTGATTAGCCGAAGATTAATTGTGTATTGAGCCAGCCTTCGGGTTCGATGCTTGCTTTTATTTAGCGAATGCCTGCTTTGATTAGCAGAAGACCAGCTTCGGTTGATCCGGCCTTCGGGTTCGATGCTCGCTTTTATTTAGCGAATGCCTGCCTAGAATAGCAGAAGATCAGCTTCGGTTGATCCGGTCCTCGGGTTCGATGCCTGTTTTATTCAACAGATGCCTGTTGATATCAGATGATCTTTTCGACTTAGTGTTGTTGCTTGCGGGTTAGCAGACGTTTCTTCCGGCCGTGTGTTGAGGCTCTTTGATTGGTAATCAGTTAGCTTATCACCGATGCGACTATCAGTTCATTCATTGACAAAGATTTTTATCCTATTAGAGTTTGCAGTTTATTTTTGCGGTTGGTAAACTTATGGGTTTTTTTGGTATTCAACCGTCTTTTACCTTGATTGTTTGAAAGTCGTTCGCTTTTCACCCAGTTAGGTCCAAGCCGTTTGAATAGGGGCAGCTGTTGCACCCCAAAATTTGCCCAACCTTTTTCTAACCTGGTTTATGTTTCATTGCATTCTCATAGCATTAGAATTTGCATACCATTTTCATTTGCAAAGAATCAAGAGTGTGAGAAGTTGCTAAGCTAGGGTTTCTAAGCTTGTCAGTGTAAAATCCCCTATTTAGTGTCTAACTTCAAGACCACAAATCTCAAGATACAAGTCCCATATCTTCTTGACCCCAACATGAAACGTGTAGAGCATGTTTCTAGCTTTCTTTTGAGTACTAGAACACATCCATTGGGTTTATAGAACTCAAGTTATGATCCTGACAAGTTATGGGTCCTTAGATGAATGTGATTTTGGTCAACAAAAGTCAACCAACTTCCAAGACATTTTTGACCTAGAAGGATGTTTCTCCTCACTTTGACCCAAACATGAAAGTTTTTCCTCATGATCTTAGTTTTCCAAAAAGTACTAGAAGTCCTTCATCTGATTTGTAGAGCTCCAGATATGAAGCTTGCAAGGCAGGGATATTTTGGGAAACTTTGATTATAGGTTATTTTGGTTATAGGTCATTTTCACAACTTTGCACACTTCAAATGGGAATTTCTACAACATCTAACTTGTTTCAAATGACATCCTTTCCATCATCAAACATCAACTTATCATGGATTTGGCTTGAATTTGAAGATTGGTGAAGGAATTTCCATGAAAAAGTACTTAAAAGCCATGACTTTGATTAAATTCATTTTGAACCATTTCATGACAAGTTTGTGCATTTTTTGAGTGCCTTGAATATACTAAACACAATGCCAAAATTAGAATTGAGTTTTGAGTTCATTTTCATGTGTAATTTCATGGTTGCTTCATGTATAAGGCACACATCCAAAATTCACCACAAGATCATTTCAAGGAGCCAATTTTGTCCATTAGATCACCCAATACCATAAGCAATGTGTATGAATCAGTTTCAGAGCTGTTAGAGCCATTTTCATGCACGCATTTTGGAGCTTCAAACCAAATTTTTGGACTTTTCCAATTGACACAAACAGGCCATGATTGGGCCTCCATTCAATCTGGATCCATTCCATATAATGCCCAGGTCATGTACAAAGCTTCAGGGTTGGATTTGGAGCAAAATTGAGAGAGAATTCAGTTACACAAGTGAAGAGCAAAGTGAAATCGTGTTTCCAAGAATTAAGCATTTCCAATCCAATTCAAGAGCACCAACACCCCCATTGAAGTTCCTTGAAGCTTTCTGGTTGATTTCCACTAAGTTTCATCAACAAATCAAGGCCCGACGGAGGCACTATGTTATGTAAGTTATCCTTCACAAATTCTCTCTGATTATGTAACAATCAACTGCCATTTTCATAGATTCATGATCCCCTAGCACCATAGATCATTTCTGGATAGGTTTGATTGTTGTTCTTGACAATTCTTGGATGTTGCTTGAAATTTATTTGATTCATATTGCTTGATTTAGGAGAGATTAATGAAAACTAAGGCTGGACTAGTGATCAGTGCAACGCGTAGATGAGTTTAGACTCAAGAATTATTAATTTTGATTAGGTTTTGATCCACCTGCATTTTTGTTCAACCAGAGAAGATGACCGGAGCAGGGTGGCTCCGGTGTCTGGTTATTCTCCTCAGGAGCTTACGTGTATAGCCATCTCATCCCTTTGAGATTTTGACTGAAGTGATCTAACAGTTTGGATTGCTTCTCATCCCTCTTTGACCAACCAAGTTTCACGTTGAATCCACCTAGGATTAGTGAAACGGTGAGTTTCACTCACCTGGCTTCAGGCTTTGGATCTTGGGCCTTGGACTTCTTTTGACACCTCCCCTAAAGCCTGCCCATAGAATACAACTGCTTATATTTGCTATTTGCCACACGCTTTTTCCATTTTATTTTCTTTTCATTCATTTTCCATTTTTATTTGCTGTTTGTTTTTAATCCAAATAAAATACCTCAATGCATCTAAAAATCTTGGAAAAAATATTTCTATACACTTTATCATATTAGATGATCTTAAGAACTTTTCAATTAAATTTTTAAGTCATTTTCCAATTAAAATTGTTTTTGCACTTTTGAGGTGTTTTACATGGATTAAACATGCATCTTTCTTGTATTTGATTTTATTTCTTGATGAATTCTTCATGTTAATGGCTGATTTTTATTTAGCATATTCTTGACATGTTAGATGTTTTTTGGACATTTTTACCCCTGGTTTTATTGATAATTGGTCAGGGTTTTAGGCTAGTTTTTATGACCCTCGATTTACCCTTGCTTTTAGGGTATACCTTAGAGTTTCTCCTCTGTTTGCATAGTTAAATTTGGACTTAGTATCCACAATTTTAACCCCTGGTTCCTAACACTGTAAGGGTCATCTAGGATTTTATTTGGTATTTTTTGGATATGTTTTCTATTTTTGGTGTATTTTTCATTTTAGGTCATCCTTGCATGACGTTTACCATAATACATGAGCTAGTTTGTGTTCTAATTGGTTTGTGTGCATTGTTTGAGCCTATAATTCTTGTGAGTTCATGTTATAGACATATTGAGGTGTTTGTATGTTGAATTTTAGATCCTAGTTTGGTTTTCAACTTGTTTAAGTTTGTACTTCTTTTAACCTATCTTTTAGGGTTCCATATGTGCATGTATGAGAATGTTTACACTCTTTTGTCATGAACCACTTGCATTCTTTTACATGTTTTGTTTCCTTAATTTTTGTGTACACTTTCCATTCACCTCTTTCTGTCCTAGGACTTTAGGATCCTACTTATGGAAGCTTGGTCCCTCCTTTGGAGGAACTTAAGGCATGCCATAAGTAATGAGCCTTTGAGGACCATTTGTGTAATTTGTATGCATATTGGATGTAGTATGTTTGGTTGAGTAGCCCTTGTGAGTTCCCTTGGTTCTCACTTTGCCTCCCATCATCTCATTCAATACTCTCCTTCTTTCCCTTTCATGTTGTATGATTTTGTGCATTAGGATTGAGGTATGCATGTTGTAAGCTTTCCCTTCTTTTCTTCCCTTGCATTAATAAAGGTTGAGATGTGCTTGTGGCAGTGTTCACCCCACACTTTTTCCTCCCTTTGCTTGTGTGTTATTTTCCCTTTGTGCTTTTCTTCCCTTGAATTAATAAAGGTTGAGATGTGCTTGTGGAGGTGTTCACCCCACACTATTTCCTCCCTTTGCTTGTGTGTTGCATTGCATATGCATTCATTCATTCCTATTTCATGTATTATATCTTGTTCTCTTGTTCTCTTTCCTTACCATGCTCCCTTAGGACTTCCAATCTCCTTGTGTAAGGATGATTGTGATAGACACTAGGTTTCAAACCATGTATGAGAACATTAAGTAGATTCCCTTTAACCTCAACTATAGGTTCATCTTGCATGACAACTACTAGGTTTAGAACAAGTTTCCCTTTAGTTTGTCCTCTCTCTTTCTCACCTCAAAACAACTTCAAAATACTTAATAAAGGCTAATGAATATTATACGCTACAAGTCTTAAATACTTGGGAAATTGTGATTGGGGGGTTTCCTCTTAATGGTCTAGAGTTTTTAGTGTTCACCCTTTGGGTGATGTGCGACGCATTCGCTCCCAGGTCATAGCCTTTAGTGCAATATGAATTGCAAACAATTCAAAAACACTTCTCCCTAAAAGACACAAAAACAAATGGTAAAACTTCATTTTCTCCTTTGGGACCCTTAATAATGGAAAACCTTTTCATAAAAGAGAGTTTTGTTAACTTTTAGTTCTATCGCAAACAGGTAACTCCTAATTCTTTAATGGTCGAGCTGCATACACCTAACTGCTAGAACTATTTGTTAACCCTACTCGGGCCTGAAACATTGTGAACCAACCAGTGTCCTTATTTGCCCGAACTATGTTTGCTCTGATTTCTCATACCAGATGAGAATACGTAGGCACAAGACGTGACGTCTTGGCGAGCAACCTTCCCCCCTTTTATCCGTAGTTAGCTGAACTACGTTGACTCTGACTTTCCCATTGCACGAGGGAATATGTAGGCACAGAGCGGCGATGCTCTGCCGAGTCTATTTCCTTTCCTTTTGTCCCTGAGACCTTTAGTTAGATAGATAAACACACCCTTTAGATAGACAACCAAGCCTGGATCTCGTCGAGTACAACAGACGTGAGGGGTGCTAATACCTTCCCCTTGCGTAACCGACTCCCGAACCCGAGATTTGGTTGCGACGACCAATCTTATCCCATTTCGCAGGTTTTCTCTGATCGTTTCCTTTCCCTCTTGTTGGGATAAATAACGAACGGTGGCGACTCTTCTGTCATTGCCGACACCTTTTTTCGCAGTAGCGACAGAAGGATATCTAGAAATCTTGTTAGACAAGAAGGTAATTGAAACTATGACTTATCTGGTAAAAGATCTGATTAAACCTCAGATCGACAAAAGAGATAGAATTTGACAAATATCTGTTGAGTAAGTGCCAACGAAAATTGGACTAACAATGAAGAGATGGCATGACGCGCTTGGTATACAATATCCTGAGCGACGTGCATGCAAGACAAACACAGACAAAGAGGATAAAGATAACCACCCTGTGTTCTTCAACACTTGGAGATACATCTCGATTAAAAATGAAAGGATGTTCTGAACATGTTCTTCAGGTATGTCAAACTTGGTCAAGATCTTATTGGAAAGTGACGGGACCATGTCCTTCTTAGAGATCTTCTTAGAAGTGTTCCACAAATACCTTATAGTTTTGTGGTCTCTGGGGAAAAGGCCAACTCCCCTTTCAGTTATTTCAATTGTCAAAGAATTTATGTATCTCAACATGTCGTTATACCTTAGTTTTAAAATTATATCATAAAAAATAAATGACATTTGCAAAATAAAGATAAATAACATAATGGATAGAGGAGGAAAATGCAAACTTCATTTAAAAATACGGTAGCACATGAAAATATGGCTCCACATGGAATATTACAACGAAAATACAAAGTGAAAATGGCAAAAAGGAAAGGTTTACATTTAATCTCAATAAATACTAATTTCCCTATAACTAAAATATCCCTAGAACTTTTCTTCTGAAGAGAATAATTAGATTGATCTTCATGTCCCTGTTCCTTTTGCGCTGATCAAATTTGCTTGACATTGTATTAGCCTTTTATTTATCCTTAACTTTTGCGTAGACAGGCCTCTCGGGTTTTTAATCCACCGGGATCCTTTTTTTGCCTAAGTTTCCCTTTCGGGTTTTAAACTTACCGAGCTGACACATTTTTTATATCCCTAATTTTTGCCTGG
Organism: Lathyrus sativus; assembly: GCA_963859935.3. NCBI lineage: Eukaryota > Viridiplantae > Streptophyta > Magnoliopsida > Fabales > Fabaceae > Lathyrus > Lathyrus sativus. The sequence goes on from OZ012741.1 coordinate 342,118,907, forward strand.
ACCTCCCTTTCGGGTTTTCAGTCCACCGGGGTGCCCTTTTTTGCCTAAGCTTCCCTTTTGGGTTTTCAACTTAGTGGCTATCTTTTTCTAAGCATAATACAATTGAACTGCATCGAAATTTATTGTCTTATGAAACTCCTCACCATCCATTGTTGCAAGAATTAAGGCTCCACCAGAAAAGACTTTCTTAACAACGAATGGGCCTTCGTAATTTGTAGCCCATTTTCCTTGTAGATCCTTGTGAACAGGGAAAATCTTTTTGAGCACGATCTCCTTCCTTATATTCTCAAAGACGGACCTTCTTGTCAAATGCCATCTTGAGTTGCTTCTAATATAGTTGTCCATGACATAAAGCGGTCAGGCGCTTCTCTTCAAGGAGATTCAACTCGTTAAAAGGGTTTTGAATCCATTCAACTTCTTCAAGTTTAGTCTCCATCAAGATTCTCATCGACGGGATTTCTACCTCAAATGGGATTTCTACTGCTTGCCTAGTCATGTTGGCATAGGAAGCAACCTCTACCCACTTTGTGAAGTAATCAATGGTGACTAGGATGAAGCGATGACCATTAGATGCCTTTGGTTCAATAGTGCCAAACATATCGATACCCCACATCGAAAATGGCCACGAAGAATTCAAAACATTTAGAGGAGTGGGTGGCACATGAACTTTATCAGAGTAAATTTGACATTTATGACAAGTTTTGGCATAACGAAAGCAATCAGCTTCCATTGTCAACCAGTAATAACCAGCCCTTAGGATCTTCTAAGCCATGGTGTTCCCATTAGCATGTGTTATAAAAGACCCTTCATGTATCTCCTTGATCAACATGTCAGCTTCATTCCTATCCACACACCTAAGTAACACCATGTCGTTGTTTCTTTTGTATAGAACACCGTTTCTTAGGAAGAAGTTGGATGCTAACTTCCTCAGAGTCTTTTTATCCATGGTTGAAATATTCTCTGGATACTCTTGGCGTTCTAAAAAGCACTTGATTTCATGAAACCACGATTTGCCATTAGCTTCTGCTTCAACTGTTTGGCAGTAAGCTGGTTTAGTCTGCCACCTTATAACGATAAGTAGGGCTTCATTATGGAATCTGACTTGGTACATGGCAGCTAGTGTAGCCAAAGCATCAACCACTCGGTTTTCTATTCTTGATATGTGATGAAATGTTATGGTATCGAAGTACTTTACCAACTATTTGACATAAGCATGATAAGGGACCAATTTATTGTCACGGGTTTCATAATCTCCTTTGATTTGGTAGATCACCAAAGTGGAGTCTCCGTAAACCTCAAGATTCTTGAAGCGAAGATCGATTACAGCTTCAAGACCAAGGATATAGGCTTCATATTCTGCCATGTTGTCTGTACAACCAAAGCACAACCTTGCGGTAAAAAGGGTGAAATTACCATAAGGAGAGACCAAAATAGCTCCAATGCCATTTCCGTTGGAATTTGAAGCACCATCAAATGTGAGTTGCCATATTGCCCCAGGTTCGGGTCCCTCATCAAGTTCTGGGATCTCATAATCCTTCATAGCCATGATATCTTCGTCAGGGAAGTCAAACTTTATGGATTGGTAATCCTCCAACGACTGATGCGCCAAATATTCTGCCAATACACTTCCTTTAATTGCCTTTTGGGTGACATACTGTATATCATACTCAGAAAACAACATCTGCCAACAAGCCAATCTTCCATTTAGAGCAGGTTTCTCAAAGATGAACTTTATGGGATCCATCTTGGAAATTAACAAAGTGGTATGGCAAATCATGTACTATCTTAAACAACGAGCAACCCATGCCAAAGCATAACAGGTCTTTTCTACAGACGAATATCTTAATTCGTAATTAGTAAACATTTTGCTTAGGTAGTAAATTATGTGCTCTTTTCGACCAGATTCATCTTGTTGCCCTAATACACAACCCATCGAATCTTCTAACAGAGTCAAGTACATGATGAGCGGTTTCCCAGGAACGGGTGGGACCAAGATGGGAGGCTCCTGTAGGTAACATTTTATCTTTTCAAAAGCCTTTTGACAATTGGCATCCCACTGGACAACTTGATTTTTTCTCAGCGGCTTGAATATAGGCTCACACGTAGCAGTCATATGAGAGATGAAACTAGAAATATAATTTAGTCTCCCTAGGAATCCTCTGACTTCTTTCCTGTTCGTGGAGCATGCATTTCTTGAATATCCCTGACTTTATTGGGGTCTACTTCAATTCCACGTTGGCTAACAATAAAACCAAGCAGCTTCCCTGACCGGACACCGAATGTACACTTAGCAGGATTTAGGCGCAATCTGAACTTCCTCAGTCATTCAAATAGTTTCTGCAGGTGTTCTATATGGTCCTCTTCACTTTGTGATTTGGCTATCATATCGTCAACATATACTTCAATTTCCTTATGCATCATGTCATGGAAGAGAGTGACCATTGCTCGTTGATAGGTTGCCCCAACATTTTTCAACCTAAAAGGCATTACCTTATAGCAATACGTCCCCCATGGGATAATGAACATAGTCTTCTCCATGTCTTCAGGCGCCATTTTGATTTGATTATAGCCTGAGAAACCATCCATGAAGGAGAAAATGGAAAATTTAGCAGTGTTGCCCACTAGTGTATCAATATGTGGAAGAGGAAAATCATCCTTCAGACTGGCTCTATTTAAATCTCTCTAATCCACACACATTCTCACTTTACCATCCTTTTTGGGGACGAGCACGATATTAGCAACCCATTGAGGGTATTTGGACACTGCTAGAAATCCTGCGTCGAACTGCCTTTTGACTTCTTCCTAAATCTTGATGGACATATCGGGCCTTGCTCTTCTCAGTTTCTGTTTCACTGGTGGACACTCTGGTCGAAGCGGTAGTCGGTGCTCAACAATATCTGTGTCCAAACCTGGCATATCCTGGTATGACCAAGCAAACACGTCTACATATTCATACAAAAGCTTCATCAAACTCTCCCTGATTCCATCTTCAAGAACAATACCAATCTTTACCTCTTTCTTTGCCTCTTTCATTCCCAAGTTGATGACCTCTACCAGCTCTTGATGAGGCTGAATAGCTTTGCCCTCATGCTCTAGCAACCTTGCTAGTTCCTCAGGGAGATCACATTCTTCCTTGCACACTTCCTCCGCTTGGTTCACGGGGGTCTCAAAGTCAGGGGGGTTGTAGCATTATCAAATTCAACAGGTTCATTGATTAGCCTGCATGATTTTTAATGTTGATTTTAGAAAAATGAAAAGTAAATGCAAGAAGATAAAATGCTTTTTGTGGCTTCGAAAAGGTTGCCATTTTCTTAAAACCGAAAACAGAAAAGATTGAAAAACAAAATGTTTTTTTTATTAATGATGATAATCATTTGAAATAAAGGGAGCCCTACATATGATCCTTAAGCCTTGGGCAGAGCAAAAGGATTTTGAGAAAACAAAAATAAATTACTTTGACAATGAGAAAACTTCATGTAGGTCAATCGATTCCCAGTTATTCAAATTAGCTATGTTGTGGTACACCAGGCATGTGAATCACTTGACCCCAACCTTCAGAGCTGCCTTTCTCAAGAATTGCCTTTGCAACTTTCAAAGAAGAAAATGATGGATCTATCGCCATGTCTTGCTCTTTTACCTCCAGGAAGACAACATTAGCAATTTCAAGAGCTTGAAAAGAATTTTCAAATGCTCTTTCATCTGCTTCAACATATCTGAATGACGAAAGGTGACTGATCAACAAATCCTCTTCGCCAGACACTGTGATTATTTTTCCATTCACCACAAATTTCATTTTTTGGTGAAGTGTGGATGTTACTGCGCCAGCAGCGTGGATCCATGGCCTTCCCAAATAGACAATTGTATGTTGGGTTGATATCCATGATCTAGAAAGTTGTCTTAAAAGTATGTGGGCCTACTAGTATGGACAAGTCCACTTCTCCAATCACAGCCCTACGAGATCCATCAAAGGCCTTTACAATCATCATACTGGATCTCATCACAGTCTTTGTATAAGAGAGTTTGGCCAAAATGGACTTTGGCATTACATTTAGTGATGGCCCTGTATCCACCAACACTTAGGCTAAGACATCATCTAAACATTTCACTAATATCGGTTATTTCGTCGAGTATCCAGACTCTAGTCAATCTTCGTTGAGTGGTCAGGCTCCGGTTTCTTCATTGAGCGGTCAGGCTCCGGTTTCTTTGTTGAGTGTTCAGGATCTGGTTATTTTCGTCGAGCGTTCAGGCTCCGGTTTCTTCGTCGAGCGTCCAGGCTCCGGTTCCTTTATTCGTTGAGTATTCAGACTCTGGTAAATCTCCAGTTCGGGTTGCATTGTTTTCTCTGTTGAGTATCCAGGCTCCAGTAAATCCCCAATGAAGTCGTCAATTCCGTTGAGTATTCAGGCTCCGGTAAATCCCTAGTGAAGTTGCCGATTCCGTGAGTATTCAGGCTTTGGTTGTCGTGTTGAGCATCCAGGCTCCGGTTTTGTTCGTTGAGTTCCCAGACTCCGGTCATTACGTCGAGCATCCAGGCTCCGGTTCCTTTATTCGTCGAGTATTCAGACTCCGGTCCCTATGTTGAGTATTCAGACTCCAGCAAATTTCGTTGATTCATTCTGTTCGTTGAATATCCAGATTCTGAAAATGTGAGGTGTTACCTTTCAGCCGATATGGTATCCAGACCATGGCACAATTTGTGATGGACGTGTTCATTTTATGAATTTCCTCACAAATTTACTTGGTTAAGTTTCTCTTCTTCCCCGTGCAGAGTTATTTGTTTAAATTTCTCTTATTTCCCCGCCAGAGTTGCTTGGTTAAGTTTCTCTTCCTCAGTGGAGTATACAGATGTTTTATCAATTTATCTACTTCTGGAGATTTCTATTCCCAATCGGAGTTTGCAGGTGGAAAATTTCCAGGTTCTTTGGTATTCAATCGTCTTTTACCTTGATTGTTTGAAAGCTGATGCTCTCGTCCCGTCAAGCTCAAGTCGATTGAATACGGGCAGCTATAGCACCCCAATATTTGCCTTTCGTTTTTTGTACTTGGCTTTTGTTTCTTTGCATTTTGCATTTTTCGCATATCATAGCATTTTTTCTCGAGGCATGGGATCGAGGTATTCCTGTGGCTCAAGTTCATTTCAACGCAAGAGACTGAACAACGAACAGTGAGCATCAGAGGCTCGGGCCTTTATTTTGCCCAGCAATCGGGCGATTGATTTTATTCTGTTTTGAAGGTTAATTTCAGATCAGGATCAGCACGCAGGCTCATAACAAGCATTTTCACAGTGATAACGTTAAAAAATGAGGTTCAGAAGCTAAACAGAGCTCAAAACAGCAAGAAGGGCAAATGGACAGGATTTCCCTCCAAAAGGCGCCAAATTAAAAATTTTAAAGGTGTTAATCGGTTAACACATATGGTTAACCGATTAACCATTGGAGAATTAGCCCAGATTTGAAATTTTAGCAGTGTTAACCGGTTAACGCATATGGTTAACCGGTTAACCATAGCAGATTTTACCCTGTACGTGATTTTGCAGGCCAATTGCACTTGGGGTCCAATTTTGATCACCTTGGAATTCAAATTTTCACTTGGGAAGGATCTAGAACATCTTTAAATTTCAGATTTCCCTCCAAAATCCCATGTCACTTTCCAAGCCAAGTTTTCCAATCCAATTTTCAAACCTTTCTTTTCGATCCAAACCAAGAGAGTACTTAAGTGATTTACTCCAAACCAAACCATCAAATCTCTCATAATTCCATTCATTTTTCAGAATTCACTCAAGTCTCATTTCTCATCTCAAATCATTCTAACTCATCTAATAAATGCGATAAACGTTGCGCGCTACGAGCCTTAAGCTACATAGGGAATGATGAGTGAGGGGTTTCCTCTCGCTTATCTAGAGTGTTTAGTGTACGTCCCGTTTGGGGGCGATACACGACGCATTCGCCTCCATGTCATAGTCTTTAGTGCAACGTGAATCACAAATCGAATTAATTCGCTCCACTAAAAAACACAAAACAAAGTTCAAACTTTCTCCTTCGGCATCAATCGGAAACCTTTTTCAGAAAAGAGTGTTGTTAAGCTTCGGTTCTACCGCAAACAGGCTTTGTCCCTAACTGCTGGAACGGATGTTTAACCCTACTCAGTTAAAACACTTAATCAACCTGTGGTTTCGTGTCCTCCCGAACTACGTTTGCTCTGATCTTTCATACCAGATAAAAGTACGTAGGCACAAGACACGATGTCTTGGCGAGCAACCTTTCACCCGTAGTTAGCCTAACTACGTTAACTCTAACTTTCCCATTGCACGAGGGAATACGTAGGCACAGAGCGGCGATGCTCTACCGAGTCTCTTTTCTTTTTCTTTTGTCCTGAAGCATTTAGCGTAGATAGTTTAAACACACCCTTAGATATACAACAAGCATAGATCCCGTCGAGTACGACAGACGTGAGGGGTGCTAATACCTTCCCCTTGCGTAACCGACTCCCGAATCCAGGAATTGGTTGCGATGACCTCGTCTTTTCCCTTTTCATCAGGTTTTTCCAATCGTTTGCTTTCCCTCTCTGTAGGATAAATAACGAAAGGTGGCGACTCTTCTGTTTTCTGCCGGGTGTTTTTCGCAGTTGCGACAACATGCGCATGCATGAGTACTTTCAATAAGGCCTTCCTATGAGCTTCTGAATGAAACAATAATGAGAGCACATAAATTCTCGAAGGAGTTTGGTGAAGCTGATCCACCACTTTATAATCACTTCTTTTAATCAATCTTAAAATTTCTTCTGCTGGGGACTGCGATGGTTCTCTATGCGAGTCACTCCTAGCGCTTGTCTGTTGCGTCTTTGGGTGTTTACTTTTGTGCAGTTTTTGATCTATGTACATTATCTGTTGTATATTATTGCATTACATTCTTGTTGCTGCTGTGCTGTGGGTTAGGTCGTTCTATTGAGAGGTAAGTTGGACCTGGGCTTGAGTATACACATAGGATTAGAGTGGAGATTAGCCGGAGCTTGTGTGGCGTCTGGCTGCGTAATAGCTCGCGTGAAATTCACATTCAGACGAGGTTTTTCTTCGAAAATATTCTATCCTGCGCGTCTGGTGCAGTTGAGGGAATATTGACTTAGAGAGACTCTCGACTCTGGAGACCGTTCATTTGGGGAGTTAGCTAAGTGAGGCCACCTCGTTAGACTATGATGCCAAACCAGAAATGGTGAACGTATCATCGTTTCTCAAAAGTCTGTGATGTAACAGTGCAATTTTCAATAATTAATTATTTATATTAATTAATTGATTTATTTGGATGATTTTAATTATTGGAATTATTGGTAGATATTTGAGAGGAGAAATATGATGGAAGGAAATAGAAAAGAAAGATATATAAGGAAAAGTGGAAGGAAAAGGAAATAATAGAAACATAAGAGAAAGAGAAAAGAAAGAAAGAGGAAGAGGAGAAAAGAGAAGGAAAAGAAGGAAAAACTTGGAAAGCTCAAGAACAACTTCTAGCTTCAATTTAATCAAGGTAAGGGTGTGAAATATCATTATCCTGTCAATGTGTATGATTATGTATGTGTGTGTTTGGATTTGTTAGAGGTTTCCCATCTTTTCCTTTCTAGGGCAGAAATGGATATAATCAGTAGAATCAATGTTTGAACGGTCAAAATCTGGAACAAATGGTGTAGATTAGTCTAGAAATGTTAAGCTAAGACTACTGGAATTTGTTGGAATTAAATCGGGTGATTTTGGGAGTTCGGAGAGTTTTGGACAGTTGGGGTTTTGAACATCGCAGACGTTCGCTAGGCGAGCAGGTCGCGAGTGTTCGCTGTACTGAGCTAGTAGCGAATGGACCCAGACGTGGACAGAATGTAATTGACCCTCTTCGTTGGTAGCGAGCGAGGTAGCGAGGGGTTCGCTAGGCGAAGCCCCAACGAGTAGGTAGCGAAGCCTTACGATAGCTTCTGTTTGCCTTCGTGAGCTTGTTCGCTAGGCGAACAGGTAGCTAGTGTTCGCTAGGAACTCACTAGGCGAGCAAGCCAGCGAGCGTGACAGCATTTTCATTTCTTTGTGATTTCCATCCAATGTTGATTGTTTGGTTCGATTGTGTTCAATCTTGATCTGAAATGAGTAATTGTGTGCTGTTATATATATGCTGTGGGTAGCCGTATGGCGTGAATCCTAGATTGTGCAATATTGTGAAATGTGGCCTTTTGGCATATATAATGCATGAGAACATATTGTCAATATGTGTGCATTGCTTGAAAAATATGGTGATGGTATTGAATTGTGAATGCATATTGATTGTATGCAATATTGTGAATAATGCATGAGAACATATTGTGAATATGTGTGCATTGCTTGATAAATGTGATGATGTTGAAAGTATGAATACTTTGATATGATGTGTGAGTGTGAAATCATAATATAATTCTTGTGTGATGAATTATTTGAATATGCATGGGATTAAGATGCGAGAACGGTCTTAAGTGCATATGGTTGTTGATTGCATATGCATCATTTAGTTAAGAGGCAATGCTTGCTAGTTTCGTGGAGACTAGTGACTTGTCCCAAACCTAGAAGGGTGGGTTTGAAAGCTTAGAGGACGGGCTTTTGTTGTTATCAGTCTAGGGGACGAACCCGGTTTAAATGTAAAAACCGAAAAATGATAACAAGTGTTGGTACCACATGGCATGAGTTGCATTGAGTCACATGGCATAAAGATAAATGTTGTGCGAATGTATGCTTGTGTATGAATTGTTGAATTGAGAATTATGGATATGTGCATGATGAAACATGTTTGGTGATTATCCATATTTGTTTATACATTTATTGTGATGTATATGATGATGAGAATGAACTGTGGTGAGAAATGCAGATTATGTGTATTCTATGCTTGTATATGTATATATAATTATATGCATTGATTATTATGATAATATTTCTCACTCTACTGCTATTTTATAATGCTCTATGAGGCATTGCAGATTAGGTTTGCTGAAGGTCTTTTGTGAAGTATAGCTTCATTCTTTTGGTCGGTTAAGCTCTGATATGTAGCACCGGGTAGTTAGGATTGTATAGTATTCTTTTGGGATACATTTTTTATATGTATCTACTGACAACTGTTTATGTAATCATGAATGTTATGGTGAATCAAACTGGATGATATGCATTTATATGATTACATGTTTTAAAATGATTCAATGTTTAGATTTTCCGCTTTTAATTCTAAATATTGAGATGTGAGTGTAAGGACTAAGTTCCTTTGTTGAAGCTACCCCACAGTTGCATGTCTTTTATAGAGCAGGTGTTGTATGTTTCAATTTTGTGTGTGATGTTAAATACCTCTTTTATACCATGTTTTAATTATACTCTGATGAAATTTTAATATGTGCTTAAATGAATTATTGTTTATTTGGGGGTATAGAAGGGGGTGTTACATTAAGTGGTATCAGAGCAGGTCGGCCAGTTGGCCATGTTTGATAATGCGTTATTTCCCTATGTATATCTGATTGTGTGTGTGACACTATCAATATTGTTGGTTCTTATGAGTTCTGTTGTTGGGATTCAGAATGATGGTCGCCGGTAGAAATAATGAAGCAATTGCTGAGGCTTTGACGAGGTTGGCTGGAGCGATTGGGCAGAATCCTCAAGGCAATGTGAATGTTGGGAACATCGCTGATGATGAGGTTTGTGCTTTGGGAAGGTTTCAAAGGAACAATCCGCCAATATTTAATGGAACCCATGAGCCTGACAAAGCACAAGTATGGCTGAAAGCAATTGAGAAGATCTTTCGAGTCATGAACTGTTCAGATGCGCAGAGGGTGCTGTTTGGCACTCATATGCTTGAAGAGGCAGTTGAGGACTGGTGGGGTAATACTCGCCAAAGGTTTGAAGAGGATGAGATTATGGTTACTTGGGATGTTTTTAGAGAGGCATTTCTGGAGAAGTATTTTCCAGAAGATGTGCGTGGTAAGAAGGAAATTGAATTCCTTGAGCTGAAGCAGGGTAACTCAACTGTAGCCGAGTATGCGGCAAGGTTTGAGGAATTGATTAAGTTTTGTCCTCATTATAACATTGCTAATGCTGAGAGATCCAGGCCATTATCAATAAAGTGTGTTATTCAGTGTAGTGTGTGACTTTGGGTTTAATTTTTACAGTTTTGTTTGTAAAAAACGCCGATGTTTTTGATAAACTTACATGCGTGTAAACAGGCGGGCCTCGGCCGATGATTGTTAAAACCGGAAATTACCTGAATGGTTGTCATGGGTGATTACCAAGATGTTTCTTTTTGAATAGATTGTCTTGTGTTTGCTTGTTGACTTTTGCAGGTATTCAAAAGCTCGCAAAGTTCCCCGCCAGAGTCCATGGCAGACTGGTACCCTCTCCAGGGGATGAATGTTGTGTCTTTCCTCAGTGAAGTCGCCCCAGGAAAAATTGCGTGTTGTCTCCCCGGGAGAATGGAGATTGCGTCAAAGGAAAAGATCAATGCATCTTCAGTAGTTCAGAATTGGCTTATCAAGCAGAGCAGAGTCCGCCCAGCGAAGGTCGAGACAGATATGATGAACTTCCCTAAAGAGTTTCTTGTGTAGTGCGAATCAGAGCACACCGGTCAACCCCCAGCTCAGTGATAGTAGGATGAATTATCCCCACAGGGCGTAATCAGAGTGTTGATACCTTTTGAAAGCAGTTTCCAGGATTGCTTTTCTCTTTCCCCAACAGGTTGATCCTTCCTCGTCAGGACGATCATTTTCAGCAGAGTTTGAAGTTTTGAGTTTGTGAGCTACTTTCCCAGCAGAATGGTCATCCCCAGTGGAGTTAGTTCATCTTTCCAACATTTATTTTGTTGGAAGTGTTCTGGTAGTATTCTGGTCATCCCCAGCGGATCCAGTTTGTCTTCAGCATTTATTTTGCTGAAGTAACTCTTTGCATAAGCACTTGCATTTTGCACGAATACGTAGCATTTCCATGCAGTATGGAAGCATTACGACATCATCAAACATGTGCATTCTGGAAACCTAAGCAGGATTGATTACCCGTCCAGCCTCAGGTATTTTTCTCTGTCGATAAGTGAGATCGTGGTTTGCAGAGATGTGCATATGTTTTGTTTGCAACGCCAAGACGCACAGTGATCGTGTTTTCTCCTATCAAGAGAGTCGGTGCGCAGGGCACGCAGTGATCGTGGTCATCGTTATGTTATGGGGTTTTTGCGGAAGAGATACGCAGTGATCGTATTCGTCTCATATGTGGTTTTGTTTGTAACGCCAAGATGCGCAGTGATCGTGTTTCCTCCTGTCAAGAGGGTTGTTGCGCCAGGCACGCAGTGATCGTGTTCGTCATGTCATATTCCCTTAACAGAGTTTTCTTGGTCAAGCCCCCTTTTTCCCCCCAGTTGAGGCCTTCTCAGGATGCTGTGGTGTCAGCATTAGAAGATGGTAAAGTAGATTTTTGGGTGGTCACCCGTAGTTTCCCCAGCAGAGTTATGTTCCCCAGCAGGGTGCTACTTCAACGAGTTGCTTGGTTAAGTTCTTCGTATTTCCAACAAAGTTATTCTCGTCAAGGTGCTGGGTTAAGCTCCCAATTTCCCCAGTGGAGTGTTTTTCAGGATACCTATTGCCAGAATAGGTATTGGACGGCTGTCGTCAGAATTGTCCTCTCAGAGTGGCTTGGGTAAGTTTCTCGTGTCCCCGTAGGGATGCTCGTTCAGGTACGAACGGAATGTTGGTAAGTGAAATCAACGTTTTCTCGTTGTTTAGTGGATGCTCGTTCAGGTACGAACGGAAGGTTGGTAAGTGAAATCAGCATTTTCTCGCTGTTTAGTGGATGCTCGTTCAGGTACGAACGGAAGGTTGGTAAGTGAAATCAGCATTTTCTCGCTGTTTAGTGGATGCTCGTTCAGGTACGAACGGAAGGTTGGTAAGTGAAATCAGCATTTTCTCGCTGTTTAGTGGATGCTCGTTCAGGTATGAACGGAAGCTTGGTAAGTGAAATCAACATTTTCTCGCTGTTTAGTGGATGCTCATTCAGGTACGAACGGAAGATCGGTAAGTGAAATCAACATTTTCCCGCCGTTTAGTGTTTTCTCGTTCAGGTACGAACGAAAGGTTGATAAGTGAAATCAGCATTGTCTCGTTTGGTTAAGCGTTTGCTCGTTTCTTCAGGATACGAAAGGTTGATAAGAGAGATCAACAATTTTGCTCACTGATCAGTGTATGCTCACTTCTTCGGAATGGAATGGTCTATGGACAATATCAGATTATTTCATAAACAGGTTGATGGATAGGTGCTTAGTTGTCGTTGTGGCAACGAAAATCAGTTCCCTGGTTAACTCTCCCCAAGCAGTGGTGTGCGCAATTTATTTTTGCGGTTGGCAAATTTCAGGGCTTCATTGGTATTCAACCGTCATTTACCTTTGAATGTTTGAAGGCTGAGCACTCTTCACCCATTCAGGTCCAAGCCGCTTAAATAGGGGCAGCTGTTGCACCCTAAAATTTGACCAACCGGTTCTCCTATCTGGTTCATGGTTCAATTCGTATTCGCATATCAGATGCATGACATTTGTGCACAGACAGAGGATGTCAGGGTTACAACTTGGTTTTCACCTACCGGATATTTCAGATTCAGTCAAGATAATCAGGGTTTTATTTTCGGGAAATTGTGCGCTTCTCGGTGTTTTCAGCTTACATGGTGGTTTTTGGGATATTCTGATGCCCGGGGTTTACTGTTTGCTTCGATCTGGTCTCGCGCTCTTTTATGTTGGTTATTTGCCTTTGTTTGCATTTTTTAGGATTTAATAGCTTTTTATAGATTTAAATAGATTTTTTATATTTTTTTATAGGCTTTATAGATCTTCTAGAATTTAGATAGATTTCTTTTAATATTTTAATAGTTTTAAGTCTTTTTTAGAATTTATAAATTGTGTTTTAAATAGATTTTAGAATAAAACTTTTTTAGATATTAAGTCATTTTTAGATAATAGTTTAATAGAACTTTTCTTTTAATAGGTTTTTAAATAGAAATTAATAGATTTTTCTTTTAGGATTTTATAGGTTTCATAGGTTTAATATAAATTTTAATATAGTTTCTCTAGATTTTAAATAAGAATTAATATAGATCTTTTAATAGATTTAATAGCTTTCTAGAATAGTTGTTAATAACTTTTTAATTTTTTTAGAATATAATAGATAATAAATGGATTTTAAGTAGGTTTTACTTTTAATAGGTTTTAATAGTTTAACAGATTTTTCTATTATTTGGATATTATTTTAGAGGTTAATCGGATTTGTAGATTTAATTAGATAGAATGTTAGTTGTTTAGTCTTAATCACTTCAATCCATTCAGTTTCTATTAATCGTCTTAATTCTTCTTTTAACTCCCGTTAGTATGTTAGTTTTGTTAATTAGTCATTAATTCATTGCTAATCCCGTTTCATTTGGTCCATTCCAATTAATCCATTGCAGTCTTAGCCAAATCCGTTGGGCCCAGTTCAAGTTGGAGGCCCATTTCATATCAGTCCAGTATTCAATGCCACTTGTCCACTATAAAGGGTGCCACGCGTGCTCATGAGAGGGGACCACCTCACAATCCACCCACTTCAGATTCTCCCTCATCCTGCCACACAGCCCCACACGTGGCATCACCTCAACCCACACCAAGCCACGCGTCCCGCATGTATTCCTCACCGGGAAAGTCCCCGCCGGCCATGCAAGCCCGGTGACAACCAACTCCGGCCACCCTAACGACCTCCGGCCGCCGCTCATCTCGCCGGAATCTGTAAATTTTGCAGATTCTCAAGAGCTTCATCTTTCTCCTCCGATCCTCAACAACAATCACCAGACGCCAGAACATCCTCGCCGGAAACTGCTTTGTTTCGCCGGAAAATTCATCACACTCGTCCAGTTCCCCAGATTCATCAAGATCCATCTAAACCTTCATCTGGTTCCTCATAGATCGCCACCGTGTTCGTCACCTCCTCCATCAGTCTCATTATAATTTCAAGAAAACCTTCAACACCTCCATCCGTTCTTGCACTTTTCCAGTTCTTCATAGATCAAGGACGAACCTCGTGATTCACAGATCTTCAAGAACTCGCCGAGTTCTTCGTTGTTTGTCCAGAAATCTTCAAACGAGCTTCAACGATTCCCTCAAGACCTCCGCGAGCTCCTTCAACATTCTCCGTTTCTAGAAGCTCCGTCGCCTTCATCGTCTCCAGGTTTGTCCATTCCCTTCTCGACTCATTCAACTGTTTGCAGTTAGGGTTAGCTAGATCCATGGTGATGAGTTTAGATCAAGAGCTGTGAGGATGATTTTTGAACTGAGAGTTTGAGACGAAGATTTCTTCGTGTTTGTTAGTTGAGTTTGAGCTAAGTTTGTTCAGGGTGCGTTAGGGTTTGGGTTGTCTCAGGGGATTCAGAGGAGTTTCAAAGAGGAATTTGGGAGATGAACGACGCGTTAGGGTTTAGGGGATGAACAGTAGACAAGTCTTTTGGAGTGAGATTAGTTTTGTTAATTGGTACCTGGGTTAGGGTTTAGATTGGGTTAGGCCCAAATCTGAGATTGCTGCGAATCACCCCTGCATTTACTCATTGCCCCCCCTGTTTGTGAAATGCTGAATGGATTTAGGTTTGGGCTTAAGCCCCAATTGCTGGGCGCACCCCCCATGTGTAGCCCAATGTGGAAAAGTAACTGAGGCGTCTTGCTATTCGCCATCCCCCCTGGTTCTATTTTCTTTTTTAATTTTCTTCATTTTGTCCATGTTAGAAAATAATGCATAAAAAATAGTAGGATGATCCAATTAATTCCCTTCTTTTTTCTGTAGATTCATAATTCAATTTAGAATTTTATGGTGCAAAAATATTGAATTGATCATGCATTTTCATTTTTATTTGCATTTTTGTATTTTAATTAGTATTGAATAATTGGTTTGTGATGTGTCTGCCTTGTTGATTTTAGTTCTCTCATTTGGTATTGATTTTTGCTTTAGTTTTTTTAGTATGTTATACTAGACTAATGCATGCTCCCCATAGGATTTTTGTGGTTTTTTTAGAAATTGATTGATGTTGTTTTAGGGTTAGAGAGTAGAGACCTCATAACTGGTTGGTTAACCCTTGACCATTCACATGTTAGGGATTGTTTAGTAGCCTTAGAAGTTGACTTAGGCTTTGAGATTTGATCTTGGGATCATAGAGCCATGTAGGTTTCCCCTAGATTTTTGGTAGATTTTTATAGAGTGTTCTGTTATATTTGCTTGAGCTTGAGAATAGGAGAAGTCTTGAGGGCTTCTGACTTTGAAGTTCAACTGTGGTTGAACTTTAGAGATAGTTTCTTTTGGTTTGAGGGCCTGTGGTTTCTTCTTTGAAGGTGGAGGCTGGATGAAGTCTTGGTGGAGCTTGCAAGGATGCATGGATTGAGGTCCTAGTCTGGGAGCTTGCTCTCTTTCTGTGAGGTTTGAGACCCTGAAGTCTGAGGGAAATTCATGGTACTTTCCTGAGGAAGGCACTATGGATGTCTTTCATTCTTTCTTCTCATCTCTTTCTCAAGTATCCAATGATGTTGGAGCCTTCATGTGAGTTTAGTTTCTCCTGAGGAGGAATGTAAACCGTTCACAGTTGTTGAGCCACATGGGATATGATTCCTAAGTGGAAGCCCCCTAGTACTTTCCTGAGGAAGGCACTATGGGTCTGTTCACTTAGTTCCCTTAGTTCATGTAGGATTTCTCAAGTATCCAATGATGTCGGAGCCTTCATGTGAGTTTAGTTTCTCCTGAGTAGGAATGTAAACCGATCACATTTGTTGAGCGACATGGGATATGATTCCTAAGTGGAAGCCCCCTAGTACTTTCCTGAGGAAGGCACTATGGGTCTGTTCACTTAGTTCCCTTAGTTCATGTAGGATTTCTCAAGTATCCAATGATGTTGGAGCCTTCATGTGAGTTTAGTTTCTCCTGAGGAGGAATGTAAACCGATCACAGTTGTTGAGCCACATGGGATATGATTCCTAAGTGGAAGCCCCCTAGTACTTTCCTGAGGAAGGCACTATGGGTCTGTTCACTTAGTTCCCTTAGTTCATGTAGGATTTCTCAAGTATCTAATGATGTCGGAGCCTTCATGTGAGTTTAGTTTCTCCTGAGGAGGAATGTAAACCATTCACAGTTGTTGAGCCGCATGGGATATGATTCCTAAGTAGGAGCCTCCTAGTACTTTCCTGAGGAAGGCACTATGAGTCTGCCTACTTAGCTCCCTTTCTTTGGTAAGCTTGTCTTGAAGCCTGAAGACTGGGATTGATTTCTCTTGTGTAGGGTTTTGCTTTAGGGCTTTGCTTAGAGATTTGATTAGGGTTTTGCATAGGGCTTTGCTCAGAGGTAGATTAGGGTTTTGTTTTAGGGTTGTTTAGGGTCTTGCTCAGGGGTAGTTTCTTGCTTTTGGATAGGAGTTTGCCAGGCTGGTTAGCCTTCTCTTTGTGTTGTTTGACTTGTATGGTGCTGTGCTGCATTAGACTTAGGGGTTCATCTAGATATTTCTGAGATAGGTGCATCTTAGAAATAGGCTTTGTGTGCATGAGAAGTTGAGGTGGTCCTCCTTCTGCTTGATTGTTATTGAGTGGCTTTGCTTGCTGGTATTTGGTAGAGCTGAGCTCCCTTACCTCTGTGGTTTGTGGCCTTTGTGCCTTGATTGTTTGGTTGTTGCATTCATGCATATTTCCAGTATTTCTTTACTTTGCAGTGATTCCTGTTTGCTATTTAGTGCTGTTACCATGATCCCTTAGGAGCTCTAACTTCTTTGCTGTGGAGGAGTTATGATAGACATTAGGTTGGTCAACCAGGCATGATAACATAAGGTAGATTCCCCTTTTCAACCATAGTTTTAGGGTGTCTCTTTCCTTTCTCAAAACAACAGAAAAACACTTAATAAAGGATAAAACAAAAGTGAATTCATTTCTTCCGTTAAAAGATTTGAACAAACATCAAAACTTTTTGTCCTCCTGGACTGTGAAAACCCTTGGTTAAGGTGCATTTTCCCATAAAAAACACTTGAACAACTTGTGTCGTGCGTAGTCGAACTACGTTTGCTCTGATCTTCCATGCCGTGTGGAAGTACGTAGGCACAGGACGCGAGGTCTTGGCGAGCAACCTTTCCCCCCTGTCTAGACGTAGGTAGTCGAACTACGTTGACTCTGACTTTCCCATTGCACGAGGGAGTACGTAGGCCCAGAACAGCGTATGTTCTGTCGAGTCCTGTCCTTTTTCTTTTCTTTTCAGATTGACCACTAGCGTAGATAGATAAACACACCCTTTTCCTTATAAACACCAAGCGTGGATCCCGTCGAATACAACGGACGTGAGGGGTGCTAATACCTTCCCCTTACGTAACCGACTCCCGAACCCAGGTTTTGGTTGCGATGACCATACCTTTCCCGTTTTTTGCGAGGTTTACTTCGAGCGTTTCCTTTCCCTCCGTTGGGATAAATAACGCACGGTGGCGACTCTTCTGTCATACCGGCGCCGATTTTCGCAGTAGCGACAAAGGGCATATTAGTACCAAGTGTGACAAGTTGAAGAAGACTCAAGGGAATGGGAAAGTGTTTTCTCTATCAGGATCGGAGACTGCTAGTGAAGATCGATTGATCCGAGATACGTGTTTCATTAATAGTATAGCTTTGATCGCTATAAATGATACTGGAGCTACACATTCTTTTATTTCTTTGGATTGTGCTAAGAGATTAAATCTTGAGTTGTCGATTATGAGTAGTGGTATGGTTATTGATACTCCTGCTATGGGCTCGGTAACTACCCCTTTTGTGTGTTTGAATTGTCCGTTGAGTATATTTGGTAAAGACTTTGGAGTTGATTTAGTGTGTCTTCACTTAGATCAACTTGATGTTATTCTTGGGATGAATTGGTTGGAATTCAATCGTGTTTATATTAACTGTTTTGACAAAACGGTTATTTTTCCTGAACTTGATGATGAAGGAGATTTGTTTATGACTGCTAAGCAAGTGAAGGAATCAATGCAAGATGGTGCGAAGGTATTTTTGTTGATGGCAACTTTGAGCATTGGTGAAAGTGGAACAATTGATGCTTTACCAATTGTCTGTGATTTTCTGGAAGTTTTTCCTGATGAGATAAAAGATTTACCCCTAGAACGAGAAGTAGAGTTTGTGATCGATTTAATTCCTAGAACTAGTCCGATATCGATGGCTCCATATCGTATGTCCGCGTCAGAATTGAAAGAGTTGAAGAGTCAACTTGAAGATCTACTTGAGAAAATGTTTATTCGTCCGAGTGTGTCACCGTGGGGTGCACCAGTGTTGTTGGTTAAGAAGAAAGAAGGTTCTATGAGACTCTGTGTGGACTACAGACAACTGAACAAGGTGGCTATCAAGAATAAGTATCCACTTCCGAGGATTGATGATTTGATGGATCAGTTGGTTGGTGCGAGTGTGTTCAGTAAGATAGATTTGAGATCTGGGTATCATCAGATTCGTGTGAAGGCTAAGGATATTCAGAAGACTGCTTTTAGAACGAGGTATGGACATTATGAGTATTCTCTGATGCCATTTGGTGTGACTAATGCACCAGGTGTATTTATGGAATACATGAACAGGATTTTCCATCCTTATTTGGACAAGTTTGTGGTGGTGTTCATTGATAATATTCTGATTTATTCGAAGAGTGAAGAAGAACATGTCGAGCATCTGAGGATTGTGTTATCCGTGCTGAAAGAGAAGCAATTGTATGCTAAACTTTCTAAGTGTGAATTTTGGTTGAAGGAAGTGAGTTTCCTTGGTCATGTGATTTCGAGTAGAGGTATTGCAGTTGATCCGTCGAAGGTTGAAGCGATATTGCAATGGGAGACTCCGAAATCAGTTTTTGAGATTAGAAGTTTTCTTGGTTTGGCAGGTTATTATCGGAAATTCATTGAAGGATTTGCCAAGTTATCATTACCGTTGACGCAGTTGACTAGGAAAAGTCAAGATTTTGTTTGGAATGCAAAGTGTGAAGAAAGTTTTCAAGAGCTTAAGAGAAGATTGACGACAACTCCTGTTTTGATTTTGCCAAATCCGGCAGAACCGTTTGTTGTGTATTGTGATGCTTCTTTGATGGGTTTAGGAGGTGTGTTGATGCAAGATAAACAAGTTATGGCTTATGCTTCGAGGCAAATCAAGGTACATGAGAAGAATTATCCGACACATGATCTAGAGTTGGCCGCCGTTGTATTTGTGCTGAAGCTTTGGAGGCATTATTTGTTTGGTTCGAGATTTGAAGTATTTAGTGATCATAAGAGTTTGAAGTATCTCTTCGATCAGAAAGAATTGAATGCAAGGCAGTGGAGATGGTTAGAACTTCTGAAGGATTATGATTTTGGTTTGAATTACCATCCAGGTAAAGCAAATGTGGTAGCTGATGCATTGAGTAGGAAATCGTTGCATATGTCGATGATGATGGTAAAAGAGTTGGAATTGATTGAACAATTTCGTGATTTGAGTTTGGTATGTGAGAAGACTTCTTACGGAGTTAAGCTGGGTATGTTAAAGCTCACTAGTGGTATTCTTGACGAGATTCAAGAAGGACAGAAATCTGATTTGAGTTTAGTTGATCGGTTGACTTTGATCAATCAAGGTCAAGGTGGTGATTTTCGGATTGATGAAAATGGTATCATGAGATGTCGTGATAGAGTTTGTGTTCCTGATGTTATTAAGCTGAAGAAGAGTATTCTTGAAGAAGGACAACGTAGTGGATTGCGTATTCATCTCGGTGCTACTAAGATGTATCAAGATTTGAGGAAAGAATTTTGGTGCCCTCGTATGAAGAAGGATATTGCCGAGTTTGTGTATTCTTGTTTGACATGTCAGAAGTCAAAGATTGAACATCAAAAACCATCGGGTTTGATGCAACCGTTGTTTATTCCTGAGTGGAAATGGGATAGCATTTCTATGGATTTTGTGTCTAGTTTGTCGAGGACGCCGAGTAACTTTGAAGCTATTTGGGTTATTGTGGATAGATTGACCAAATTTGCTCACTTTATTCCTATGCGAATGGATTACCTGTTAGAGAGATTGGCAAAGTTGTACATTGAAAGGATTGTCAGTTTGCATGGTATTCCGTCTAGCATTGTGTCAGATAGAGATCTGAGGTTTACTTCGAGATTTTGGGAGAGTATGCAAAGTGCTTTGGGTACGAAGTTTCGTTTGAGTTCAGCTTATCATCCGCAGACCGATGATCAGACTGAGAGGACGATTCAATCACTTGAGGATATTTTGAGAGCTTGTGTATTAGAGAGGGGATGAGCTTAGGATAGCTACTTACCTTTGATTGAATTTACTTACAACAACTGTTTTCATTCGAGTATTGGTATGACACCGTTTGAAGCATTGTACGATAGATGGTGTAGGACGCCATTATGTTGGTATGAGTCGGGAGAAAGTTCTGTGGTTAGACCCGAGATAGTCCAGCAGACTACCGATAAGATTAAGATGATTCAAGAGAAGATGAAAATTTCTCAGAGTCATCAAAAGAGTTATCATGACAAGAGGAGGAAAACACTTGAATTTCAGGAAGGAGATCATGTCTTTCTTCGGGTTACTCCTATGACTGGTGTTGGTAGGGCATTGAAGTTGCGTAAGTTGACGCCGCATTTTATTGGTCCTTATCAGATTTTGCAGAAGATAGGAGAGGTAGCATATCAGGTTTCTTTGCCGCCGTCACTTGCTAATCTCCATGACGTGTTCCATGTATCTCAGTTGAGGAAATACATTGCAGATCTGTCTCATGTAGTCCAAGTAGATGATATGCATGTGAGAGATAACCTGACTATGGAGACATCACCTATGCGGATAGAGGATCGGGAGTTGAAGCAACTACGAGGCAAAGAGATTGCTTTGGTGAAGGTCGCGTGGGGAGGATCGGCTGGTGGAAATGTGACTTGGGAACTTGAGAGTCAGATGAGGGAGTCCTATCCCGAGTTGTTTGAATCAGGTAACATTTTCGAGGATGAAAATTACTAAAGTGGGGGAGGGTTGTAACAGTCCAATTTTCAATAATTAATTATTTATATTAATTAATTGATTTATTTGGATGATTTTAATTATTGGAGTTATTGGTAGATATTTGAGAGGAGAAATATGATGGAAGAAAATAGAATAGAAAGATATATAAGGAAAAGTGGAAGGAAAAGGAAATAATAGAAACATAAGAGAAAGAGAAGAGAAAGAAAGAGGAAGAGGAGAAAAGAGAAGGAAAAGAAGGAAAAGCTTGGAAAGCTCAAGAACAACTTCTAGCTTCGATTTAATCAAGGTAAGGGTGTGAAATATCATTATCCTATCAATGTGTATGATTATGTATGTGTGTGTTTGGATTTGTTAGAGGTTTCCCATCTTTTCCATTCTAGGGAAGAAATAGATTTAATCGGTAGAATCGATGTTTGAACGGTTAAAATCTGGAACAAATTGTGTGGGTTAGTCGAGAAATGTTAAGCTAAGACTACTGGAATTTGTTGGAATTAAATCGGGTGATTTTGGGAGTTCGGAGAGTTTTGGACAATTGGGGTTTTGAACATCGCAGACGTTCGCTAGGCGAGCAGGTCGCGAGTGTTCGCTGTACTGAGCTAGTAGCGAATGGTCCCAGACGTGGACAGAATGTAATTGACCCTCTTCGTTGGTAGCGAGCGAGGTAGCAAGGGGTTCGCTAGGCGAAGCCCCAACGAGTAGGTAGCGAAGCCTTACGATAGCTTCTGTTTGCCTTCGTGAGCTTGTTCGCTAGGCGAACAGGTAGCTAGTGTTCGCTAGGAACTCACTAGGCGAGCAAGCCAGCGAGCGTGACAGCATTTTCATTTCTTTGTGATTTCCATCCAATGTTGATTGTTTGGTTCGATTGTGTTCAATCTTGATCTGAAATGAGTAATTGTGTGCTGTTATATATATGCTGTGGGTAGCCGTATGGCGTGAATCCTAGATTGTGCAATATTGTGAAATGTGGCCTTTTGGCATATATAATGCATGAGAACATATTGTCAATATGTGTGCATTGCTTGAAAAATATGGTGATGGTATTGAATTGTGAATGCATATTGATTGTATGCAATATTGTGAATAATGCATGAGAACATATTGTGAATATGTGTGCATTGCTTGATAAATGTGATGATGTTGAAAGTATGAATACTTTGATATGATGTGTGAGTGTGAAATCATAATATAATTCTTGTGTGATGAATTATTTGAATATGCATGGGATTAAGATGCGAGAACGGTCTTAAGTGCATATGGTTGTTGATTGCATATGCATCATTTAGTTAAGAGGCAATGCTTGCTAGTTTCGTGGAGACTAGTGACTTGTCCCAAACCTAGAAGGGTGGGTTTGAAAGCTTAGAGGACGGGCTTTTGTTGTTATCAGTCTAGGGGACGGACCCGGTTTAAATGTAAAAACCGAAAAATGATAACAAGTGTTGGTACCACATGGCATGAGTTGCATTGAGTCACATGGCATAAAGATAAATGTTGTGCGAATGTATGCTTGTGTATGAATTGTTGAATTGAGAATTATGGATATGTGCATGATGAAACATGTTTGGTGATTATCCATATTTGTTTATACATTTATTGTGATGTATATGATGATGAGAATGAACTGTGGTGAGAAATGCGGAATATGTGTAATCTATGCTTGTATATGTATATATAATTATATGCATTGATTATTATGATAATATTTCTCACCCTTCTGCTGTTTTATAATGCTCTATGAGGCATTGCAGATTAGGTTTGCTGGAGGTCTTTTGTGAAGTATAGCTTCATTCTTTTGGTCGGTTAAGCTTTGATATGTAGCACTGGGTAGTTAGGATTATATAGTATTCTTTTGGGATACATTTTATATATGTATCTGCTGACAAATGTTTATGTAATCATGAATGTTGTGGTGAATCAAACTGGATGATATGCATTTATATGATTACATGTTTTAAAATGATTCAATGTTTAGATTTTCCGCTTTTAATTCTATATATTGAGATTTGGGTGTAAGGACTAAGTTCCTCTGTTGAAGCTACCCCACGGTTGCATGTCTTTTATAGAGCAGGTGTTGTATGTTTCAATTTTGTGTGTGATGTTACATACCTCTTTTATACCATGTTTTAATTATACTCTAATGAAATTTTAATATGTGCTTAAATGAATTGTTGTTTATTTGGGGGTATAGAAGGGGGTGTTACATGTGACGCTGACAACCCGCATAGGATGCCATACCTTTCAAGAATAGAACCCACATGTGAGAGGGATGGGTTTATGCAGGAAACCTGGCCTTCAACCAACCCTGGTTTTCTTGTCAGGGATTCTGAGTGTTCTATCCAATGTGTTATATCAGTGTTCTGATTAAAGTGGAGCTCTGGTTGAATTCAGACAACGGCACAACAGTGAATTTGAGCATTGGATACCTTGATCCCATGTGTGCATCTGTATAACCATTCTGCATTTAACATTGCATGTTTGTGTGTGTTACAGGTTCTCGTGTTTCCCTTGATTCTGGTACTGGTCTTCTTCAGAGATGGAAGTTAGCATAAAGAGGATTGTTGTGTATAAGTTTCCGGCACCTGAGTTGGGACCTTTATTTGGTCTAATTTCCATGGTTGATCCTGGTGTTCTTGCTGCTTTCAGAGAACAATATAGGGGGATTCTGAAGTTTATCCGTAAGCTCACGACTTATGAGCACGAAGTTATTCATACCTCTTTGCAGTTTTATGATCCTCCACTGAGATGCTTCACATTTCTGGACTATGTGTTGGTTCCGACTTTGGAGGATTTGCTCACATCTTGGGTATTCTGATTCTGGAAAAGTGCCTTTCTTCAGCTCTGAAGAAGAACCTAATCTTGAGAAGTTGTCCGTCGCTCTTTATTTGAGCGCCTCTGACTTGGTAGATCATGTAATAAGCAGAAACAGAGTTTCTGGATTTACTTTACCTTTCCTGGTTGACAAAGCCCGAGAGTATGCTGACAAGGGTTGTTGGGTGGTTTTCAGTGCTATCTTGGCTCTGTGTGTTTATGGCATTGTGTTGTTTCCCAATTTACCGGACTTTGTGGATTTTGATGCTTTTCATATCTTCGCTTCCAAGAATCCCGTACCTACTCTTCTAGGAGACTTGTATCATTCGGTGCATTACAAGAACAAGAAAAGAAGAGGAAAGATGGTTTTTTGTTATGCACCGCTGTTGCATAAGTGGTTTTTTGATCACCTTCCTCGCTCTGGAGCTTTTATAGATTCTGCGAAATCATCTGAATGGTCGAAGGGGCTTATGGGTTTAACGAAGAAGAATATTGTCTGGTTCAATCGGGACTTGCTGGGTCGTGAGCTTATCTTCAGTTGTGGTAGCTTTCCTAATGTGCCCTTGATAAGGAGGAAAGGTGGTATCAATTATAATCCTTCTCTTGCTGTGAGACAATTCGGTTATTCTTTGAAAGGACCTCCGAAAGAAGAGGAAGTGTAGGAATCTCTATACTTCACAGGTGTCGCTGATCCTTGTATCTCGGCCCGATTCGTGGATGCTTGGGGTAAAACTCACAAGAAGGGAAAGCTTTCTTTGGGAAAAGGAGATTGTAGAGCCTATGATCCATACTCGGATTGGATTCAGAAGAGGGTTAAAGAGGTATTGTTGCCATTTCCTGTTGAAGCACCATTGTATGCCTTAGTCATTGAGCCGCCTACAACCGTCGATATCCTGAGATATACCAAGCTTTGGGAAGAGAAGGAAGAGATGCGCAAAGAGAATGAAGAGTTGAAGCAGGAAATCAGTCAGCTGAAGCATGATAAGGGTGAAGTTGTGTATTTGGCCAAGACAAATGCAGAACTATTGACTAAGTTGAAGGAAGAACTTACTGATCAGGTACAAGCAAGAAAGCAAATCGGTCTTGATCTGAAAAGCCCTTGTGATGTTCTGAAGAGTAAGAAGGAGGATTTAGATAGAGCCTATCTGAAGATATCCAATTTCAACGAGCAATGGAATGCTACCGTGACTGCCAACAAGAATAGGGAGGATTAGCTTCGTGTTTAGGTCAATAAGCTGAAAGTGCAATTCAAGGCTAAGGAGAGAGAGGTATTGCTAGAAATGTTCCGCAGAAGTATGATCGAGCAGAAATACCAAGCGACTTTGTCAGCACTTGAAGAGTTCAAGATTCGGGCAGAGGTGAAGAAACCCAGGCTTGAGGACGCTTTTAGCGGAGATGCTTGGGAGGACCATTGTCATCATCTCTGGGATGTGATACGCAAGAGGGATGTCCTCATCCGAGAGTTGATGGAGAAGCCAGACCATCCCGACACAAAGGAGATGCTTGAGGAGTCTCAGGAGTGGCGTAGAGATCATGGCTACTAGGAGTTTTATCTTTTGTAGTTTCATTTGCTTTTGTATCTTGCTCATCACCAGAGATGTTGGATGAGATCAATACCTCTTTGTATGCGGATATTTTTAATTTGGTTGTATTGTGTCAGCTTTACTTGATATATGAGAAAATTTATTGTGGTGTTCTTATCCATCTCTGCTATTCTTGTTTATTGAAATCGGAATCAAGAGGGAAGATCTCCCTGTGCATACATAGACATGTTTGCATTTTGCATCTTGCATTCTCATTTGTATCGCAGGTTGTTCTTGGTGGCCTTGTGTTCTTATCTCTGCTTGGTTTTCTTCAGTTCAGGATTGAGGAGTTCAGTTTCCACAGGTATTCTACTCGAGGGAATCAGCAGAAGGTGATGGATCAAGTTCAAGCAGAATTGCACGAGGTCAGGGAGCGCATGGCCCAATTCATGGAACTGATGCAGACTGTTGCTAGTGGACAGGAATAGTTGAGAACTCTAGTCCAGCCGTTGATAGCACGGGTTGATGAAGACGGTGTTTTTCCCGGAGGAGCTGGTGTTATTCATCCTCCGATTGGTCGATCTATTCCTCATGGCATTCTTACTGTTGTTGTACCTCCGGACGGAGGAGTTGCTGGTGAGAACGATAATATTGCTGGTAATGGCAGTGTGTGCGTTGTACACGAGGTTCCTGGGCCTCATTGGGAGGATAATCAGGATGATATATTTTTTGTGAAAGATCTGGAGGGTGGTTTGCCGACTGAAGCTGACCGAAGGTTCAAACTTATTGAGGAGAAGATGAAATCGTTTGAGAATCAGAACTCTTTGGGCCTGGATATGTCTGATCTTGGTTTTGTTCCTGGGGTCAGGATTCCCCCCAAATTCAAGGTGCCCGATTTTGATAAGTACAAAGGGACGACCTGTCCCACAGTGCACATTCGGGCGTACTTCATAAAAATGTCTGCTTATTCCAGTGATGAAAAGCTGCTGATGCATTTCTTCCAGGATAGTCTGGCATGGGCTTCGTTGGAATTGTATATGGGGCTTGAGAGAACCCATATTCGTAGCTAGAAAGAATTGGCTGAGGCTTTTATGCGTCATTATCAATATAATAGTGATCTGGCACCCAATCGGGTACAATTGCAGAGTCTGTCGCAGAAAAATTCTGAGAGTTTCAAAGAATACGCCCAGATGTGGCAGGATCTGGCTGCAAGAGTGCAACCTCCTTTGGTTGAAATGGAGTTGATAGACTTGTTCATGGCTTCGTTACCTGGCGTGTATTTTGAGAAGTTGATAGGCTGCATGTCTGCAGGGTTTTCTGATCTGGTAATCGCTGGTGAAAGGTTGGAGAGTGGAATCAAGTCTGGTAAGATTCCGAATGGTGGAGGATCCTCATTGGGGGGAACGAAGAAGCCATATTCTGCAAACCCCAAGATAAGGGAGGGGGATGTAAATGCTGTTTCTCATAAGGGTAAGGGTAGAGCTCCGTCCCGTTATCCTCAACAAGTCGCTACAGTAGATATCCCGCCTGCAGCTCATCAGCAAGGCAATGTTCAACGACCTTATGCTTCCAGACAAAGAACGGCTAATAGACAGTTTGCGAAGCCTCCTATACCGTATTCTCAGTTGTTACAACGATTGCTGCAAGTATAGTTGGTTCAGAAGAGGACCTTGGCTCCTCTCACGGGTCCGCCGCCTGCCGGGTACGATGCGAACGCTCATTGTGATTTTCATTCGGGTGCTCTAGGGAATGATATTGAACATTGCAAAGCTTTCAAGCATAAAGTACAGGACTTGCTTGATTCCAAAGCTATCAATTTCACCAACGAGGGGCCTAATGTGACTCAGAACTCGATGCTGAGTCATGGTGTGGTCGGAGCCAATGCCATTATTGAGGGGGAGAAGCTGAATATGATAATTGATGTTGAGGATTTGAAGATTCCACTGGGTTTTGTGAAGGTTTGTTTGTTGAAGAAAGGGGTGTTTCCTGGTTGTTCTGCTGACTGCTCAGAATTTGAAGCGCAGCCTGAAGGTTGTGATCTTTTGAAGAGGGGTATTCAGAGAATGATTGATGAGGGTTATTTGCAATTTGATAAATTCGTGAAAGAAGATGTCGAGAATGAAGTGAATGATGACGGAAACGAAGTTGCCACGATTTCCATTCCATACTAGACTATTAATATTTCAGCGCCTGCTAGGCCAGCTCCGGTGACCATTACTATACTGGGACCTATGCTGTATGAGAGCACTAGAGTTATCCCATGGAATTATGGGGGAGAGGTGTTCTGTAACGGGCAAAAACAAGAATGGACTGAATCTGCAAGCAAAAGTTCGTCGGTTGAGAATATAGTGGGTGTCGGAGGTATCACCAGAAGTGGTAGGGTCTTTTCTACACCAGAGGTTATTGCTGATAAAGATGACAAGGGTAAGCGTAAGGCTGTGATTGAAGAGAATGTTCAACCCCAGATTGTTACTGATGATCTTTCAAACGACGCAGAGGAATTTATGAGGTTAATTCGGAAGAGTGACTACAAAATTGTGGATCACTTGAATCAAACTCCTTCGAAAATTTCTATCTTGTCATTGTTGATGAGTTCGGTGGCGCATCACAATGCTCTGTTGAAAGTATTGAATGCAACATATGAACCCAAAGAGATTTCTGTTAAGCAGTTGGAGGGGATAGTCGCTCATGTGAATGCCGGTAATGGTCTCGGCTTTACTGATTTGGATCTGACTCCTGCTCGGAGAAACCATAACCGTGCTTTGCACATATCGTTGGAGTGTAGAGGATCTCTGATGTCACATGTCTTGGTTGATACAGGATCATCCCTCAATGTGCTTCTGAAGAAGGCATTGATGAAGTTGGACATTAAAGGTTTGATATGCACGCCCAATGATCTGGTGGTGAGAGCTTTCGATGGATCTAAGAGATCAGTATTTGGAGAAATCACGCAGCATATTCAAATAGGGCCAGAGATCTTTGATACAACTTTCTATATTATGGATATCCAGCCAGCATACAACTGTTTGCTTGGCCAACCTTGGATACATGTTGCCGGGGTAGTTACCTCAACGTTGCATCAAAAGCTGAAATACATGGTGGAAAGGAAGATAGTTACCGTGTGCGGTGAAGAGGACATTATGGTTAGCCATTTGTCATCTTTCAAGTATGTAGAAGTGGATGGTGAGATCCACGAAATGCTCTGCCAGACATTTGAAATAGTTCAGATTCAGGGGAAGTCTCCTGTAGAAGCCAAAGGTCCAGAGGTTTCGATGTCATCTCTCAGTGAAGCTCGCGCTATCGTAGAATCCGGCTCGTCTCAGAAGTGGGGCCAAGTTCTCAATGTTCCTGTCAAGCAGGACAAGTTCGGCCTGGGATACAAACCCTCCAGTTCTTCTCAGATTCCGAGATACAGGGGACCTGTACAGTTCACCAGCAGTGGTGTGATATTCGACAGGATTAATGTTGTTGAAGACGATGAAGGTGACAGTGACTGCGACATGGATGCCTAGATCCGTCCATGTACTCCCGGCCAGAAGCTGTGCAACTGGACTACCGAAGAAGTCATTCATGTTACTACTGCAGAGTAATGTTCATTGTTTTGATTATGTTCAGTCCTGCGTTCTGCCCAAGACGTAGTGACCCATTTGTGGGGCCTTCTTGTTATTTATAGTTTATCATTAATAAAAGACATTTCGCATTCAAATATTGTGATCCCTGTTTTTCTTGTTTTTGTTTTGCATTTATACTTAACAGAAAAATGGCAATGTGCTTTGTTTGTTGCATCGCATAATAAACATAACATCCTCATGCAGGTCTTTTCTATCAGATGTCATCGATTCATGTTCAGCTATGACTTCGTATGACTTTGATAATCCCATTTATCAAGCTAAAGATGAGACTGACGAAGACTGTGAACTACCTGAAGAGTTAGCCAGACTTCTCAAGCAAGAGGAAAGGGTTATTGTACCTCATCAGGAGGATATTGAGATTATCAATCTGGGTATCGAGGATGACAAGAAAAAGGTTAAAGTGGGGGATGCATTGGAAGACAGTGTCAAGAGAAGATTGGTGGAAATGCTCCGTGAGAATAAAGATATCTTCGCTTGGTCTTAAAAAGACATGTTTGGGTTGGATACAAATATTGTGGTGCACCGGTTGCCTCTCAGAGAAGAATGCTCGCCAGTCAAGAAGAAGTTGAGACGAACAAGGCCTGACTGGCAGTCAATATCAAAGAAGTGTATAAGCAGTTGAATGTTGGGTTTCTTGCTGTCACGAATTACCCTTTGTGGGTCGCTAATATTGTTCCTGTGCCTAAGAAGGATGGAAAGGTCAGGATGTGCGTTGATTATCGAGATCTAAATAAAGCGAGCCCGAAAGACGATTTCCCGCTCCCCCATATCGATGTGTTGGTTGATAACACCACTAAGTATTCTGTGTTTTCATTCATGGATGGCTTCTCTGGGTATAACCAAATCAAGATGGCCCCAGAGGACATGGAGAAAACTACTTTCATCACACCGTGGGAGACTTTTTACTATAAGGTGATGCCCTTTGGATTGAAAAATGCAGGGGCAACTTATCAGCGGGCAATGGTCACTTTGTTTCATGATATGATTCATCATGAGGTGGAAGTCTATGTTGATGACATGATAGAAAAGTCATATATGGAGGAGGGACATCTGGTCGATCTTCTGAAATTGTTTGAAAAGTTGAGGAAGTTTAAGCTGAGGCTGAATCCTAACAAGTGCACCTTCGGGGTGAGATCTGGAAAGTTATTGGGTTTCATTGTCAGTGAAAAGGGTATTGAGGTAGATCCTGCCAAAATAAAAGCTATACAAGAAATGCCTGAGCCGAGAACGGAAAAAGAGGTTCGTGGTTTCCTGGGGAGATTAAACTACATTGCAAGGTTTATATCTCATCTTACGGCCACTTGTGAACCAATATTCAAATTGTTGAGAAAAGATCAAACAGACAGGTGGAATGAAAATTGCTAGAAAGCATTCGAGAGAATAAAAGAATATCTACAGGAACCTCCAATACTCATGCCTCTAGTTGCAGGGAGACCACTGATCATGTATCTCATAGATCTTGAGAATTCAATGGGTTGTGTGCTCGGTCAACAGGATGAATCAGGTAGAAAAGAGAATTCCATCTACTACCTGAGTAAGAAATTCACCGATTGTGAGTCGAGGTACTCGATGCTGGAAAAAACATGTTGTGCACTCGCCTGGGCTGCTAAGCGTTTGAGACAGTACATGTTAAACCACACAACCCTATTGATTTCAAAGATGGATCCGATCAAGTACGTCTTTGAAAAACAAGCACTGTCCAGAAGGATTTCCCGATGGCAAATGGTTTTAATAGAGTATGATATTCAGTACGTTTCCCAGAAAGCCATTAAGGGAAGCGTTCTATCAGAATATCTAGCGGAACAGCCGATTGAGGATTATCAGCCGATGAAGTTTGACTTCCTAGATGAAGACGTCATGTTTCTAAGGATGAAAGACTGTGATGAGCCTTTACCTAACGAGGGTCCTGAGAGAGAATCTCAGTGGAAATTGGTTTTCGACGGAGCGGTTAATTCATATGGTAATTGAATTGGTGCGATCATTACTACTCCTCATGGTTCTCATATACCGTTCACCGCCTGATTGACATTCGCTTGCACCAATAATGAAGCCGAGTATGAAGCTTGCATTATGGGTTTAGAAGAGGTCGTTGATATAAGGATTAAGAATCTGGATGTATACGGTGACTCAGCATTAGTCGTTAACCAAATCAAAGGAGAGTGGGAAACTCGTCAGGCCAACTGGTGCCTTATAGAGATTATGCAAGGAGACTGCTGCCTTTCTTCGATAGAGTTGATTTCCATCATATGACGAGGGCTAAAAATCAGATGGCAGATGCCTTGGCCACGCTAGCTTCGATGTACAAAGTGAATTTTTAGAATGAAACTCCTGCTATCACCATCATGCGTCTTGATAGACCCGCTTTTGTGTAGGGGTGTTCATGGGTGCGGGTCGACCCGCAAACCCGCCTACCCAAACCGAACCAACCCACTAATTACCCGGACCCATTCATTTACGGGTATACCCGACCCAACCCGTAACAACCCGTATAGATTTGGTTTGGGTATTGGGTTTTAGTTTCTAAACCCATGAACCCGTTGACCCAACCCGTTGACGTGACATAATTAATTATTATTATTATTATTATTATATTATTTATAAATTTTAAAGTTGCTATAACTTTGTAAATTGTAACGTACACAAAGATCTTTTGCACTTTCCTTCCAGTTTCCAATCACACATTAAATTATTATTATTATTATAATTAAACATTATTATTAATATTAATCATGCTTGCTTGACTTATGCACTTCTAGTTTACACTTTACTGCCTTTTTATTTTTTTAATGAATCTTTATTAACTACTTTTAAGGAATTTTATATATTATTAAGTGTTAATATATATGATAGTTTACGGACCTAGTTTTAAGCATGTGCTAGAAAAGGTAACATTTGAGTATCAAAACAACTAATATATACTATATATTATTATATATTTGTTTTACATATGTTGATATATATTTGTAATGGATAATATTTGAGTATCAAAATAACTAATAAATTTTTATAAATTAAGGTATATTAATGAAAATATATAAATAATTAATGGTGTATATGTATCTTAATATTTTTTATGACAAAGAAAATACATTTCAAAATTTTAATTGTTATATTTTTAATTATTCTATTTTATATGTAGGATTTGTCTCCACTACGTAAATAATTTAATTGTTTGAAATATGCAAAATTATATTGAATTGTGTTATAGATTTTTTAAATTGAAAATAATAATTATTATATACACAACCCGTGGACCCAACCCTACCCAACCCGTAAATATCCGGGTTGATTCGGGTCGGTTTTTAAAGTAGAATTACGGGTTTGATGATAAACCCAACCCATTGAAAGTTGAACGGGTTGGGTAACGGGTTAAGGCGAACCCGGTCCAACCCAACCCGCGTACACCCCTACTTTTGTGTTTGCCGTTGAGAAAGCATCCGATGGAAAGCCTTGGTATTTCTATATCAAGCATTTTCTCAAGACTCAGGAGTACCCATCTGGGGCATCCAGTAAAGATAAGAAGACTCTGAGGAGGTTAGCCGGTAATTTTTATCTGAACAAGGACGATGTGCTCTACAAGAGAAATTTCGACATGGTCTTGCTGCGTTGTGTTGATGAACTTGAAGCAAACCTGTTGATGGAAGAAGTCCACGAGGGTTCTTTCGGCACTCATGCCAATGGACATGAAATGGCTAGAAAACTGTTGAGAGCTGGGTATTATTGGATGACTATGGAATCTGATTGCTTCAAATACGCCAGAAAATGCCATAAATGCTAGATTTATGCGGACAAGGTGCATGTGCCACCGGCTCCTCTGAATGTGTTGACATCTCCTTGGACTTTTGCCATGTGGGGAATCGATGTGATTAGAAAGATTGAGCCAACTACTTCTAATGGACATCGCTTCATTCTGGTCGCGATTGATTACATTACAAAGTGGGTAGAAGCAGCGTCCTTTGCCAATGTCACGAAGCAGGTGGTCGCCCGATTCATAAAGAAGGACATCATTTGTCGTTATGGAATTCGTGAGAGAATCATTACTGATAATGGTTCAAATTTGAATAACAAAATGATGAAGGAACTGTGTTAGAGTTTCAAGATTAAATATCACAATTCTTCTCCGTATCGTCCGAAGATGAACGACGCTGTTGAGGCAGCTAACAAGAATATCAAGAAGATTGTGCAAAAGATGGTAGTGACCTACAAAGACTAGCATGAGATGTTGCCTTTTGCTCTTCAGGGTTATCGTACTTCGGTGCGTACATCAACCGAGGCAACTCCTTTCTCACTGGTGTATGGTACGGAAGTAGTCCTACCATTGGAAGTTGAGATTCCTTCTTTAAGGGTATTGTCGAATGTAAAGCTTGACGAAGCTGAATGGGTGCAGACCAGGTTGAATCAGCTGAGTTTGATTGACGAGAAGAGATTGGCAACCATTGTGCATGGCCGGTTGTACTAAAGTAGGATGAAGAAAGCCTTTGATCAGAAAGTGCGTCCTTGGTGCTTCCAGACGGGTAATTTGGTGTTGAAAAGGATCCTTCCTCCTCAGACAGATCACAGGGGAAAATGGACTCCTAACTATGAAGGTCCGTATATGGTAAGAAAGGTTTTCCCTGGTGGAGCCTTATTACTATCTACCATGGATGGTGAAGATTTTTCGTCCCCTGTGAATGCAGACGTGGTTAAAAAATACTTTTCTTAAAAGAGACCCGCTGAACACAAAAAAAGAAAAGTCCAGGCAAAAATGGGGCATCTCGGCGAACCATAAAAAGAAAAAGCTCCGGGCAAAAATTAGGGATAAAAGAAAAAAGAATGAACCCGCAAAGCTGAAAACCTGAAAAGGCAACTTTGGCAAAAATGGGTATCCCGGTGGATTGAAAACTCGAAAGGGCGGTCCAGGCAAAAGTTAGAGATTTAAAAAGCAAATGATCACGGTCTGCGTTCGATCTGTGAGTTGTGAGCAGTTATCCCGAAGGAAAGGAATCAGTCTAGTCAGTCTTGTTAGAAGACGAAGCACGGGGAGCATCGAAGACATATAAGTCATAGCCGAATCGACACATGGTGGGTGTCTGCTTCCACATTGCCAACATTTACATTGTACTTGTTTTCTTGTTTTTGAGCAATTACCTCTTTTCAAGAATTGTATCCGAATTGTAATCCGCCTATTTACAGGCCTTTCATCAATAAAGTATTCACTTCAGTCAAAGAGCTTTCTTTTTCTTGTCCATTTTACTGTTTCTTTTGCAAAATGTCTGTTATTTTGGCAAACATTGCATGTAAAAGCAAGAGGTTGTACATAGCATAACGAAGGCGCTGACTTTGCTTGAGCGACAAGTATAATGGATGGTAACTGAGGTAACCATTTCACATGAAGAACATTTCTGGTGTTTTTCTTTGTTGCAGGTCAACAGGGTTATCTCAGCCGAGTGAGATTCCCTTATCCTCAGCAGTTCAAAGTTGTAGCAAATGGCAGTTGTTGTCGGTCGGGTATTCTCAACTGGTTAAATGCATTCAGGCATGAGCAACGAAGATGTTTGCTTCCCATAGCAGAGATTTCGCTTCCCTAGTGAAGTGATCATCTTCTCCCCTGCAGAGTCCGGTCATCAAGTTTGAAATATTGTATTTCCAGCAGAACAAAGCTTTGTATTCGTGAGAAAGTGAGTCCCCAGCAGGGTGGAGTTTGCTCCCAGCAGAGCGAGATAGAAGTGGATCCCTCAGCAGCAGGGTGGTTCGTAAACCTATTTTCTTCTCCAGCGGAGGCAGCATCAGTGACGCCCTTTCCCAATGGAGTCGGTATTCAAGATTTTTCTCCAACAGAGTGCAGTGATGATTCCCTCGACAGAGTAGGTGGTGGAATTAGAGTGTCGAATTTCCCCGGTAGAGTGGAGTTCCTAGTAGGTGTATCTGATATTCCTCGGCAAGACAGGTCGATACTTGATATAATCCCAAGCAGAGTGGACTTTCTCCCCAAGCAGGATGAAGTTTTCGGGAATGCCAGTCAGGGTTGATTCCTCGAGCAGAGTAAAGTCGATCTTGGTAGTTGGTCGTACCTCTCCCTTAGGGTCGGTTCCCTCAGCAGAAGGGGTGTGATTTAAGTAAAAGTTCGCTTGTGTTCCAGCCGAGCTATTCCATTCCCCAGAAAAGTTGAATTCTAGAAGGCCATCCAGGGCGTTTCCTCGATAGGATATGATTTGATCCCCAGTGGAGTGGATTTTTGTTCCAGGAGGCCGTTCAGGGCTTGTTTTCCCAGTAACTCCAGTTTGCTGGCGTGTGCCCTCTCCCCGGCAGGGTTGTTCCCTCTCCCCGGCGGAGTGGGTATCTTTTCTCCATAACATTTATTTTGCTAGGGTGGTTTTTTTGCATTTGCATTTTTACATTAGAATCCTCCCAAACGCGTAGCATTTCCATTTCGTATGGAGCATTACGCCATTCTCAAACATGTGCATGTGAAGTATAAGCCAGGTTGTTATCTCTGTGTTTCAGGTGTATTCCCCGGAGAATTGATTGTTTTGCCCTTGGTATCAAGACCATGGCAACTTTTGGTTAGCCCGTGTGGTATCTAGACCCCGACTTACGTTATTCCCCAGCAGTATTATCGGATTTCAGCTGATTATGTTGCTTTGGGACGCATCAGGTAGTCAGATCATGATGAGTGTTTGCGATGTATGTTTTTGTCCATCGAGTACCCAGAATCCGATTAGTCCCTAGTTGGAGATGTTTTTCTCTCTCCGTTGAGTGCTCAGACTCCGGTAAAGACAGTTGTGGTGTTCAGACCATGGTAATGTCAGACGTATGTTCTTTATTCGTTGAGTATTCAGACTCCGATCAATGTCTTTGAGTATTCAGACTCCGATCAATGTCTTTGAGTATTCAAACTCCGGAAAACCTCTGATTGCAGAGGTGTGTTCCGGTATCATTGAGCATCTAGGCTCTGGAAAACTTCATCGATCTATTTTGTCCGTGTAGTATTCAGACTCCGGCAGTTTGAGATGGTATTTTAAACTTACATGGTATCCAGACCATGGCAGCTCCCGTTAGCCCGTGTGGTATCCAGACCCCGGCTTGTGTTATTTTTCCCCAGCGGTGTCGTCAGGCGCTGAGGGGTGATATCTTGGAAAATTCAGGTGGTATCCAGACCATAACAAATGTTTCTTCGTCCGTTGAGCGTTTAGGCTCCGGTCAATTTTCGTCGAGCGTTCAGGCTCCAGTAATTTCGTCGAGTATCCAGACTCCGGTCAATCTTCATTGAGCGGTCAGGCTCCGGTTTCTTCGTTGAGCGGTCAGGCTCCAGTTTCTTCGTTGAGCGTTCAGGCTCCGTTTATTTTCGTCGAGCGTTCAGGCTCCGGTTTCTTCGTCGAGCGTCCAGGCTCCGGTTCCTTTATTCGTTGAGTATTCAGACTCCGGTAAATCTCCAGTTCGAGTTGGATTGTTTTCTCCGTTGAGTATCCAGGCTCCGGTAAATCCCCAGTAAAATCGTCAATTCCGTTGAGTATTCAGGCTCTGGTAAATCCCCAGTGAAGTCGTCGATTCTGTGAGTATTCAGGCTCCGGTTGTCGCGTTGAGCATCCAGGCTCCAGTTTTGTTCATTGAGTGCCCAGACTCTGGTCATTATGTCGATCATCCAGGCTTCGGTTCCTTTATTCGTCGAGTATTGAGACTCCGGTCCCTACATTGAATATTCAGACTCAGACAAATTTCGTTGATTCATTCTGTTTCTTAAATATCCAGATTTTGACAATGTGAGGTGTTACCCTTCAGCCGATATGGTATCCAGGCCATGGCACAAATTGTGATGGACGTGTTCATTTTATGAATTTCCCCACAAAGTTACTTGGTTAAGTTTCTCTTCTTCCTCGTGCAGAGTTATTTGTTTAAATTTCTCTTGTTTCCCCGTCAGAGTTGCTTAGTTAAGTTTCTCTTCCTCAGCGGAGTATACAGATGTTTTATCAGTTTAGCTACTTTTGGAGATTTCTATTCCCAATCAGAGTTTGCAGGTGACAAATTTCCGGGTTCTTTGGTATTCAATCGTCTTTTACATTGATTGTTTAAAAGTCGATGCTCTCGTCCCTTCAAGCTCAAGTCGATTGAATAGGGGCAGCTGTAGCACCCCAAAATTTGCCTTTCGTTTTTTGTACTTGGCTTTTGTTTCTTTGCATTTTGCATTTTTTGCATATCATAGCATTTGTTCTCAAGGCATGTGATCGAGGTATTCCTGTGGCTCAAGTTTATTTTGGCGCAAGAGACTGAACAACGAACAGTGAGCATCAGAGGCTTGGGTATTTATTTTGCCCAGCAATCGGGCGATCGATTTTATCATGTTTTGCAGGTTAATTTCAGATCAGGATCAGTACGCAGGCTCATAACAAGCATTTTCACAGTGATAACGTTCAAAAATGAGGTTCAGAAGCTAAACAGAGCTCAAAACGGCAAGAAACGGGCAAATGGACAGGATTTCCCTCCAAAAGGTGCCAAATTCAAAATTTTGAAGGTTTTAATCGATTAACACATATGGTTAACCGATTAACCATTGGAGAATCAGCCCAGATTTGAAATTTTAGCAGTGTTAACCGGTTAACGCATATGGTTAACCGGTTAACCATACCTGATTTTACCCTGTACTTGATTTTGCAGGCCAATTGCACTTGGGGTCCAATTTTGATCACCTTGGAATTCAAACTTTCACTTGGGAAGGATCTAGAACATCTTTAAATTTCAGATTTCCCTCCAAAATCCCATGCCACTTTCCAAGCCAAGTTTTCCAATCCAATTTCCAAACCTTTCTTTGGATCCAAACCAAGAGAGTACTTAAGTGATTTACTCCAAACCAAACCATCAAATCTCTCATAATTCCATTCATTTTTCAGAATTCACTCAAGTCTCACTTCTCATCTCAAATCATTCTAACTCATCTAATAAATGCGATAAACGTTGCGCACTACGAGCCTTAAGCTACACGGGGAATGATGAGTGAGGGGTATCCTCTCGCTTATCTAGAGTGTTTAGTGTACGTCCCGTTTGGGGGCGATACACGACACATTCGCCTCCATGTCATAGTCTTTAGTGCAACGTGAATCACAAATTGAATTAATTCACTTCACTAAAAAACACAAAACAAAGTTCAAACTTTCTCCTTCGAGATTAATCGGAAACCTTTTTCAGAAAAGAGTGTTGTTGAGCTTCGATTCTACCGCAAACAAGCTTTGTCCCTAACTGCTGGAACAAATGTTTAACCCTACTCAGTTAAAACACTTAATCAACCTGTGGTTTCGTGTCCTCCCGAACTACGTTTGCTCTGATCTTTCATACCAGATGAAAGTACGTAGGCACAAGAAGCGATGTCTTGGCGAGCAACCTTCCCCCTCTTTCACCCGTAGTTAGCCGAACTACGTTGACTCTGACTTTCCCATTGCACGAAGGAATACGTAAGCACAGAGCAGCGATGCTCTGCCGAATCTCTTTTCTTTTTCTTTTATCCTGAAGCCTTTAGCGTAGATAGTTTAAACACACCCTTAGATAGACAACAAGCCTGGATCCCGTCGAGTACGACGGACGTGAGGGGTGCTAATACCTTCCCCTTGCGTAACCGACTCCCGATTCCAGGACTTGGTTGCGATGACCTTGTCTTTTCCCTTTTCGTCAAGTTTTTCTGATCGTTTCCTTTCCCTCTCTGTGAGATAAATAACGAAAGGCGGCGACTCTTCTGTTTTCCGCCGGGCAGTTGTGACAACATGCGCATGCCTGAGTACTTTCAATAAGGCCTTCCTATGAGCTTCTGAATGGAACAATAATGAGAGCACAAAAATTCTCGAAGGAGTTTGGTGAAGCTGATCCACCACTTTATAATCACTTCTTTTAATCAATCTTAAAAATTCTTCCGCTTCTTACGGTAATATTGTCTCATCAACAATCTCCAGCCTTTTGTGGGATTGTGGAATTTCAGTAATCTTTTCTCTTACAATCTCTTCAATAGCTTTCGGAAGTGGCGTAGGCCCAAAGACACAACCGCTACAGGTCATGTTACTTGTTTCAGCAATATTGGATATGTCTGGTCTAGAAATCTTTTCAAACTAATCCCCTAAGGACACTTGTTGACCATTTATAAAGACTGCAACATTGTAGCACCATGGCACTGCATTGTTGTTAGAATAAGGGAGAGGAGCGAGTTGAATCACTATTTCTGGACACATGTATTCTCTTCTGGGAGGAACGTTTGGTGTATTATGATACTCAATATCCCATGTCGGTGGTATTTCAAAATGAGGTTCAATCACCGCTATATCCTTATCAGCTTTTGTGCGACTGACTTGAAGTATCCCTTGATCCATTAATTGTTGTATATCCTTGTTAACCATAGAACATCCTTTTTCAAGAACAGAGCATTCATCAAAACTGTCATGCTTCTTTGAAATCAAATCAGATTTCACCAAATGAGCATGGAGCTTTTCCAGCAGGGTTTTCAATTCTTTGATATCTCTGACAACCTGTTCATCAGACGCTTCTTCAATAGCATTGGCAGCATGTCCGTTGTGAGCGAAAAGAGGGTTATTAGAAATATTTGGACCCTTATCTTTAAAATACGAGATCTTGCAATTAATGAACTCTTGAACCCTTGCCTTTAGAGCAAAACACCCATCCAAATCATGCTCTGCGGCGCCTTCGTGGTATTCACAGTGTAAGTCTGGGTTGAACCAATGAGGAGGCTTCCCAATGAAAGGAGGTAACAACCTAGTGGTCACTAATCCCTTGTATACCAGAGATGGGTATAAATCTTTATACGTCATAGGGATAGGTTCAAAGTTTGGGCTTCTTCTAGCACGGTTTTGATTTGCAGGAGCAGCAGGAGGAGCTTGTGGTCTTTGTTGCGGATGATGATGAATCGGAGGAGTTGGTGGACATGGAGGAGCCATTTATGGTGGATATCTTGGCACGAATGGTACATGATATAGTGGGTAACTAGCAGGAGGTGGTGGCGGTGGATAAGCTGGCATTACAGATGCCACATAAGGTTATTGAAAGTATGGTATTGATGCAGAGTGTTGTTGATAAGCAATAGGTTGCGAAGGTCTTCTCCTTGGTTGACTTCCCCTCTGACCACTATATAAGGCATTAGTCTCGCCTTCTTTTCTTTGTTGGAAACCTC
This sequence comes from Lathyrus sativus, assembly GCA_963859935.3. Lineage (NCBI taxonomy): Eukaryota > Viridiplantae > Streptophyta > Magnoliopsida > Fabales > Fabaceae > Lathyrus > Lathyrus sativus. The sequence continues at coordinate 342,159,003 of OZ012741.1, forward strand.
CCTGGTTCTCTCTTACATTATTGGAAGTAGTAGCAGTAGACGTGATTCGGGCTCCTATGGCCACAAGCTCAAAGAATCCCAATGATGTGCTTCATACCATTTTCTCATAATAGGCAGGTGGTACAATGTCCATGAATAGTTCAACAAGTTCTTTTTCAGCTAACGGGGGTTTAACCTGAGAGGCTAATTCCCTTCATCTTTATGCATATTCCTGCAACATGTTCTATAACCGTCTCCTATCGGGCGCCATATCCATGTTGTATCGATAGTGTTTGATAAAGGCATCTGATAGATTTTGGAAACTTTTAATTTTTCCTTGATCGAGACTTAAATACCATTTGGACGGTGCTCCGCTCAAGCTATCTTGAAAACAATGTATCATCAGCTTGTCATTATCCACATGCGCATCCATTATGCGATAGTACATGATAAGGTGGCTCTTTGGGCAAGTATGCCCCTTATACTTATCAAATTCTGGTGTCTTAAACTTGGCTGGGATAACCAAACCAGAAACCAAGCACATCTCTTTAGCAGCGGTCCCAAAAATATCATCACCTTCCATTGCTTGGAGTCGCTTCATAAGGCTTTGATAGTTTTATTTTACCTCCCTAAGTTCCTCGAATGTTGCATCATCACCTATAGTGACTGACCCAGGAGCATGATAGATCTGGTTATATTCCTCATATTGTGTAGCAATCCTAGTTGGAACGACTGTGTAGGGAACAGTATGCACAACAGTTTATGGAGTAGTGTGCATGACAGGTCGTGTTTCAATATAGAATGGAGTAGGGATTGTTTGTGGCACAGATTTCCCCATTGTTTCAAATCGTGGCACAAAATCATGATGTAAACTAAATGGGGGCCATGTGGAAGGCACATACGCCATAGGTTGGGTTCCTCCAGAAGACCCTATGATCTCTGAAACGACAACAATTTGAGGAGGTTCACATCTGGTAGTCAAGGTTTGGATCATTTCCATGAGTTGATTTACATTCCCTCGAAGATCTTCAATCTCAGATCTGAGTCTTGCGTTTTCTTCTTCTACTTCAGACATCCTTTGGAGAGCATGGGACCTGGTGTTATATCTGTGTTGAGGACTCAGGATAGAAACTGGAATGAAAGACACGGAATGAGAAATGAGTTGAAAACACATGGTATGCATATGTGGTGTGCATGCAATATGAAATGCAATGCAAGGGATGCATCCTTTGGCGTTTCAAGGAACCGTTCAAATTAGTTGTTAGTTTATACAGAAATATCAAGGAACAAACAAATATGAAGCAAACGAAACCACATTCATTCATTAAATTTTAGCAGTCAAATAGTACTAAAATCATTCAGAATCAATTACAATCTATAATTTATAAAAACAGGAAAGAGTACAGAAATGAAAACTCAAAATTTTGGCCTACGAGTCTCACACTCCTTCAACTCTTCCTTAAACCTCTTCAGCATGGTCTTGCAAAGGAAGATGAAATCAAAAATAGCAGGAGGGGTTGAGTCATCCATCGCTTCCATAGCATCCCTATGCTTCCACACCAAGTTTTGAGCTAACCAGTTATAGAACTTTGCCAACCCATTAAGCTTGTTGCAGTACATATCTCGATCAACTATCAAAATATGTATAGATCATTCATAGTCGTCATAATCTGAAAGTAGATTTATCCTTTCAACAGCCCAAATGTATTTATCCGCCATGATAGCCTCCATCTGGTTCTTCTGATCTTCGGCAAGCTTTCCAGCCTCGTTCAGCTCTTTGCATAATCTGTCCCAATCTGCTGGCTCGACCCAAGCGACTCTCATAAACATCTTCTTTGAGTCTATGTTGTTCTGCCTCGGAAGTCCTTGAGTGACGTAAAACGGTATTTAGCCTTTGAATTTCCGCTCATATTTCCTCTCTGATTGTATTGTTCTTTTTGGTAGCCAAAAGCCAACAATTTTCATGCTCAACGCATTTCCTTCGGGGTTTATCCAATTCTTACTTGAGCCCATTCACCTTACTATCGGATTGATTAAGACACACCTTAATCTTCTTTCTTCGGTGTTCTTTTCCATTAGCCTTCTTTTCTACTGCCTCTAACTGGGTGTTCTTATGTTGAAGTTCCCATTTCATGTCATACTTCTCCTTAGTGACACTCTGAAGCTTTAGTTCAAGTTGCTTATTTTCCTTCACCAATTTTTCTATGGTGGCTCTAAGATCCTCGGCTACCACAATTGGGATGTGAGTAGGCTTTGGTTCGGGTAGAGGTTCAGACAACTTGATCTCAAAAGGCATTTTAATCTCCTTTGCTTTCTTCTTGACACACACAAAGTAGGGCTCCTTGGTAATATTGTTCCTTCGTCCCAATTCTCTCTTACCTTTCTTCCTAATACTTCTCCATGCTCTCACAATTTTCTTGAACAATTCAGGGTTCTCAGTTCCCAAATGATGTATTATGAAGGCATCTAAATTCTTGTCTTCGGGTGGAGCTACCTGTTGCACCCTAAAATTTGCTCAACCTATTTCACCTGGGTTATGTTTCAATTGCATTGTCATTTGTGTGATAAGTCATGTACATAGTCCAATCAATTGCATAGCATAGCATATCAAGTCATCTAGCAAGGGACCAGGTGACATTCTTCTCAGGTGGATTCTTGGCAAACTTAAGAGTTGTATATATTGATCTTAGCTTTAATTTGAGTACTAGAAGTCCTCAAGAGGATTTGTGGAACTCAAGTTATGGTCTTGGCAACCCAGGGGTATTTTGGGAAAGTTGAATTACAGGTCATTTTTCAACATAGGTCCAAATCTCCATCTTCCACTCTTCAAATGGAAAAATGTTCAACATGAGATGTGTTCAAAATGATGTTTTTAGGCTAGATAAGAGATCATGAGAGTTTGAAATGGCTTTCTTCACAAAGTCACCAAAATGGTCTAAAATGAAGGTGAAATTTAAATGAACCAAAGATGGAAATTAGGGTTTTTGATCTACAAACCCAAACCAAGCCATATGACATACCAATTTGATTGTAAAATGCATTTTAAGAACATTGACATTGCCACAATTTTGAATTGAGGATTATTTTTAGGACTTGCTTTGTAAATGGGTTACTTGAATCATAAGTAACAATTGCAAAACCACATTTCCAAGCAAATGCAAGGCTCCTTTCCATCCATACACTTCCAATATCTCATTAGAAGACATTTTAAACTCAGAATAAGGTGAATTGCAAGCAAGAACATGAGCTGGTATGAGTGCATAGCATGACATGAGATCTCATGACATGAGAAGTTGATTTTCTCATTGGATTGACCCAGAAGATTCTAGAGTCTTCATTCACACTCTATATATGCATATGAAGTGATCCCAAGCAAGGTTTGGTGTGAATTGAAGGAGAGAAGAGAGATTGAGATTGAAATTTTTCTGTTGCAACTCAGATTCGGTTACTACATACTCTCTACTTTCCATCCAATTTCTTGATCCCATTTGCTTCCATTGGTGTTAGTGAGTGTTTACAGATCAAGATCATAGCAAATTGGTGGCTGAATTGTGTTCTTGCTCTTGGATTTTCTCACCTGCAACTCACTATCGGGTTCCAAGATTCAAGAGGATTCAACCAATTCCTTTGCATATAGAAGCAAGATTATGACTCATTGAAGGTGTCTGGAAGTTCTCAAAGCTTGATTTGAAGATTTCATACCTCTGTGCATCAAGATTTCGCAGGTATGTACTTTTAAATCCACAACTTGATTTAGGTAGTCTCAATCAGTTTTGAATAGTTAGATTCAATGTAGATGATCATGTGGAGCTTTCTGGTAGCTTTAGGGTTGATTTAGAGACAATTAATGGAGTGATGCAATTTTTGTTCGTGCTCATATCTTGTTGTTCTTGATGATATAATCATAGCTTGATGGTTAGAAATGATCAGTGAAGCATGGTGAAGAGTTTAGGCTACTCAATTTTAAGTTTGAGGAGTTTTGGTTCTTGAGTAATTTCTGAGATTTCCATCGTGTTTTGAGGAGGAAGATGTTTCAATTTGATTAATTAGCATGGTTGAATTCAGTGTAAAATTTGGAGCAAGTTAGGCTTTTTAATTTGATTTTTGATGGAGATTTGATGGAACACGATGAAGAGGAGATGAAGCTGATCACTCTGTTCATCCATGGTGTTTTCCCTCCAGGCATGTTCAAATGAAGAAGATAACCTCTGCACCCTTAGATTAGAACGAGACCTTTGACCAAAACGAGATCCAACGGCCACGGATTCATTCCCATTTGTGAAGGAGAAGTATGAGGACCTAATACGCACCGTTTCATTTAATATTTGGCATTGGGCTTAAGTGATAACTGTTATCCACACCCCCTCTAGAGGCCCATCCAAGAAACACATGCGTTTTCATTGCTTCCTGCACCACGAATTTCTCATTTTCCTTTCTTTTTTTTCATTTTATTTTTCTGAATGACATTGGGCCTAATGCACGCTCTTCTATTAACACCCCCTTTTGGGCCCAGATGTTTGTTTACACTGCCTAGCATTGCTATTTGACACGCTCATTTTCCATTTTTTCCATATTTTCTTATATTTTCACACATTTATTTTGGTTCTTTAAAACTTCATAATAAATTGAAAAATTAATATTTTTATATGGGAGTTTTTTCCCCATTTTCATCAAGACATCAAGAAAATTATAAAAGAATAAAAATGTAATTTCATGCATTTTCTACTTTTGGTTTATTTTTACTTTTAATAGCTTTTATTTCATTTTCATTTGATACATGTCACTTGCTGAATTTAGTATGATCATTTCACTTCACATTTTGATGCCATTCTTTTTTCTATAGTTAGATTAGAGTATTAGGTTCCCCCTGAATTTTTGTCACATTTTTGTGACTTAAATTTAATTGTTTTTGAGAGGTGTGAAGCAAGTGTGTTAGAATTAGGGTTAAACATGACATAGGTGCATTTCAACACATAGTTTTTAGGTTTTTAGTTTGATTTAGGACTTGGGGCTTCTGTGGGGTATAGGGTACATAGTTAGGGTCCCTTAGAAATTAATCTAGGATTTTATGAGGAATATTTCCATTCTATTTGATTTTTGCAAGTAGATTGATATTGGTGTGTTTCCCTCTTGGGAAGTTGCTTTGCTTGTTGGGTGTTGGGCCTTTTCTTTGGGTGTTGGGGATTGTGCTTGGCTTGAGGATTATATAAAGACTTTGAGGATTATTGAAGACAAATAATGATGCTTGGAGCTTGAATTTGCTTGCGCTTGAAGATTGCTTGATGAAGACTTAGGAGATAGGAGATATAGGGAGAGCTCTAGAGTAGACTGATTTCTTCTGTCAAACATAGAGAGCTTCTTGTGCCTCTATTCGATCCTGTGACACAAGGTCCCCTAAAAAGATCTCCATCTCTCCTTAGGAGGGATGTAGAGCATGCTTTGATTGGGTAGAACCTTGAGGATGCCTCTCCCTTGCTATGATAAGATCTTAGGGATTTCCCTGGGTTATCATTAAGCATCTTAACATGCCAACTTCGTCTTTTAGTTAATTCTCTTCTGTGAAGGTATTGAAGATTGGAAGCCCATTGAAGATGAAGTTCATTACTGGATAAGAGGAAGCTTGTGCCTGTCAAAGCTAGATGCCTGCTGAGGATTAGGGTTTTACTGCTATGTGGAGCTGTTTGTTATTTGGATTTAGTGCTTGCCAAAGCTGAAGATTATGGAATATAAGAGCTTATTTGAAGCTTGGGTATCATTGGAAAGTGAAGATGGGATCTTGCTTGAAGCATTACTGTCAACCTTGTGTTGTTAATCAACTGTAGCTGCCAGAGCTAGTGTTGTTTGAACTGCTTGCAGTCTGAGTTGTTGTTGCTGTCTGAGCTGGTGTTGGGTGCAGTTTTCTTTGCTGTATTGTTGGTTGATTTCCCCCTTAGGTTGAGGTGAAGTTGTTTCACTTTGCCTATTGTTTGTTGCTGCATCTCATGCATTTTACCGTTTACTGTATGTCTGCTGTTTCTTTTCCGTTTATCCCCTAGGATCTATGATTTCCTCTGCGCAGGAGGGAATTATCACAGACATTAGGTGTTAATCCATGCAAGACAACATTAGGGTAGTTTTGATCCCTTTCAAACCCTAGGTTTTTTTAAACTTCTCTTCTATCTCAGAACAATTCAAAACACAGTAATAAGGATTATCGATGTCGTACGCTACGAGCCTTAAGCTATTTGAGAAAGGTTGCTGGAGGGTCACTCTTCAGTAATCTGACTGCCTAGTGTGTTACCCTTAGGGTGACATACTACGTAGTCACCCTCAAATCATAGTCTCTAGTGCGTCAGAGATTGCAAACATTATGAAAGACAGTTCTTGCGTAAAAGACTGAAAACAAACATCCAAATTTCATTTTTGTCCGCTTGGACCCTTAATCAGGAAAAACCCTTTCATAAGGGCATAAAAAACATTCAGACAAGCTTGTGTCTTCCATGGCCCGAACTACGTTTGCTCTGATCTTTCATGCTGTATGAAAGTACGTAGGCATAGGATGCGATATCCTAGCGAGCAACCTTCCCTTCCTTTCCCGTAGGTAGGCGAACTACGTTGACTCTGATTTCTCGTTTCATACGGGAATACGTAGGCATAAAGTGCGATACTTTGCCGAGTCATTTTCTTTTCTTTTTAACCCAGACCTGTAGAATAGATAGAATAACAATCCGTACTAGAAAACAAGCGTGGATTCCGTCGAGTACGACGAACGTGAGGGGTGCTAATACCTTCCCCTTGCGTAACCGACTTCCGAATCCAGGATTTGGTTACGATGACCATTCCTCTCCCGTCTTTGCGGTACGTTTACTTCGAGCGTTTCCTTTCCCTCCTTTGGGATAAATAACGCCCGGTGGCGACTCTTCTGTCATAGCCGGCGCCGATTTTCGCAGTAGCGACAACTGGCGACTCTGCTGGGGACAGGAATATCCCATATGCGAGTCAATCCTAGCGCTTGTTTTCCCGTCATGGGTGTTGTATAGATTTGCTTTTCTGTCTTTACTTTCCGCATTTTATTATCAGCTTTATACTATTATTGCTGCTGTGGGAAGGGGTTAACCTGTTGAGAGATAAGTCGGACCTGGGCTTGAGGTTACACATAAACTTAGAAGTAGAGATTAGTGGTTAGCCTGCTTGCTTAGCTCGCACCAGCTAGCCGCGAAATTTACGCTCGGACGAGATTCTCTTTGATGCTTCTTGCCTGGCCCTTAGGGCTCGACAAGTTATCTGACCCGAGGATTGTTGACTCTGGGGACCTATCAATTGGGATTCAACTAAGTGAGGCCGCTTCAAGGGATGATGATGCCACACCTTCTAGGTATCGTATCATCGCTCTTGAAAGTCTGTGACGTTGAACCCGCATAGGATGTCGTACCTTGTCTGCGAGTTAAGTACACACCTGTGAGGGGTAGGTGGGTCTATTTGCAGGAAACCGTTGACCTAAGAATACCTGGTTTATCTCTGTCAGTGAGATGTGGTTACAAGGTTCATTTGAGTGGTTGGTTTGAGATAAAGATTGGATGGTTCTCAAGCTTCAGTACAGAGCAGCACAGTCTATCAGCATTGCACTTGGTCCCTTGTTTGCATATGCATGCACATTTTCATGATTGCATTTCATTAACATGTATTTATGTTGCAGGTGATCATTTCCCTCTGATTCTAGTATATCTTCTAGCCAGACATGGAGTCCCTGAAGAAGACAGTGGCTTACCGGTTGCATTCACCAGATATCAGTTCCTTGTTGGGTTTAGTTGCTCTGGCAGACAAGAAAGTGAGGGTTGAGTTCAGAGTATCCTACGGGAGATTGCTTAGCTTGTTATACAGACCTTCTGCATTTGAGACGACTGGGGTGTATACTTTGATGCAGTTTTATGAGCCGCAGCTGAGATGTTTCTTATTTCCAGACTATATTCTGGCACCCACTTTGGAGGAGTATTCTGCTATGATGGGAGTTCCTGTGTTAGACCAGATGCCCTTCATACATGTTGATGCTGAGCCTGAGTTATCTGCCCTTGCTGAGATTGTCAGCTTAGACGCTTCTGAGTTTCCGGGAGGCTTGGTCAAGCTAAACGGAGCTTATGGTTTTCACCTGACTGTCCTGGTCGAAAAGGTTGCACAGTGCGCGAAGAGTGGATGTTGGGTTGCCTTCAGTGCTATTCTAGCTGTCTGCATCTACGGGATTGTCTTGTTTCCCAATGTGCCAGATTTTATCGACTCAGATGCCTTCTTGATTCTTGCCTCGAAGAATCCAGTTCCTACTCTCTTGGGCGATGTCTATCATTCTATCCACTACAAGAATGAGAAACGTCGTGGCAAGAACGTTTCCTACTGTCTTCCTCTCCTGTAAAGGTGGTTCCAGGGGCACCTTCCGAAGAAAGGACTTTTGTGGATGCTGTTGATACTTTGGATTGGTCGTCCCGGTTGATGGGATTGTTCGCTGAGAATATCGTTTGGTTTGACCGGAGTATGATTGGTACTGGCATTATATATAGTTGCAGTGGCTTTCCGAATGTCCCCTTGATTGGACGGAAAGGCTGTACCAACTATAACCCTTCGCTGTTGGTAAGACAGTTCGGTTACGCTTTGAGGGATGCTCCTATTGAGAAGGAGATACAGGAATCTCTGTATCTCACAGGGTCCTTAGACGCAGCTGTTTTGATCAGATTGAGACATGCATGGGCTAACATCCATAGGAGAGGGAAAGCTTTGCTCGGTAAGAGCAACAGCAGAGCTTATGATCCTTATTTGGCTTGGATCCACGAGAGAGTTGGTACTTCTTTGATGCCTTATCCTGCTGTAGAACCCTTGTATCTTCCGTTGATTGAAGTACCTCCTTCAGAAGAGAGTGAGAAGTATAGCAAATTGTTAGCTGAAAACGAGGGACTGAAGAAAGCCAATGAGGAGTTAGAGAAGGAGATCTTCCAGTTACATCGTGAGAAGAAGGAAGCCACCTTCACTGTGAAGGAACAGACTGAATTGATTAACAGGTTGGGATCGGAGCTGACAGAAGAGACCAACAAGAAAGAGAAAGTGGGGATAGCCTTGAACGGTGTTAGCAAGGTGCTTACTTCCAAGAAGGAACTTCTAAGCAAAGCTTATGCTCGTATCAGCAAGTGGGAAGCTTTGTGGAATGCCACGCTTACCAAGCAGAAGGAGCGGGAAGATGAACTGAAGCTGCAAATTGCCACACTAGAGGCACAGGTTAGAGCCCAAGACGCGAAGATTGCTGAAGCGACATCACTTAGGAGCGCTGATGAGCTCAGAGTAAGTGACATTGACGAGAAGCCGAGAGGCTATGAAGAGAAGGCCGGTTCCAAGAGGTACAGATTTGACGAGAGTTCTAGCAAAGGAGCCTACCAGGATGATGCCAAAAAGCTGAGATCCACTACCGAGCGGCATGCCTTGCTGATACAGGAGCTGATCTTCTGACTAGGGCACTCGGAGACGATGAGGATATTGGAGGACGTCAGAGCATGCCACTTGGCCTGATTTATCTTTGCCTTACCTTTGTTATTTGTACTTGTATTCGGACCATCGCCAGGCTTGTTGGCCGAGGCCTCTTCAGTTGTATTCAGTTGTACTCTTGTACTCAGCCTCTTGGCATTTGTTTATATATAAGGATTTTCTGATTCCTTGCTTGATGGGGACTCCATTGTCGTCATGGCCTTCTCTCCGAAACTAGAATCAGGGGGGAATATAACCTGTAGCATATTTACGCATTTGCATTTGCATTCATATTGCATAACCGGTATTCGTAAATCTGTATCTTATTTCATGCGTCTGCAGGTTTCCAGGATTGACGAACCAAGAGTTCACCGCTACTCAACCCGAAACAACTGCAAGAGAATCATGGATCAAGTCCAAGTGGAGATGCAGGAAGTTCGCGAGAAGTTGAACCTGTTCATGCAGGCCATGGAGAGTATTGCTAAAGGCCAGGAGAATCTCCAGACGTTGGTGCAGCCGCTGCTGACACGGGCTAATGGGAATGGCAACAATGACCACAACTCTGTGCATGTCGAAACTCTTCATGAGGATGGTCCCCCTACGCCTGTGGTCCCTCCTGTGGTGACCCCACCTGTTGTGGTCGTAAACAATGACGCTGGCGCTTGCAATGGTAACGCAGGGAATGGAAATGAGACTGTTGTTAACAATGTTGGATTTGGAGATGCCAATCTGGGCGGTGGTAACAACCATGGCGGTAATGGTTTTGGTAATAATGGATTCGGCTATAATGACCAGGGGTTTGAGTACGGCAATCAGGGCGGAAAGTTTGGCTTCAACACCCAGGGTTTCGGCTACGACGGCTTTGGTAACACTAATCAGGGTTATGTTGGAAATGGTGCTGGATGGATTCCTGTCAACACTGGTTTCGGGCAGGGTTATGGTAATGGGGGACGAGGTCCCATGACTAATCAGCAAGGGTTTGGTCGCAACACTGGTTATAACGGATACGGAAATGAAAATGTGAACTGGGGCGAAGACTGCCAGGAGGACGCCTTTTCTGGAAGAGGCATGGGATTTGAAGGACCCGTTGACAATACTCAGAGGATTAAAATGCTTGAAGAACAAATGAAGGGTATGGCTAATCAGAGTTCTACCGGACTAGACATGACTACTATGGGCTTGGTGCCTGGGCTGAAGGTACCACTGAAGTTCAAAGCTCCCACCTTCGACAAATATAAGGGGGACATTTGCCCTAAGGTGCACGTCCGCGCTTATTATAGAAAGATGTCCGCATATTTAGATGACGAAAGGATGCTTATGCATTTCTTTCAAGACAGCCTATCAGGACCGTCACTCGAGTGGTACATGGGGTTGGAGCCCGCTCAAATCAAAACCTGGAAGCAATTGGCGGATGCTTTCGTCCTGCATTATAAGTATAATAGTGATCTGGCGCCGAACCGAGTTCAATTGCAAGGTTTGTCGTAGAAGAAAGAGGAAAGCTTTAAAGAGTATGCGCAGAGATGGCGCGATATGGCAGCAAGAGTACATCCTCCGTTGGCAGAAAGAGAAATGAATAGCATGTTCATTGGGACCTTTACAGGGATATATTACGAAAAATTGTTTAATGTCTCGTTGAGTAGTTTTTCAGATTTGATTCTTATGGGTGAGATGGTCGAAGACAACATTAAGGTTGGGAGATTCCAAGCAGGTGAGTCTGCCCCCACAGGAGGTACCAGGAAAGCATTCAGTGGTAGACGTCAAGGTGATTCTAGTGCCGTGTTTGGTGGCAGGGGCCGAGGCAGAGGATGAAGTCAGTATGCTCAGCATCAACAGGTCGCTAGTGTTACCATCCCCTTTCCACAACCACAACAACAACAACAACAACAACAACAGCAACAGCAGCCGCAGCAGCAGCAATAACAAAGGCAACACCCCGCCCAACGCAGAATCCTAGAGGGCAAACCAAGGCGAGTATTTGAAACGCCTCCTTCAACATATGCCGAACTGCTTCAAACACTGCTAGGGCTGAAGTTGGTCGAGAAAAGGACCATGGCACCGTTAACAGGCAATCCTCCATTTGGCTATGATGCTGGTAAACACTGTGAGTTTCACTCCGGGGCACCCGGACATGATATTGAAGGCTGTCATGCATTTAAACATAAAGTCCAAGACTTGTTGGATAACAAAGCTATTAACTTTGGACAGGCGGGTCCAAATATAGTACAACAGCCTATGCCTAATCATGGGGCAAATGCCATCCTGACAGAGAAAAATTTGAATCTAGTGACGGATGTCAATGAGCTGAAGACACCGTTGGGTGAGATCAAAAGCAGGTTGTTAAAATGGGGTGTATTCCCGGGGTGCGATGAATTTTGCTTGGATTGTTGGATACAGCCAGAGGGTTGTAATGAGTTGAAACAGGGTATTCAGGCTTTGATGAAGGAAGGGACATTGCAGTTTGATAGAACAGCAGTTGAAGAGCCTGTAGAGGCATTGTGTGATGAGCGGAACGATGTTTCCATGGTGACGATTCCAAGGAAAACAATAACAATAATGGCGCCTGCTAGGCTACCGACAATCACTATTACTAAAGCAGGACCGATTCCTTTCGAGAATACCAAAGCTGTGCCATGGACTTATGGGTTGGAGGTATATTGCGATGGTGAGAAAATTGAAGTCAATAAACAACCAGGTGGGGTTGTAGATAATGTTGTCGGAACAAGAGGTATGACTAGAAGTGGGAGAATCTTCATATCGCCTGAGGTAGAGGCAGAAAGATTGGAAAAGGGGAAAGCCAAGGTAGACGAGAGTGGCCCCTCGCAGATAAAGGAAAAGGAAACATCACTTAAGGATGTGGAAGAGTTTATGAGGCTCATCCGTAAAAGTGATTACAAAATTGTGGAGCACCTCCAGCAAACGCCATCAAAGATCTCGATCTTGTCACTGCTGTTATGTTCCGAGGCCCATCAGAACGCTTTGCTGAAGATCCTAGACACGTCATTCGTTCCCCAAGACGTTTCGGTTAACCAATTAGAAGGGGTGATGGCGCACGTGAATGCAGGCCACAGTTTGGGTTTTACAGATTTTGATTTGACCCCAAGAGGGAGAGAGCATAACATGGCGTTGCATGTATCAGTAGAATGCAGGGGCACAGTCATGTCCCATGTGCTGGTGGATACAGGGTCTTCCTTGAATGTGCTTCCGAAGAAGGCCATGATGAAGTTGGATATCAGGGGGATTCTCTGCACGCCCAGTGACTTAGTGGTGAGGGTGTTCGATGGTACGCGGAGGTCAGTTTTCGGATCCATAACGTTGCCGTTGCAAGTGGGGCCGGAAATTTTCGAAACTGAATTCTATATAATGGACATCCAGCCAGCATATAGTTGTCTTCTCGGACGCCCATGGATTCATGCTGCTGGGGCAGTCACATCCACGTTGCACCAAAAGTTGAAGTATATGGTGGGGGATAGTGTCGTCACTGTTTGTGGAGAAGAAGATATTCTGGTTAGCCATTTGTCGTCATTCAGATATGTGGAGGTTGACGGCGAGATTCATGAGACGCCCTGTCAAGCATTTGAAGGGATAAAGATTAAAGATAAAACTTCGGTACCCAAGGTATCAAATGTGGCAGTGTCATCGTACAAATAGGCTTAGGCTCTAGTGCAGGCAGGCGAAACTAAGGGCTGGGGTCGGGTGTTGGAGATTCCCGTGAAGAACGACAGGTTCGGGCATGGATATCATCCTTCGTCATCAGCATCCTCTTCAGGAGCGCCCAAGTTCAGAGGGCCAATAACCATAACACTGAATGGAGTATGCTTCGAGACTATCAATGCTGTTTCCGATTCTGAGGAAGGGGATAGCGACTGTGATATGGATGCATGGATCAAGCCAAGCGTGCCAGGACAAGGGCTTTGCAATTGGTCTATTCAGGAGACTGTTCCTGTGACAACTAAACAGTAATGATTTGTTTTTTTAATTGTTGAATAATCCTGTGTCCTACCCGGGGCATAGTGATTTTGCTTAGGGCCATTTGGTCATGTACAATACATTGTTTAATCATGAATAAAGGCGTTTTTCATATACAAATATTGTGATCCCTGTTTTTCCTGTTTTTATCTTTTACAATAAAATGGCAACGTGGTTATTTGCTTTGTACACGTTTTGAAGCATTTAACCATTTCCTTTGCAGGATTACTATTTCAGATGACATCTATGAACCGCCTATGACTCACTTCGACTTCGAGCATCCGGTATTTCAGGCTGAGGAAGAGATTGTTGAAGATGGCGACGTACCAGAAGAGCTGACCTGGTTATTGAAACAAGAAGAAAGAATCATTCTGCCTCATGAAGAGGTCATTGAGATTATCAATTTGGGGTCGGAAAGGGTTGAGAAAAACATATGTATAGGGGCTGCGCTGCAAAGTAACGTCAAGCAAAGGTTGGTTGAGATGCTCAAAGAGTACAGTGATATATTTGCTTGGTCGTACGAGGATATGCCTGGGCTGGATACGGATATGGTTGTTCACCGTCTGCCATTAAAAGAAGAATGCTCGCCGGTTAAGCAGAAACTCTGAAGAACTAGACCGGACATGGCTGTGAAGATCAAGGAGGAAGTCCAAAAATAGTGGGATGCTGGTTTCCTAGCTGTTACAAAATATCCCTCATGGGTCGCTAATATTGTGCCAGTGCCAAAGAAAGACGGTAAGGTGAGAATGTGCGTAGACTACCGTGATCTGAACAAAGTGAGCCCGAAAGACGACTTTCCGCTTCCTCACATCGATGTGCTGGTTGATAATACCGCTCAATTCTCTGTATTCTCCTTCATGGATGGCTTCTCAGGCTATAACCATATCAAAATGGCGCCAGAAGACATGGAGAAGACTACTTTCATTACTCCCTGGGGAACATTTTGTTACAAAGTGATGCCCTTCGGATTGAAGAATGCTGGGGTAACATATCAACGTGCTATGACGACTCTCTTTCATGATATGATGCATAAAGAGATCAAGGTTTATGTTGATGATATGATTGCCAAATCCCAGACGGAGGAGGAACATTTGGTTAATCTGTTGAAATTATTCAAGAGGCTTAGGAAGTTCAGGCTGAGACTGAACCCTAACAAGTGCACCTTCGGGGTGAGATCGGGTAAACTACTAGGGTTTATCGTGAGCGAAAAAGGAATAGAGGTTCATCCTGCGAAAATAAAAGCAATACAAGAAATGTTGACGCCTAAAACAGAAAAAGAGGTGCGCGTGTTTTTAGGGAGGTTGAACTATATCGCCCGGTTCATATCTCACTTAACCGCAACATGCGAGCCATTATTCAAACTGTTAATGAAGGACCAGGTTGTGGCCTGTAATGAAAATTGTCAAAAGGCGTTAGACAAGATAAAAGAATACTTGCAGAAACCTCCTGTTTTGATACCCCCAGTGGCCGGGAGACCATTAATTATGTATTTGACGGTTCTTGAGGAAAGTATGGGTTGTGTTCTCGGTCAACACGACGAGACAGGGCGTAAGGAGCACGCGATCTACTATCTGAGTAAGAAGTTTACAGACTGTGAATCTCGATACTCAATGCTCGAGAAAACGTGTTGTGCGCTAGCCTGGGCCGCCAAACGTTTGAGACCTTACATGCTAAATCATACAACCCTGCTTATTTTGAAGATGGATCCAATCAAATACGTGTTTGAGAAGCAAGCACTCTCCGGAAGAATTGCCCGATGGCAGATGGTGTTAACCGAATATGACATTCAGTATGTCTCGCAGAAGGCTATAAAGGGGAGTGTGTTGTCTGAGTATCTTGCTGAGCAGCCTCTTGATGACTATCAATCGATGAGGTTTGATTTTCCTGACGAGGATATCATGTACCTAAAGATGAAAGATTGTGAAGAACCGTTGTCGGACGAAGGACCAGAATTGGGTTCCAAATGGCAGTTAATATTTGATGGAGCTGTGAATTCCTATGGTAGCGGAATAGGTGCGATTATTACTACTCCTCAGGGGTCGCACATCCCCTTTACTGCCCGATTGACCTTTCCTGTTACCAATAATGAGGAAAAGTACGAGGCTTGCATCATGGGGCTGGAAGAAGCTATTGATTTGCGAATCAAACAGCTGGATGTATACGGAGACTCAGCTCTAGTGGTGAATCAGATAAAAGGAGAGTGGGAGACACGTCAGCCGAATTTGATAACGTACATGAATTATGCGAGGAGATTGTTGCCTTTCTTCGACAAGGTGGAATTGCATCATGTGCCGCGATCAGAAAATCAAATGGCTGACGCCCTGGCGACATTGTCTTCCATGTATAAAGTTAATTTCTGGAACGAGGCTCCCTGGATTGTTATCTCTCGCCTTGATAGGCCTGCGTTCATATTTGCTATTGACAAAGCATCTGATGATAAACCCTAGTACTTTGACATCCAGAATTTCTCGAAGAGCAAGGAGTATCCGGCTGGGGCATCCAGTCGAGATCAGAAGACTCTCAGGAGATTGGCTGGCAATTTCTATTTGAACCCAGACGGTGTCCTGTACAAAAGAAACCACGACTAGGTGTTGCTACGTTGTGTAGACGAGAAAGAGGCGAAGTTGCTCATGGAAGAGATACATGAAGGTATATTTGGTACACATGCTGGTGGGCATGCTATGACGAGGATGCTGCTGCGGGCAGGTTATTACTGGCTAACTATGGAAACAGACTGTATCAAGTTTGCAAAGAGGTGTCATAAATGCCAAATTTATGCAGACAAGGTCCATGTACCCCCAAGTCCTCTGAATGTGATGTCATCACCGTGGCCGTTCTCGATGTGGGGAATTGATATGATTGGAAAGATCGAGCCTACGGCATCCAATGGGCACAGGTTCATCTTGGTGGCAATTGATTACTTCACCAAATGGGTGGAAGCACCGTCATATGCCAATGTCACCAAACAAGTGGTCGCCAGATTTATCAAACGAGATATTATCTGCAGATATGGAATCCCTGAGCGGATTATCACCGACAACGGTTCGAACTTGAATAACAAGATGATGAAAGAGCTGTGCCAGAGTTTCAAGATTGAACATCACAACTCTTCTCCTTACCGACCCAAGATGAATGGCGCTGTCGAAGCGGCCAATAAGAACATAAAGAAAATTGTTCAGAAGATGGTTGTGACGTATAAGGACTGGCACGAGATTCTACATTTCGCTTTGCACGGTTATCATACGATGGTACGCACATCAACCGGGGCAACCCCTTTTTCATTAGTATACGGAATGGAAGCAGTGTTACCATTGGAAGTTGAGATTCCTTCCCTGAGGGTATTACGAGATGTCCAACTTGACGAGGCAGAATGGGTAAAAGATAGGTTGAATCAGCTGAGCTTAATGGATGAGAAGAGGCTAGCTTCTCTCGCATACAGTCGGTTGTATCAAAGCCGGATGAAGAAAGCGTATGATAAGAAGATACATCCTCGAAGCTTTCAGACGGGCGACCTTGTGCTGAAGAGGATTCTCCCACCGCAAACAGATCACAGGGGCAAATGGACCCCTAATTACGAAGGGCCATACGTTGTCAGAAAAGTCTTCTCTGGAGGAGCCCTGCTACTATCTACCATGGACGGTGAAGACTTTACGTCGCCTGTGAATTCGGACGCAGTTAAAAAATACTTTGCTTAAAAGAGACCCGCTGGACAGTAAAAAGAGAGTCCAGGCAAAAATGGGGCATCCTGGCGAACCAAAAATAGAATAAAAGGTTCGGGAAAAAGTTAGGGATAAAATTGAAAAGATGTACACCCGCGAAGTCGAAAACCTGCATTGGGCGGCTTCGGCAAAAAAGGGTATCCCGGTGAATTGAAAACCCGCAAAGGGCGATTCACGCAAAAGTTAGGGATTGAAAAAGCAAATGACTGCGGTCCGACTTTGACACCTGCATTACTTAATTGTTTGGGAGAACCTGAGGGTTCGTTTATCCAACACAATCTTTTCCGAAAACTGAATACCGGGAAAGCGCCAGAGTCAGGCGAGTCATGGGAGGATCAGCTCACGATGTTTGTCTGCACCACGTTGCCGACATGTGTACACATTCGAGTTGTATTTATCTTTTTTTATGCTTATTGTGCATATATGTATGTGTGTGTACGTAACTTCCTCTTTTCAGGAGTTGCATCAGATGTACAAAACTTTGCCTATTCAGAGGCCTGTTATTAATAAAACATGTTATTCAGTATTTGATGATTATGCTTTACTGTTTTGTATGTGGAAAACACCGATGTTTTTTGATAAACTTGCATTTGTATAACTTTGCTGGCCCTTGCCAATAATTGATAAAACTTGGAATTGACTGAAGTAATGTCACGGACACTAACCCGAATAGATTTGGTTATATAGAGTTGTCTTGCCTCGTTTGTGTTTTGTAGGGTTCTCGCCTTTAAGACGGACAATCAGAAAATTGTGACCCCCGGCCGGAGGTTCGTGGTGAAACAAGTAACTTTGTGCGACGCCAATCCCCATGCAGGTTTCACATCATCTTCAAGAGTTGGGATGATCGTTGTCCTTTACCGAAGAGATCAATGTCCCAGCTAATCGCAGCTTATCCCCAGAGGATATCCCCAGCCAGTCAAGATCAGTATCCTCTCCAGAGGTTGCACTCCCCAGAGAGTCGAGTATGTGAACGATCAATCCCTAGCTTGGAGGATTCCCGCAGAGTTTAGCCAAGTCATAATTGGTTCAGAAGGATTAATTCCCATAGAAGATGGTTTTCTCCCCGCAGGTTGTCATGCCTTCGTCAGGATGATCATCCCCAGTGGAGCGGTAACTCTGAGTTTGTAGGCTGTGCCCAGACATCATTGTTTCCTCCAGAAGGATTTCATTGTTCCCCAGCTGAGTCGTTTCTTGCTCAGTCAGTTTGCTATCCCCAAGAGAGTTGATTCTTCCCCAGTGGTGTTACTCTCCCCAGCAGGTGTTCTTTCCTCCCAGTGGAAATCAAAAGTTTAATCTCTCCCCGGCAAAATTATTTATGCGTCCGGCATTTATTTTGCCGGAGGACTTTATGATGCTCGTTCATCCCCAACATGGTGGTATTTTCTCTCAACAGCCGTGTTGAAGCAAGCTTGTCAGAGTTTCCCCAGCAGCTTGAGCTTGCATTTGCATTTGCATATAGTGTCATATTTGTATCTACCCGAAAACGCGTAGCATATCTGTGTTGTACGGAGCATTACGCCATTCTCAAACATACGCATTTTTTAAACATAAGCCAGGTTGGTTAACCTGTTGTTTTCTAGTGTTGTTTCCCTTGCAGGTGGAGAGAGCTCTTGCTCAGATCAATTACCAAATATTAAAAATCTCGGCATGAGACATGTGAGAATACTGTTCGCCTTGTCGTTATTCCCCACAGAGTTGCTTGGTTAAGTTTCTCTTACCCCTCCAGCGGAGTATTTCTTCAAAATTGTTGTTATGTCAGTATCAAAAGATTTCGTGAATCAGTTTTTGGAAAAGGCCGCCTATGTCGAAGTAGGTGTCTGGCAGTTTGGGTTCAGAAAATCCCCAGTAGAGTCCTTCTCAGATTTGCTGCCATGTCAGCACTGAAAATTGGAAGACTAGACTCATATTGTGTTACCCATTCTAATGATGGAGTTAACTACTGCAAAGATAGGCAGAGGAGCTGTATTCAAGAGTTATCTACCCGTAGTGATGACGGTGTTATTACCCGTAGTGATGACGGTGTTATTACCCGTAGTGATGACGGTGTTATCTACCCGTAGCGATGGCAGTGTTATTTTCCTGTAGTGATGACAGAGAGTTATTAGTCGTAGCGATGGCGGTGTTATTTTCCTGTAGTGATGACATAGAGTATTACCCGTAGAGATGGCGGTGTTATTTTCTTGTAGTGGTGACAGAGAATTATTACCCGTAGCGATGGCGGTGTTATTTCCCTGTAGTGATGGCAGAGTATTACCCGTAGTGATGGCGGTGTTATTTTCCTGCAGTGGTGGCAGAGAGTTATCTCCCGTAGCTATGGCGGTGTTATTTTCCTGCAGTGGTGGCAGAGAGTTATTACCCGTAGCGATGGCGGTGTTATTTCCCGTAGCGATGGCGGTGTTATTTTTCGATAGTAACGACAGAGTTATTTTCCCGTAGTGGTGGCGGAGTTATTTCCCGTAGTGGTGACGGAGTTATTTTCCTGTATCGTTGGCAGAATCATGTTTTGTTGACAGGAGTACTTCCCCAGTGAGATCGTCCAAATTATTCCTATATTGAAAAGTTTGGTGCTGAATAGGCGGGTAGTGTTGAAATCAGACCTATATCAGGTGGTTGATCAGTTGTTACCATAACAATCAAATGGAGGGGGTTCCCCAAGCAGTGGTGCCGTTTATTTCTACGGTTCGCAAATTTCCGGGTTCTTGGTATTCAACCGTCTCGTACCTCGAATGTTTGAAGGTCGTTCGCTCTTCACCCAGTCGGGTCCAAGCCGTTTGAATAGGGGCAGCTGTTGCACCCTAAAATTTGCTCAACCTATTTCACCTGGGTTATGTTTCAATTGCATTGTCATTTGTGTGATAAGTCATGTACATAGTCCAATCATTTGCATAGCATAGCATAACAAGTCATCTAGCAAGGGACCAGGTGCCATTCTTCTCAGAATGAGGCCCATCAAGGGGTTTTATTCAAGTTCAAGATCATCCAAGTAATCAAGAAATGAGTTGAAGCTTTGAAAAGTTTGAGGGTCAACCAGTGGATTTCCCTCCTAATCTTGAGGGGTTGAATATCATCAATAAGTGTGTGAGCCATGACCGAGGGTATGGAAAAGCTCATGGAGGACATAGAGGGTCATTTTGAAGATGAGTCAAGTCATTGGTGTGATTACAAGAGCTACAGTTGAATGCAGTCAACTAGGGTTTCATCTGGGTCAACCCTAGGTCAAATGATTGATTGGAGGGCATCAAGGCCTACTTGGAGGATGTGGAATTCATGATTTGATATGTGGATATATTTGTGGTTTTGTGCCAAGGAGAAATCAAGAGAAATCAAGAAGAAGAGGAGTTGCTAAATTAGGGTTTCAGTGTAAAATCCCCTGATTTAGGTCAAACTTCCAAGCCAAATAAGTCAAAAGGCAAGCTTCAAATGAATTCTTAGTCAACATGAAACTTGTAGAGCTTCTCAATAGATTTAATTTGAGTACTAGAAGTCTTCAAGAAAATTTGTGGAACTCAAGTTATTGTTCTTGCAAGCTATGGGTCCCCAGAGGACACTGAAATTTATCTGTGAAAGTCACTTGACTTCCAAGCAACTTTTTCCTATCAAGGATTTTTAAAATGGATTCTTGGCCAACATAAGAGTTGTAGATCTTGATCTTAGCTTTAATTTTAGTACTAGAAGTCCTCAAGCGGATTTGTGGAACTCAAGTTATGGTCTTGGCAACCCAGGGGTATTTTGGGAAAGTTGAATTACAAGTCATTTTTCAACATAGGTCCAAATCTCCATCTTCCACTCTTCAAATGTAAAAATGTTCAACACGAGATGTGTTCAAAATGATGTTTTTAGGCTAGATAATAGGTCATGAGAGTTTGAAATGGCTTGCTTCACAAAGTCACCAAAATGGTCTAAAATGAAGGTGAAATTTAAATGAACCAAAGATGGAAATTAGGGTTTTTGATCTACAAACCCAAACCAAGCCATATGACATACCAATTTGATTTTAAAATGCATTTTAAGAACATTGACATTGCCACAATTTTGAATTGAGTATTATTTTTAGGACTTGCTTTGTAAATGGGTTACTTGAATCATAAGTAACAATTGCAAAACCACATTTCCAAGCATATGCAAGGCTCCTTTCCATCCATACACTTCCAATATCTCATTAGAATAAATTTTAAACTCAGAATAAGGTGAATTGCAAGCAAGAACATGAGCTGGTATGAGTGCATAGCATGACATGAGATCTCATGACATGAGAAGTTGATTTTCACATTGGATTGACCCAGAAGATTCTAGAGTCTTCATTCACACTCTATATATGAATATGAAGTGATCCCAAGCAAGGGTTGGTGTGAATTGAAGGAGAGAAGAGAGATTGAGATTGAAATTTTTCTGTTGCAACTCAGATTCGGTTACTACATACTCTCCACTTTCCATCCAATTTCTTGATCCCATTTGCTTCCATTGGTGCTAGTAAGTGTTTACAGATCAAGATCATAGCAAATTCATGGCTGAATTATGTTCTTGCTCTTGGATTTTCTCACCTGCAACTCATTATCGGGTTCCAAGATTCAAGAGGATTCAACCAATTCCTTTGCATACAGAAGCAAAATTATGACTCATTGAAGGTGTCTAGAAGTTCTCAAAGCTTGATTTGAAGATTTCATACCTCTGTGCATCAAGATTTCGCAGGTATGTACTTTTCAATCCACAGCTTGATTTAGGTAGTCTCAATCAGTTTTGAATAGTTAGATTCAATGTAGATGATCATGTGGAGCTTTCTGGTAGCTTAAGGGTTGATTTAGAGACAATTAGTGGAGTGATGCAATTTCTGTTCGTGCTCATATCTTGTTGTTCTTGATGATATAATCCTAGCTTGGTGGTTAGAAATGATCAGTGAAGCATGGTGAAGAGTTTAGGCTACTCAATTTTAAGTTTGAGGAGTTTTGGTTCTTGAGTAATTTCTGAGATTTCCATCGTGTTTTGAGGAGGAAGATGTTTCAATTTGATTAATTAGCATGGTTGAATTCAGTGTAAAATTTGGAGCAAGTTAGGCTTTTTAATTTTTATTTTTGATGGAGATTTGATGGAACACGATGAAGAGGAGATGAAGTTGATCACTCTGTTCATCCATGGTGTTTTCCCTCCAGGCATGTTCAAATGAAGAAGATAACCTCTGCACCCTTAGATTAGAACGAGACCTTTGACCAAAACGAGATCCAACGGCCACGTATTCATTCCCATTTGTGAAGGAGAAGTATGAGGACCTAATACGCTCCGTTTCATTTAATATTTGGCATTAGGCTTAAGTGATAACTGTTATCCACACCCCCTCTAGAGGCTCATCCAAGAAACACACGCGTTTTCATTGCTTCCTCCACCACGAATTTCTCATTTTCCTTTCTTTTTTTTCATTTTATTTTTCTGAATGACATTGGGCCTAATGCACGCGCTTCTATTAACACCCCCTTTTGGGCCCAGATGTTTGTTTACACTGCCTAGCATTGCTATTTGACACGCTCATTTTCCATTTTTTCCATATTTTCTTATATTTTCACACATTTATTTTGGTTCTTTAAAAATTCATAATAAATTGAAAAATTAATATGTTTAGATGGGAGTTTTTTCCCCATTTTCATCAAGACATCAAGAAAATTATAAAAGAATAAAAATGTCATTTCATGCATTTTTCTATTTTTGGTTTATTTTTACTTTTAATAGCTTTTATTTCATTTTCATTTGATACATGTCACTTGCTGAATTTAGTATGATCATTTCACTTCACATTTTGATGCCATTCTTTTTTATATAGTTAGATTAGAGTATTAGGTTCCCCCTGAATGTTTGTCACATTTTTTTGACTTAAATTTAATTGTTTTTGAGAGGTGTGAAGCAAGTGTGTTAGAATTAGGATTAAACTTGACATAGGTGCATTTCAACACATAGTTTTTGGGTTTTTAGTTTAATTTAGGCCTTGGGGCTTATGTGGGGTATAGGGTACATAGTTAGGGTCCCTTAGAAATTAATCTAGGATTTTATGATAAATATTTCTATTCTATTTGATTTTGCAAGTAGATTGATATTGGTGTGTTTCCCTCTTGGGAAGTTGCTTTGCTTGTTGGGTGTTGCGCCTTTTCTTTGGGTGTTGGGGCTTGTGCTTGGCTTGAGGATTATATAAAGACTTTGAGGATGATTGAAGACAAATAATGATGCTTGGAGCTTGAAGTTTCTTGTGCTTGAAGATTGCTTTATGAAGACTTAGGAGATAGGAGATATAGGGAGAGCTCTAGAGTAGACTGATTTCTTCTGTCAAACATAGAGAGCTTCTTGTGCCTCTATTCCATCCTGTGACACAAGGTCCCCTAAAAAGAGCTTCATCTCTCCTCAGGAGGGATGTAGAGCATGCTTTGATTGGGTAGAACCTTGAGGATGCCTCTCCCTTGCTATGATAAGATCTTAGTGATTTCCCTGGGTTATCATTAAGCATCTTAACATGCCAATTTCATCTTTTAGTTAATTCTCTTCTATGAAGGTATTGAAGATTGGAAGCCCATTGAAGATGAAGTTCATTACTGGATAAGAGGAAGTTTGTGCCTGTCAAAGCTAGATGCGTGCTGAGGATTAGGGTTTTACTGCTATGTGGAGCTGTTTGTTATTTGGATTCAGTGCTTGCCAAAGCTGAAGATTATGGAATATAAGAGCTTATCTGAAGCTTGGGTATCATTGGAAAGTGAATATGGGATCTTACTTGAAGCATTACTGTCAACCTTGTGTTGTTAATCAACTGTAGCTGCCAGAGCTAGTGCTGTTTGAACTGCTTGCAGTCTGAGTTGTTGTTGCTGTCTGAGCTGGTGTTGGGTGCAGTTTTATTTGTTGTATTGTTGGTTGATTTTCCCCTTATGTTGAGGTGAAGCTGTTTCACTTTGCCTATTGTTTGTTGCTGCATCTCATGCATTTTACCGTTTACTATATGTCTGCTGTTTCTTTTCCGTTTATCCCCTAGGATCTCTGATTTCCTCTGTGCAGGAGGGAATTATGACAGACATTAGGTGTTAATCCATGCATGACAACATTAGGGTAGTTTTGATCCCTTTCAAACCCTAGGTTTTTTTAGACTTCACTTCTATCTCAGGACAATTCAAAACACAGTAATAAGGATTATCGATGTCGTACGCTACGAGCCTTAAGCTATTTGAAAAAGGTTGCTGGAGGGTCACTCTTCAGTAATCTGACTGCCTAGTGTGTTACCCTTAGGGTGACATACGACGTAGTCACCCTCAAATCATAGTCTCTAGTGCATCAGAGATTGCAAACATTATGAAAGACAGTTCTTGCATAAAAGACTGAAAACAAACATCCAAATGTCATTTTTGTCCGCTTGGACCCTTAATCAGGAAAAACCCTTTCATAAGGAGATAAAAAACATTCAGACAAGCTTGTGTCTTCCGTGGCCCAAACTACGTTTGCTCTGATCTTTCATGCTGTATGAAAGTACGTAGGCATATGATGCGATATCCTAGCGAGCAACCTTCCCTTCCTTTCCCGTAGGTAGGCGAACTACGTTGACTCTAATTTCTCGTTTCAGACGGGAATACGTAGGCATAACAATCCGTAGAATAGATAGAATAACAATCCGTACTAGAAAACAAGCGTGGATCCCGTCGAGTACGACGGACGTGAGGGGTGCTAATACCTTCCCCTTGCGTAATCGACTCCCGAATCCAGGATTTGGTTGCGATGACCATTCCTTTCCCGTCTTTGCGGTAGGTTTACTTCGAGCGTTTCCTTTCCCTCCTTTGGGATAAATAACGCCCAGTGGCGACTCTTCTGTCATAGTCGGCGCCGATTTTCGCAGTAGCGACACCACCATTGGATACCCAAGCTGCCTCACTGATAACAGAAGATTGGAGTTAATACAGCCTCGAGTTCCAATAAGCGGGATATTGGGAAACTCACCACAACTGGAAATAACTTCATCATAGTCTAGCGAATACCAGGAAAGGTCAGCGAATCTAAGGGACACTATTCTTTGAGCCCAACTATCACTAGCTCGATCAACAAACGGTCCCTTTGTCGGTAAATGCATACTTAGCCAGTGATACAAAAGAGGTGCACAACAAACAATCGGTCCTCCTTTATTTTCACTCCTCCAACTCAGAAAATAAATGACTTCTTCCAGAAGAGTCGGTACAAGATTTTTAGTTAGGAAGATATGAATGGCAGTCACATCCATAAAATCGTCTATGTTGGGAAACAAGACAATCCCATAGATAGCCAAAGATATAACAGCGTAACAGGCGTCCCAACTCTGAGCTTCTATATGTGTGTTAGCTCTCTCTATGAGAAACTTGAGAGGAAGCCCCTTAACACCCCCTTTAGTTTTCCAATTATTAGTGATATTTTTCTTGGACATATGGAGAGCATCAACAATAACTTTATCATCCATAGATAGATCCACACCCATGAATGGTAACTTGTTCTTTATAGGAATACCCACTAATTTTTCGTATTCCTCAAGCGTTCGTGCTAATTGATAGTCTTGAAATGTGAAACATCTCAAAGAAGAGTCATAAAATTGGGCCAAAGTAACGAGCACCTTTTTATCTACCTCTTGTGTTAAGATATGAATCAGCTTGCCAAAATCTTTTCCAAAATTGATTATGAAAACAACGGGGATACGTGAAACCAAACCATGTAAGTCTTCCAATTTAGGTCTCCTGAAACTCTAAGGATAAGTACTTCTAGTATTTGTTCCCATAATTTCCGAGTATTTGTAACTTAATTCTTAGATTCCCTGAAATCCAAAGAAATGTGAATGTTATGATATGAATATGAAGTGCAGATGCAGGGTTAAGGACCACAAGCACAATTCTGACGCAAGAAAGATATCTCTGATTATAGGAACCCCATGGGTAGGTGCATAGAGTCATGGATTTATTTTAAATACATTATGACCATGGAAAAGAGATACCACAATAATAATATATTTGAAAGAATCTCCTCTAGGTGAGGTTTTCGTGTCGTCCTACGAGAAAGGCTCCTCGTGAGTCTTTACTACACAACCATCGAGTTCACGGTTTCTAAAGGTATCTCAGAGTCATAGATCGAGGTTGACAATATCATTGTCAAAATAACGATACATTCAAGGGATCTCATATAATTGGGGCTATCGTGTCAACCCTCACGAGTTAACACTACCAACCACCAAGGGAGAAAAGTTAAAAGGTCCTTAGAGTTATCAATTCAGGCTTGAAAATGTTATTGTCATGGAAAAGACTCACCACGACAATAACATTTCCAAGGGAATCAACTCTAAGCGGGGATTTCGCATCGTCCCGACGAGAAAGGCTCCTTGAGGGATTCCACTACCCAACCATCATTCTAATCCTAAGTTTTTTCTCAGACTCGGGTATAGAGCCATCTCACAGAATGCCCATAATCAGAAAAACCCAACAGTCACAAGAATTAAAGATAGTATATATAATAAACAAGTAAATAAATAAGCAAGCAAGAAATAACAAGAAAAAAACAAACAAACGAGACCAACGCTCACGAATCAAGTCAAGTTAGGCTTGACTCTCTCATTCATAGGGCAATGAATTTCCCCAGCAGAGTCGCCAACTGTCGTACCTCGAAAAAAGCATGATCCTTCGCGAATGGTTGCGGAAAATAGAGTTGCCACCGAACTTTATTCATCCCAAAGAGGGAAAGGAAAATATCGATAAAAACTTTAGGGAAAGAACATGGTCATCACAACCAAGTTCTAGGTTCAGGATTTGGTTATGCGAGGGGAAGGTATTAGCACCCCTCACGTCCGTTGTACTCAACGGGAACCTCTTGATTCGATTCATGAGAAATGTTATGTCATATTGTTTGTTTTCTTCCAAGGAAATAAAGTGAAAAGGTAATATAAAAAGATTAGATTTCTAAGGAGAAAATGGGTGGTTTTTAGATTAGGGTGCTCGCTGTTTTTTTACATGAGAATGAATGAGTTTGAGCTTTGTCACTGTCTGTTTTTTCTGAGTGAGGCGGCTAGTTTTTTTTTCATGTTGTTCTTCTTCCTTCATTCTCTCTGCTTTCTATTGCTTATATAGTGGAAACATTAGGGTTTGCTTGGGTTGAATCTTGCTGCATCATCTCCATTTTGCAAGTTCTGTAGCTTCTTCCGTAGATGCCTAAAAATGTTTTGCCAATCTAGTGAATTTGCCCTATTGTACCTATTCCTGACCTTGTTCCTTTATTTGCTTTATGAAATTATGAATTTATGGTCCGATGAGTACTTTATTTAAATTTTTAAATGACTTATATTGTGAATGGAACATGATGGAGAGAAACATGAAAATTGGTAGAAAGGATATTATGTGAATATGAATTAAACTTGATGTTGATTATTTTTATGTTGTGATGTAAGATTTGATGAAATAATCATGAATTGAATATGGAGTTTGAAATGAATTGGTTAGTTTATAATTTGGAATTTTGAAAATGTTTGAATTATGACATGATATGGATTTGCTTTGATTGTGTTTTTGAACATTGTTTGTGGAATATGACATGAATGCTAATCTCAATTCCAACTTGATGCATCTTGTTTTATAGGTTGATGAGAACTTGAGTCATGGCATGGATTGATTGAAGGCACGGTTAGGCATGGTATGGAACTTGAGGAGTGATGATGTGAAGCATAAAGGGCATGAAGTTTGGGTTTTTGATTTGTAGCATAGGTTTGGACTTGGCAAAGTCTTGGAAAAGTTATATCAAAGATTTGTAATTTCTTGGTTATTAATTTTGTACCATGTGTTATTTTTTTGTAGTCTTTTGTTTAATCAATGGGAGTTTTTAAACCATGTTTTTATTTCTCTTGAAAGCTTGTAACATCTTTTGATGAATACATGGTGTTATGAATTTGTAACTTGGAACAAAGTTGTCACTTGATGTGAAATTTTCATTTGAATGCTTAATCTTGGATTTTTGAATTAATGTGGCTTCATGATTAGGAAAGGATTGAAATTGGCAACTTGGAGTGAACTTGCACCATTTTCCATAAGTTTGAATTTGAGCTTGGATTTTGAGGTCATGGTCTTGAACTTGGATTATAACTTTGGAAATTGAATGAAGTGGTAGCTTGAAATCTTAAGTAAAAATTTGAAATTGATTATGAATTTGGAATTTTGAATGGCATTTTAAATGAAATTTGAAACTTGAATTGAGACTCAAAAGTGTTATGGACTTGAAAAATGAATTTGAAACTAGAATGAAAACTTGGAATTTTGATACTTTGACATAACTTACAAACTTGTAACTATGAACTAAGTGAATTAGCAAAGAGCTTGAAGCCAAACTTGAGAACTTGACTTAAAAATGATTTTGGAACTTGGAAACTTAATATTAATCACGAACTTGATTTGGAAGCAAAATGGACGTAAACTAGACACTTTTGAAATGAATTTGATGCTCATGTGAAATTGACACTTGAATTGAAACTTAGAATGAAACTTAAACTTTGTAATTTGAATTTTGTTTGGAAATTGAAACTTTAGTAAGGCAATTGAAGTATTTGAATTTGAATGGAATTTACTGACAAGAATTTTGAATTTTCACAAATAGGGATGAATTTGGACTCAGAGCAATTGAATTTGAGTGTCACTCTAAAACTTGAAATAAAGTTGAATTTAAATTGTTTCCTTGAAAATTGAATTTGGCATTTGGAATTTGAAATTGAAACTTCTTTTCTTTTTGACGAACTTGAAATGGATTTGGAAAGAAATTGAACATCAGAGACCTTGGCATGGAACTTGAAATTTGGTTGTAAAATTGAAAATTTATGCTCATAACCTTGAATCTTCATCACAATCAAGAAAAATGCTCCTATATTAAAAAACTCAACTTGATATTGCAAGAAGATCTTAAACCAAGCCTAAGTAATTTAAAATTCCTTGAAGCTTGATCGCGACTTTCTATGTCTAACAAATCTAACTGCAAGTGCACAGTCTATCGCGTAGTAATAATAGATATCGATCCCACAGGGACTCGTAATCAATCTAGTATTATCGGATGTTACGGTGTTTATCTAGGTCGACTTGGTTTCAAGTTGAATAATGGCACAATAAATGCTTAAACTAAAGGGAACTAAAACTTTTACTTAAGATATGAATTTATGAATCGATATGGAATAATTTTGTTCTTCAGGGATTTGACAATTTATTGGCGTATTAAGTGTTTTCAAACTTAGTTTAAGAAGAAAATAGTGATCTAAAGACTTTTGTCTCACGATGGTTGTTGACGCTAGTCGCAACTCTAAGGCGGAACGTATGTTGTCGCTATCCCGTTCGGGGTTAAAGTAACCTTTTGAAAATCTCTAAGTTCTAATCCTTTTTAAAGCGCTTTCGCTGTTTTTAAATCGAATGCCTAGTTTTTACTATCTGGTCTTAGCCTCAGCTGTCGCTTGTTGGTTCGTACCTTAATATAGGTTTCCCACTGTCGTGGCAAAACCACCGTAAATAGCTTCTCACTGTCGTGACAAAGGTTTATTTAGAATTTCGATTAAAAACTAAAACCATAACTGAGTTTTGAAAAGAGAAAGACTACGCCAATTATTATCAAATTCCGTTTGAATTATTATTACATATCGATTACGGTAATTTAGCTAGACATGGAAAAAGAAATGGTAATACATAAATAAAAGCAGTAATTAAGAACATACATCATAATGAAAATTGCAATTACGATTAAAAATGAAAACCTGGAAATATTCCAATT
Organism: Lathyrus sativus; assembly: GCA_963859935.3. Lineage (NCBI taxonomy): Eukaryota > Viridiplantae > Streptophyta > Magnoliopsida > Fabales > Fabaceae > Lathyrus > Lathyrus sativus. The sequence goes on from OZ012741.1 coordinate 342,188,903, forward strand.
GGCTTTTGGGCAGATCCTCCACAATGTTGGCAGGATTCTGGTCTTTGTGTCAATTGATCGTACAAGGAAAATGGGAATTACAAAGTATCAAAGAATACAGAGAAGGAAAAGAGAAACAAATAAGAATATAAGAACGGTAAGATTTCTCTGAAGATGAATTGGCAGCACTTCGTTGTCTTGAATGCGGCCCCCTTTTTCAGGTCCCAACCTCTTCCTTTTATAGAGAGAGAGTATCTAACGGTTATTCCTTCAGGAAGTGGGTTTGAGGCAGAAAAGTAGGAGTTAGTGGCCACACTTTTGGTCTTTGAGGGGGAATTTTAGCACGTGACTTCATTCTGCACGTTCTGGCTGCATGATGGTCGTCACACGCATGACGATCGTAACGGCTATGTGACGGTCGTCACATCAGTAAAACTCGTTTCTGCTGTTTTTCTCTTGGTTTTTCATCTGTTTTCCACTTGTTTTTGCTCCTTTTCTTCATATTGCTTTGCTTAGACATGTTCTTCGAATACCTGCATAATACTTAGACAAATAGCATGGAATGTCCTGAATTCGGAGTGAAATCAGTCAAATATTAGTTAAAACACATGTCATTTTATATATACAATTTCGCGTTATCAAACTCCCCTAAACTTGAATCTTTACTTGTCCTCAAGTAAAAGTTGGAAAATTGGAAATGTGGCAAACACGCGGCACGCTTCTCCTTTCCGAAAGGTTTTTCAAATCATCAGTTAGGAAGGCCAAGACTTAAATTGAAACAAAACACATACGGTGGTGACACTGAGTTGTAAGTCTTTGAAGGCCTCCTTTTTATGCAAGCCAGTTCCAATCATGCTACTGCAACTTGGCGTCAAGTTCCTTGCAACAAGTTTTACCCGGTTTGTTCTGGCGCAGTCACATTAAGCCCGTTATCCATATACCTTCATGGCAAGTCAACCTGTTAGTGGCTATGATCTCTTTTCTATTTCGATTCTTCTTTGCACATATGTTTATGCTATTGATTTCCAAAGACTTTCTGTACCGTTGGGCTAAATGCTCGGGTGAGGAGCACCTAACTTAGAAGGAACATGTCTCTATACTCAAGCTATATGGCTTTTCTTATTTATGATTTTTTTTCATTTTGAGTTAGAGATCACACACTTATTTGCATCGGTTTCATTGCTTAGAAGCATTTAGGATGGTGTTGACTGCTTGTATAAACTACTGGGGGCTACGTTTGAGTAGGAGCTTGAAGCTTCGGTACGTGTAGGTAGTGCAATGGACTCGCATAAATTGGAGGTCTAAGGTGTCAGGACGGTAATGGAATTGTTAGAATTTTCTTCTCGGGGTTTCCATGCTTGATTGAACTTTGGCGTGTCCTCGTGATGCTTTGAGGCAAGGCGTTTAAAAGTTTTTTTTTTGTATAGTCATATGAAACGCGGGGAGTTCACGTAACAGAGATAAATATATATAAGAGCTTATTTGCCGAAAATTAAAATTACTTCAAATTCAAAAGAAAAAGTACAATGGGAAATAACATGAGAAAGGGAAATGAAAAGGGAAATAACGATCCGCTCCCACACTATTTCAATCAGTGTCCTCACTGATTTGAAAGAATGCGGAAGGGAGGAATACAAAGGAAATAAAGAAAGAAACAACAAAAATGGCAAAAATGAAAAATACTACTATTCCCGTCCTCGTCCTCGATCTCTTCCTCGACCTCTGGCTGGGGGGTCACGGGTGGCGAGGTTCAGAGCTCCGGTGTGGAATATGTAATCCCGGAGACCGTCGACTCGCACAGTGAGGTGTGCCATCTCGTCAGCCATGCCGGAATGGATATCATGCATCATCTGCAAAGATTGCGGAATTTGGTCGGTTTGCTCTCTCTGCCATGCCTTAAATTCCTCAGCTCTTCGGTTCTGCTGCTCCATCATAAGCATCATCTGGCTCTGTTGCTCGATGAAGCGGAGGAGGGCCGCGGATGTGTCATCAGTGGCAGGACGGGGGCGGCGGCGCGTGGAAGGGCCAGCTGCAGCAGCTGCTTGTGATGGCTCAGGCTGGTCGGCTCTGTCTAGCTCCTCCTGAACTTCGTCCCTGGGCTCTAGGATATTATCCTGTGTTGGGGCAGCAGGGGCAGCGGTGTCGAAGAGCCAGTTGGCTCTGTCCTCTAGATGCATCTGGGTGCGTGAAGGCATGATGATGCTCTGGATAGTGCGGCCTCGCACTACAGGATGATATCGCCCATCACGGCGGGCCTTAATGAGGTGGGAGGCGCGACAGTGGTTGGTGTCCAGGAATACGGGGGGCATCTGGCGGAGTGTCTGGAGGCGGTCGCCAAGACTGAGGCCTATGGCGATGGAGGTGATGATGCCACCGAAATAGAACGGTTTAGAGTCGCGGTTACAGTTGGCCTGAATGTGAGCCAAGAGAAACGGGGCGGTGTTAACCGGCTCGGAAGCGAACACGCAGTGGAGGAAAAACAGCTCCTTCGAGTTGACCTTATGGTTACTGTCACGAGCGAATATTGTGTTGCTCAACACGCGGTGGAAGTAGCGGATAGCTGGGTTGTGGATATGAGTGGCGTTCAGCTTGTCCTAGTTGTCTGGTGTGGTTCCGGTCAGTCGGTTCCAGAGAGGGAAGGCCTCTTGGTAGAACTGATCGGAGATGCGGCGGTGAGCATCGTCGCTGTGAGTTAACTGTAGGATGATGGCGATGCGGTCCTAGGGGACCTGATATTCAGTGCCGAACAACCGAAAGCAAGTGGCACCGTGAAGTTGGTTGGCATCGCCGGATGATGTTGTGTAGGCGAAAGAGCTGAGAAACTCCAGAGTGAGTTGCTCGTAGGTGGGTTGGGGATTGGTGCTGAGATGCCAGATTCCGGCTCTCTGCCACATCCAAGTGACGCCGTCGAGAATCCCGAGTTCCGTCAGAGAATTCAGATGAGCATATCAGGTCGGTTGAAGCGACCGTTGATGGAATGCTAGGAAGTTAGTCTGCTGCCGTTCGCCTGCCTCTCCTTCTCGGAAGGTGATGTTGCTCAAATCGGGGTTTGCACTGGCCATTTTGGTAAGAGAAGTGCAGAGGTTTGAGAGTAGGGAGTTTTTGAGAATGGTGAGGGAAGGGAATGCAGAAGGTAATATATAAGGGTGAATTGGAGGTTGAAAATGGTGGAGGTTTTATGGGGGATTCAGAGGGTTTTGAGTGGGTTTTAATAATGGGATAGTGGGGAATTAGGGGAGAGGAAGTGGAGAGGGGCGCAACTCTATTTTAGACAGAATTGGGGTTTTTTCTGCATGGCGACCGTCAGGGATCTGTGACGGTCGTAACACGCGTGACGACCGTCACAGCAGCAAAGTCTGCAGAATTGCAGAATTTTGCTTGTGGGGCGTTTTAACAGTGGAGAATATGGTATTATTACTTATGATGGACTAATGACAGAATAAAAATTAACGAGAAACATAATTAAGGAAAATACTGAAAAGAAAATAACATTAAATCGAAAAAAATGAGTGTAAGGTAGTACAATATCCAAAAAGAGGAAACAATTGCAAAAATGAAGTAATGTCAAACAATGTAAAATGCAGTAAGCGTAAATTAAAGCGAAAACTAGAAATCACTCCGCTGGTTTCTTCAAATTGTTGACCTGCTGAACAACGTCATTAAATTGGTCGCTAACCAAGTCCATGAAGGTAACGAAATCCATATGGAGCTGCGTTAATTCATCTTTGATAGTGGTTACTTCCAGCTTAAGGTCGTCTACAGTTCTCAGAACAGTGTCTAGCTTATCTGTGTTTTGTTCAGGCGTGGGGTCAGGAAAATTATGGTAGTTAGGAAGGGTCTCAGGATCGATCTCCACTTCGGACTCATAATCTTGGTAGTACAAATAGTCATGTGCTTCTGAGATTTGATCACTGTCATACATATAAGCCTGGGGTGTGGAGTGAGGTGATGAAGGTCCCATAGGCTCGTCCAATTCATAAAGCCAATTGTCTTTGTTATGGATACTGGTTAGCTCATGGTTGGGCAATGTGAAAAGATGGACAGGTTGATCAGCTATGAGGTATTCGTAGGCTCATGGTCCTAAGGTACCTAGAATGCGTCTGTTGAAGCAGAACTGGATGTCCATTGCTCTGAGGTTACCGAAACGAACGGCTTTGTTCAGGTAATACCTCAGACCAATTTCATGGGCGATCATGGTGACTAGGCCTCCTATTAAAATGGGTGAGTGTGGGTCCTGATTGATGCGTGTAAATGCCCTCATCATGAAAGGGACAACATTTACAGGGCGACCTTGTGAAGCACAGAAAAGGATGAACAACTCGTCTTTTGAGATTGTTGTGATGTTTTCCTCCTTCCCAAAGAGGGTATGGGCTAATATCCTATGGAAATAGCGGGAGGCTGGATTGTGTATCTCGTTGTTGTGCATGTCGTTCGGTTCTGGGTGATAGTTTCCGGTGATGGAACCCCAGAATTGGTCTAATTCGAGATCAAAATCCTCTTCAGTGGCGGTAAACACAAACGGTCCGCTAGGGAAGCCTAGGATGTTAGCTAACGTGGTACGGTTGTGTGTTTGGTCTATTCCAAACATTCTAAAGGTTATTAATTCTTTAGTGGATCCAAAGCCATATTCAGGTAAGTAACTTAGGGAGCTAAGGAATTCGAATGTCAGTTCGCGGAAGGTAGCAAATCGGGTCTTTAGAGCAGTTTGCTCCCTGCCTAATTGGTAAAATAGGTACTAAATGCTATCCTGGATTCCTAGCTTGTCCATGGTTGGTGTATTATAGTACAAGGTCGAAGCAAAGTTTCTTTGAGTCAGTGCCTCGAATCTGGCCTGATGAGCTCGTCCTCTAAACACAACAGTCGTAACATCGATGTTGGCCATACTCGTTAGTCGGATAAAACGGAAGAAAGGTAGAGTGACTTTTAAAATCCTGGAAAAAATCACATTCACTCAGATCACAGTTTTAAGAAATAAAAAGTGATAAAAGAGAAAAAATATAAAATAAATATTGAAAAATAAGATAATAGAAATTTATAGAGATTATAAGTTAATAAAAAGAATAGTTTTAATAAATTTAGAAGGAAAATATGGAAAACTTTGGGTTGCCTCCCAATCAGCGCTGTCTTTAACGTCAGAAGCCTGACGATAGCTTAGATATAAGCTATTCGGGAATCTAGAGCAATTTCATATTGCTCACGTGGTCGTTGTGTTCACTTTGATTATAATGTTTCAAACGCTGTCCGTTTACTATAAATGGTGCGTTGATTTGATTCTTGACTTCAACAGCTCCACTCTTAAGGACTTTGGTGACCTCAAAAGGTCCAGACCACCTAGATTTTAGTTTTTTAGGGAATAGTTTCAATCTGGAGTTGAATAGGAGCACAATGTCTCCCACTCTGAATTGCTTCTGGATTGAACATTTGTCATGCCATTTCTTGGTCCTTTCTTTGTAGATGCGTGCATTCTCGTACGCGTCTAATCTTAGCTCTTCCAATTCATGAAGGTTCAAGATTCGCTTTTCGCCTGCCGCAGTGTAGTTGAAGTTTAGTGTCTTAATAGCCTAGAAGGCTTTATGCTCTAACTCTACCGGCAGGTGGCATGATTTTCCGTAGACTAGTTTGAATGGTGTGGTGCCTATCGGTGTCTTAAAGGCGGTCCTATAGGCCCATAAAGCTTCGTTCAGCTTTGAGGACCAATCTTTCCTGGAGGTTGCGACAGTCTTTTCTAAAATTTGCTTTATTTCCCTGTTCGAAACCTCCACTTGTCCACTAGTTTGTGGATGATACGGTGTGGCTACGCGGTGTTTGACTCCGTATTTGGAGAGGAGTTTGTCAAAGATTCGCGATATGAAATGCGAACCTCCGTCACTAATGACGAGCCTGGGCACACCGAATCTTGGAAAGATTACGTTTTTAAAGAGTTTAACGACTACTCGCATGTCATTTGTTGGAGCGGCAACGACCTCTATCCATTTCGATACATAGTCGACAGCGACGAGTATATATTTATTTCCAAAAGAAGATGGGAAAGGTCCCATGAAGTCGATTCCCCAGATGTCAAAGATTTCTACTTCCAAAATTCCTCTCTGAGGCATTTCATCGCGTCGTGAGATGTTGCCGGTGCGTTGGCACCGATCGCATTTTAATACTGCGGTATGGACGTCCTTCCAGAGACTGGGCCAAAATAGGCCAGACTGTAGGATTTTAGTGCACGTCTTTGAGGTGCTGGCATGACCACCATATGGTGTTGAATGGCATTGGGTGATGATGTCTTCTATTTCTTCCTCGGGGACACAACGACGGTATAAGTTCTCGGTGCCTCGTCTGAAGAGTAGAGGTTCGTCCCAGTAGTAGTGCTTTAAGTCATGGAAGAATTTCTTCTTTTGCTGATAAGTCAGGCCCGGTGGAAGCACGCCTACGGCCAGGTAATTAACGATGTCGACACACCACGGCAGAGTGGCTTAGGCATAGACAGCTTCCACGGCTTTTTCCAGTTCCGATTCTTCCGAAGTAGAGTTAGACATATCACTTTCCAATTTAGTTATCAGATGTTCGTAAGGAAAGTCGTCATTGATAGGCACTGGTTCTTGTTTTATGCCCTCTATACGGGATAAGTGGTCTGCAACTACGTTCTCGGTCCCCTTCTTATCTTTAATTTCTAAATCGAACTCTTGAAATAATAGGATCCATCTCAATAATCTGGGTTTGGCGTCCTTTTTTCTAATTAGGTACCTAATGGCAGTGTGGTCTGTGTGTATGATTATTTTGGCTCCTACCAAGTAGGAACAGAATTTGTCAAGAGCGAACACGACTGCTAAGAGTTCCTTTTTTGTTGTGGTGTAGTTCATTTGGGCAGGGTCTAATGTTTTACTGGCGTAGTAGATAGCGTGAAGCTTCTTGTCTTTCCTTTGTCCTAGAACTGCGCCTACGGCGTAATCACTCGCATCACACATGATTTCGAATGGTAGTCGCCAATCTGGGGGTTGCATGATTGGTGCGGTGATAAGTGCTGACTTTAGAGTTTCGAATGCCTTTAAGAATTCTTTGTCGAAGATGAACTCATCATCTTTCATTAACAAACCTATAAGAGGTTTTGTGATTTTCGAGAAATCCTTTATGAATCTTCGGTAGAATCCAGCGTGTCCTAAGAAGCTTCATATTTCTCGTACGGTTTTCGGAGGTTGGAGATCCTTTATGATCTCTATTTTAGCTTTGTCAACTTCAATCCCTTTTTCAGAGATGACGTGTTCTAAAACAATGCCTTGTCGGACCATGAAATGGCATTTTTCCCAATTAAGGACAAGGTTCACTTTGGCGCATCTTTTGAGTACCATTTCTAAATTCGACATGCAGCTTTTGAAGCTTTGTCCGCATACAGAGAAGTCATCCATGAACACTTCCATGATGTCATCTATGAAATCTGCGAAGATTGCCATCATGCATCTTTGAAAGGTTGTTGGAGCATTGCATAGTCCGAACGGCATTCGACGGTAGGCAAAAGTACCATAGGGACAGGTGAATGTTGTCTTTTCCTGGTCATCGGGGTGAATAGGGATTTGAAAGAATCCCGAATAACCATCTAGATAGCAGAAGTACGAATGTTTCGCTAGTCTCTCCAACATTTGGTCTATGAAAGGTAAAGGGAAGTGATCTTTCCGAGTTGCCTTGTTTAGTCTTTTGTAGTCGATACACATCCTGTTTCCGGTTACTACTCTTTGGGTTATCGATTCGCCTTTCGTATTTTTCACTACAGTAACGCCTCCTTTCTTGGGTACTACGTGTACTGGGATGACCCATTGGCTGTCGGAGATTGGGTATATGATCCCTGCGTCTAGTAGCTTTTTTACCTCGTCTTTGACTACAGTGCTTAGGATCGGGTTTATCCTTCTCTGATGTTCTCTTGAAGTTTTGCAGTCTTCCTCCAGCATGATACGGTGCATACAGATGGAGGGACTTATGCCTTTTAGATTGCTTATATTATAGCCTAACGCAGTTGGGTATCTCCTTAGGAGTTCTGATAATCGCTCAGTTTCTGATTGTCCTAAGTTAGTGTTTACTATTACTGGTCTTTTGAATTCTGTATCTAGGAATTCATATCTAAGAGTTTTGGGTAGCTCTTTAAGTTCTAAAGCTGGGTTTTTCGGACCTGGCATGTGATTTGGAGTGAGTGATAAGATCTCGCTTAGACTATTATCTTTGTATGGTGCACGCCAGTTATCGTCTTCATGAATATCAGGGATCAGGATTTTCATGATTTCAGAATATGTAGTTTCCTCCTTTTCTAACTCTCGTATGCATTCGTCAATTACATCTACTATATAGCATGTGTCATCGATGGCTGGTGCCTTCAAGAATTTAGTAAGGATGAACTCTATCTTTTCTTCTCCTACTTCGAATGTTAGCCTTCCTTTCTTTACGTCTATAATAGCTCCGGCTGTAGCTAGGAACGGTCTTCCTAGGATAATTGGGGTAACAGAGTCCTCTTTGATGTCCATGATTATGAAGTCGGTTGGGATGTAGAATTGTCCTATACGTACTGGATCATTTTCCAGTATTCCGACGGGGTATTTGACTGATCGGTTAGCCAATTGTACATACATTTTAGTTGGTCTTAGTTCTCCCATATTCATCTTTTTGCATATAGATAAAGGCATGACGCTTATACTGGCTCCTAGATCGCATAGAGCTTTGTCTATTACGAACTTTCCTATGACGCAGGGTATGGAGAAACTACCTGGGTCTTTTAGTTTAGGAGGCATGTGGTTTTGAATGATTGCGCTACATTCGGCAGTAAGTGTCACTGTCTCGTTATCCTCTATTTTACTTTTATTAGACAAGATTTCTTTAAGAAACTTAGCGTATGACGACATTTGAGTTATCGCTTCTGTGAACGGAATAGTGATGTTTAGTTGTTTCAGAAGTTCAACAAATTTCTTAAATTGTCCTGAAGTTTTGGAATTTATTAATCTTTGAGGATAAGGGATAGGTGGTTTATATGGCGCTGGAGGCACATATGAGTTTTCATCTTTGGCGGCTTTCTGCTCGTTACATTCCTTCTTTTCTGTTTCAGACTCCTTTTCGGTTGGTTTATCGGATTTCTGTTGCGTTACTAAATCTTCATTCCTAGGATCTGTTGGGCCTTCCAATTCTTTTCCACTTCTTAATATAACAGCGTTTGCGTGACCTTTTGGATTAGGTTCGGGCTGTCCTGGAAATGTTCCAGCTGGGGCAGCTGCAGAGGCTTGTTGTTGAGCCACTTGTGATATCTGCGTTTCGAGCATTTTATTGTGGGTGGCTAAAGCGTCTACTTTTCCGGTCAGCTGTTTAATTTGCTCGCTAGTGTGTATGTTTTGATTTAGGAATTCTTTGTTTGTTTGAGCTTGAGTAGCTATGAATGTTTCCATCATCAACTCGAGGTTTGATTTCCTAGGGGCAGTATGGGCAGCAGCTGGTTTCTGATATCCTGGCGGAGCACCTGGTGCTTGCAAGGCATTATCATTCTTGTAGGAAAAGTTTGGGTGGTTCCTCCATCCTGGGTTGTAAGTATTTGCGTAAGGGTTTCCTTGAGCGTAATTTACTTGGTCTGGTGGGATTCCGGCCAACAATGGGCACTTGGGCGCATTATGAGTGGCGATTCCGCATAACTCGCAGTTTGGAGTTACAGCAGCGACGGTTGCAGTTGGGTTAACGGTCAGACTATCGATTTTCTGTGCTAGAGCATCTACTTTAGCGTTGAACTTTTCAAGGTTGCTGATCTCGTACATCCCACCTTTCGCTGCGGGTTTCTCTGCTGGAATGCGTTCACCTCCCCATTGGCAGTGGTTCTAAGACATGTTTTCGATTAGTTGATAGGCTTCGTCGTATGGCTTATCCATAAGTGCACCGCCAGCGGCGGCGTCTACCGTTAATCTGGTGTTGTATAGAAGCCCATTATAGAAAGTATGGATCGTCACCCAGTCTTCTAGACCATGGTGAGGACATGTTTTCATCATATCTTTGAACCTTTCCCACGCTTCGTAGAGAGATTCAGTATCTTTTTGTCGAAATCCGTTGATTTGGGCTCTAAGCATAGCAGTTTTGCTTGGCGGAAAATATCTTGCTAAGAAAACGTTCTTCAACTGTTCCCACGTCGTAACGGAGTTGGATGGTAAGGATTGTAACCATGTCCAAGCTCTATCTCTAAGAGAGAAAGGGACAAGACGAAGTCTTATTGCGTCTGGAGTTACTCCATTTGCTTTCACTGTGTCTGCGTATTGTACAAACTTCGTTAAGTGTTCATTTGGATCCTCAGTTGCATTTCCTGAGAATTGATTTTGTTGTACAGCTGACAGTAATGACGGTTTTAGTTCGAAATCGGTTCGATTTATAGCTGGGGCAGCTATACTACTTCTAGGCTCCATCTGAGAGGGTGTAGCGTATGCCTTCAGCGGTTTGTTTTGTGGTCCTTCAGCCATCTTTGCTTCTTCAACAGGAGGATGAGCTAGAAGATCATGAATGTTTTATCTTCGTTGATATTCGACGATGCGCCTTCTTAGATGTAAGAAGCGCTCTAGTTCGGCGATTGTAGGTTGTAAGATTTCGCCTTGTGAGCGAGTACTTGGCATACAATCGAAGAATGAGTAGAGGGAGAGAGAATTGTTAACCTAGTCTATACTGTGTAACAAAGGATTACACTATTGACTAAACGGGTCCTGGCAACGGCGTCAAAAATTTGATCGCGACTTTCTATGTCTAACAAATCTAACTGCAAGTGCACAGTCTATCGCGTAGTAATAATAGATATCGATCCCACAGGGACTCGTAATCAATCTAGTATTATCGGATGTTACGGTGTTTAGCTAGGTCGGCTTGGTTTCAAGTTGAATAATGGCACAATAAATGCTTAAACTAAAGGGAACTAAAACTTTTACTTAAGATATGAATTTATGAATCGATATGCAATAATTTTGTTCTTCGGGGATTTGACAATTTATTGGCATATTAAGTGTTTTCAAACTTAGTTTAAGAAGAAAATAGTGATCTAAAGACTTTTGTCTCACGATGGTTGTTGACGCTATTCGCAACTCTAAGGCGGAACGTATGTTGTCGCTATCCCGTTCGGGGTTAAAGTTACCTTTTGAAAATCTCTAAGTTCTAATCCTTTTTAAAGCGCTTTCGATGTTTTTAAATCGAATGCCTAGTTTTTACTATCTGGTCTTAGCCTCAGTTGTCGCTTGTTGGTTCGTACCTTAATATGGTTTCCCACTGTCGTGGCAAAACCACCGTAAATAGCTTCTCACTGTCGTGACAAAGGTTTATTTAGAATTTCGATTAAAAACTAAAACCATAACTGAGTTTTGAAAAGAGAAAGACTACGCCAATTATTATCAAATTCCGTCTGAATTATTATTACATATCGATTACGGTAATTTAGCTAGACATGGAAAAAGAAATGGTAATACATAAATAAAAGCAGTAATTAAGAACATACATCATAATGAAAATTGCAATTACGATTAAAAATGAAAACCTGGAAATATTCCAATTGGCTTTTGGGCAGATCCTCCACAATGTTGGCAGGATTCTGGTCTTTGTGCCAATTGATCGTACAAGGAAAATGGGAATTACAAAGTATCAAAGAATACAGAGAAGGAAAAGAGAAACAAATAAGAATATAAGAACGGTAAGGTTGCTCTGAAGATGAATTGGCAGCACTTCATTGTCTTGAATGCGGCCCCCTTTTTCAGGTCCCAACCTCTTCCTTTTATAGAGAGAGAGTATCTCACGGTTATTCCTTCAGGAAGTGGGTTTGAGGCAGAAAAGTAGGAGTTAGTGGCCACACTTTTGGTCTTTGAGGGGTAATTTTAGCACGTGACTTCATTCTGCACGTTCTGGCTGCATGACGGTCGTCATGGAGGTGTGATGGTCGTCACACGTATGACGATCATAACGGCTATGTGACGGTCGTCACATCAGTAAAACTCGTTTCTGCTGTTTTTCTCTTGGTTTTTCATCTGTTTTCCACTTGTTTTTGCACCATTTCTTCATATTGCTTTGCTTGGACATGTTCTTCGAATACCTGCATAATACTTAGACAAATAGCATGGAATGTCCTGAATCCAAAGTGAAATTATTCAAATATTAGTTAAAACACATGTCATTTTATATATACAATTTCGCGTTATCAAACCTCCTGTTTCCCCAATTGGTCAGAAGCAAACCAAAACCGAGCCTTAGGTATCTTGATTCTCAATTCTCGTAGTAGCTTAAACCCTAATCTCCTTAAGACCTCTCCTTGCTTTGAAGAGAAACAAAACATATCCTTGTCAATCCAAATAATTCAAGTATTCAGTGATGATGCTACTACTGAACCTATGATATGAAATTTTGGGTGAAAATGAGGGTGTGACATTGTGGTCTTTGAGATTGTTAATCCAATAATAGTTCCTTAGCCTGCAGTGATTACTACTACTAATCTACCTCCATTTGGTCTTCCCCCAGGTTTTGTCCCTAGACTTGTTGCAATTCATACTGCTCTGCAAGTTGTTCCTTTGACCTTTGAAATCCCCCGTATGGTTCCTACCTTTGCACCAACTGTCGTGCATACCCGTGTTTAAACCTACTTTGATGAACACCAACAAGTATATGATGTGCAAGATATGTCTGAATATGAAGATGAGAAGCATGAGAAGCTTAGGGAGAATATTGAGACTATTGAGAAGAGATTAATGGCAATGGAAGATGACCAGATCTTTGGTGCTGCTGCAAGAGAGATGTGTCTTGTATCTAGTTTAGTTATCCCAACTAAGTTCAAGACCCCTAGATTTGATCAATATGAAGGTGCCACTTGTCCCAAGAACCATCATATCATGTACTATTGGAAGATGGCCGCCCATGTTGACATTGATAAGCTTATGATTCACTGTTTCCAACACAGTTTGAAGGGTGCTTCTTCTAATTGGTATTTGAGTTTGGATCAGTCCCGTATCCGTTGTTTCCAAGACCTGTTAAATGATTTCATCAAACAATATAAATTTAAAATGGACCTAGCTCCTGATAGAAGATAACTGTTGAGTATGTCATAAAAGAGTTTCGAGTTATTCAAGGAGTACGCTCAGTGATGGAGAGAAATTGCTTCACAAGTAGAACCTCCCTTGACCGAGAAGGAATTAGGCGATTAGTTTGTTGACACTGTGCACCCAGAATTCTATGTGAGAATGGTTGGAAGTGTGATCGTAAACTTTTCTGATATAGTTGATGTGGGCATTAAAGTAGAACTTAGTTTGAAGAATGGTAAAATGACCAATGCAGCTGGCAGTTCAAACACCAACAACACCAATGCTAAGAATTCCTATAGCAGTTTCTACAATAAGAAGGAAGGGAAAACCAACACATTAATGGCTAGTAGGAGAAAGAACCTGTATTAGAAACAACAACATCAACAAGGTTATGCTCAACAACCAACCTATCCAGTTCAGTTCGCCCAACAGTCGTATGTGGCCGCAGTCACTCCCTCATTTAATCAACAAGTTCTAGTATATCAGCCTATTCAACCATCTCCTATTTATCAACCAGTTCAAGCTATGCTAACTTATCAATGAGCGCCCGATGCTCCAACCTATCAACAACAAAGGAATCGAGCTCCTCGCCAAAATGTTCCCAATAGAAGATAGAGTGGTAGACCTCATATTCCTCCCATTAGTATGTGTAATACCCCAAATTTTGCCCTAAGATTTGTCGTCGCATTTCATTGCATTTTTCTTGCATTTAATCAATTACTAACAAATTTGTGTAGTCGTTTGACTTTTTGCAGGTAAATATCATATGGCATGCATTTTTTTCTAAAAAGTAAAAATGGCATAATTGGCAAGAGGACATGTGTAAGGAGTTGTGAGTGTGAGAGGTTGAGAGTTCGAATCTCACCTTTGTCACTTTTTGTTTTTTATTATTTTTTACTCTAAATTTTTCTATCTTTCATTAAAAAATAACAAAAATATTTTTTTATTATTATTTAATTATTATTTTCGTATTTTAATTAAATCATTTTTTAAAATATTATTTTTTTCACCTTTTTCTAAATTATTCATAAAAATATCCAAAAAATCATAAAATAAAAAATATTGGAAAAAATTTTGTTCTTTTTATAATATTTTTGATTTTAGGAATCAATAGGATTTTTAGTTTTTATTTTAAGTTTATTTTAATTATTTTAAATTATTTAAATTTTATTTTTTCTTAACTAATTATTTAGTTTGGGCTTTAAAATGGGCTTTAGGGACATTATTGACAATTTGGTGTTAACCCTAATTTGTTCCCTATATATACATGTGTTGCCTTGTTGAAAAAGGAGGCAGAAGGTTTTCTTCAGAAAAGAGGAGAGAGAAATGGAGAAACAAAGGAGATCCCCAGAGAAGAAAGGCGGTCGTTCGCACAACTCGTCAGAAGGATTGGAGCTCTCCAGTGTTCCCTTATTCAAACCTTTTTCACATTTACCGAAGCAAACCTCCGCTTCGTAGGTTAAATTACTAAACCTGTTGCCTTTGCATATTTTGCCATGTTAATGTGTTTAGGTCAGTTAAATTATTAAACCTTTTGCTTTTTCATGTTTATGTGCATATTTTGCCATGTTAATCTCCATGTGTGTTTAGGTCCCTAGATTTTAATATCAAAACCCTTTTTTAACAAAACCTTTTTTTAAAAATCAAAACCCTTTTTTTATTTATTATTAAAACCTTTTTTTAGTAAAACCTTTTCCCAAAAAAACTGAAAAGCCTTTTCCCAAAAAACTGAAAAAAACTGAAAAGTCTTTTCCCAAAAAATTGAAAAGCCTTTTTTTGGGATGAAAAACCTTTTTTGTTCTAAAAAAAAACTGAAAAGACTTTTCCCCCAAAAACCTTTTTTATAATTTAAACTAAATTTTTTTTATAATTTTAACTTAAATATTTTTTATTAAAAAATTAAAACCTTTTTTTTTATAATTAAAATATTAAAAAATTAAAACCTTTTCGTAAGGAACTCCTGATGTTTGATGTTTGTCGTGTCATTTTATGTACCCTTTTATTACTTTTCTTTCTTTTGGCATTTCATGTGCATGTTCGAGGTTGAGATGAGCTTGTGGTGGCCACATCCCCACACTATTTTTCTCCCTCACTTTATTCTAAGTGTCATTACATATTTTCATATTCTTCATGTTTTCAGAAATGTTTCTTTGTTTCTTTATACCCTCTGCCTTTATTACTTTTCTTATTTCTGTACCTTAATTATTCCTCCATATAATGATTTGTCATATTTTCACATTTTTTTTATAGTTTTATCTTTCCGAAGGATTAGGTCCAGCCTTTTGGCCGCCGAGTCAATAGCCTTACCCCTTTAATGGATCAAACCCTGTTTAGCCTAGGTGTCCCGCCACGGGCAAAATTGCTTTTATCCTAGTGTTAGGCCAAAATAGTCGTCGTACTCTGTTTTAAGGTTTTCCGCCGTGGAATCCCTAATTTAACCCTATTTTAATTTTAATTAACATTTTTTTAACATAGAGATTGGAGTCTCTGAACTCCACTAAGCATATCCTTAAGATGTGCTTACTTCCCCATTGAAACCTTGGCCACAGTCAAGAAGTCTCTAACCTCCCTTTTGAGGGGAACTACAGTTACTCTGATTCCATTCCCGTAAGGATATGTAGGCACAAGATGCGATGTCTTGCCGAGTAAACTTAGAATTAACCCCTAGGTCTTTTTTAATTTTCAATACTTTGTATATACCCTAAAGCAAAATAATTAATGAAATAAATAAAAAAAAATAAACAAAAGGTTCCCGTAGAGTACTACGGAAGTTTAGGGTGCTAATACCTTCCCTAAATTTAACCAACCCCCGAACCTTAGATCTCTCCCTTTTAGGTTTTTCCTTTCTTTAACCTTTCCTTCGGATAAATCAAAGACCGGTTGTAAATGAATTAAGATTCAAGTTAATCAATAGCTTGACATCCAAATTTCACCGCAACAGAAAATGGCGACTTCACTGGGGAGTCTTAATTTTTGAGGGTTATCCCTATCTTGTTTATTTTTCTTTATATATTTGTTTCATTAATATTTTGCTCATTTGTATATGTTGTTCAGGGTACCTTCTCGGGATTTACTTT
The DNA here is from genome assembly GCA_963859935.3 of Lathyrus sativus. Lineage (NCBI taxonomy): Eukaryota > Viridiplantae > Streptophyta > Magnoliopsida > Fabales > Fabaceae > Lathyrus > Lathyrus sativus. The sequence continues at coordinate 342,204,996 of OZ012741.1, forward strand.
GTGGTGAGATAAGTCCTACACCCGGACTTGAGTGACATTATTATAGGATGGTGATATATTCGACGAGGCTTATAGGGAGTGAGTCCCGACTAAGTTAAATCGAGAATCACCGCTCAGTTGAGACACTTTCGAAAATGGTTCGGTTGATCGAGTGTAATCGTGAAAACTTTTACCATTATCGATTGGAGTCTGTGATACTGGGAACCGTAGTACCTTTACACCATCTTGGCCTTATATAGGATGTAGTGCGGGAACTATGTGGGAGTAGTCCTACAATGGTTGCTACGCGATACTACACTCAAAAGAGGTTCTCTTGAGAATATTATCGACCCTCAAGTCAGTTGGGAAGTTGATAATATCCGAAGGATGGACTGATGATTTTGGCCACTGATTTAGAACCCTTGTTCTGCAGGTACAATTAACCTATAGTACACACCACTTTGGGAAGGGTAGACCTTGACTCCATTCATTGTTCCTCTAACTTAGGACCTTTTGTTTGCTTATGTGTATTTGTGCTTTGTAACACCCTTCTAACCCCGCAGAATAAATATAAATAGATCAGAGTAATTATCATGCATTTCACAAAAGGGTGTCACATAAATTTTCAAAACATCACACAACACCTGTCATGCTCAATAATATAAAAATAACTTCTTGCTTTTCATACACTTTCACATTAACATGTAGCAGTGGATTTGCTTTAATCATGATAGACATAATAAAAGTCTCATGCTCATCTCATTTTTAATACTTAGGCTTAAAAGCCAATTATTCATATAATTCAAAATAACAACAAAAGAATAAAGTAGAGTACATAAAATATCTCCCCAAATATGAAATCAAAATATTCCCCGGTGTTACATAATCAGAGCATGACTCGACCCAAAATAAATAAAGACACAACTCAAGCTACTCCAACGGCTACCTCGTGCTAGAAGCAACTCTACTCCTCAGTACCTGAGCGATGTCGTATAAAACATCATTCCAACAGAAGGGTGAGAATTCACATAATTATTGAAATTATAAGATAATATATAATTTAAAGCATACAAACATAACCACTATTATTCTCACACTTCAAAAGTTTCATCAACACAATATTATTCAAGTAACCATACTATTCACAAGTATATACACACAATTCCATAATTCACCAATTTATCAGTTCTACATATCACACATAATCTCATAGCACATAAATATACATAATGAGACTCAATGCAAAACTCAATGCAAGACTCAATGCAACTCATGCCATGTGGTACCAACACTTGTTATTATTTTTCGGTTTTTACATTTAAACCGGGTCCGTTCCCTAGACCAATAACACACAAAAAGCCCGTTCCCTAAGCTTTCAAACCCCGCTCTAGGTTTGGGACAAGTCACTAGCTCCCACTGAACTAACAAACATTGCCTCTTGACACCAATGATGCGTATGCAAATTCAACAATCATATGCAATTAAGATCATTCCCTAATCTTAATGTGCATGCATATCTTCAATAATTCATCAGACTTGAATTACCACACATTTGCATATACACATATATCAACACAATTCAACCTCAATTCACAAAGACACTTATCAGCAATTAATCATTAAATATTTAATTCATCATCAATAATTAAATACAATAATCAATAAATATTCACTACTCCAATCAACATTCAACAAATAATTCAATAAAGAATCCAATTTTTAATAAATAAGTCAATATTTAATAAATAATTAAATATTTAAATAAAAATATAATATTATTATTATTTATACTATTGAGATAAGATATATATTAATAAACTAAAAAAAATTATTAAATTAAAATATGATATCTTAAAAAACCATTAACTAACAGCTAAATATAGTGTCTAAAATATTCACTTCTCATTAGCTACAGACTATGTACATTTTGAATAGGCAATATTTCTAGTTCAAATTATATATTCAACTCAATTGCAGTCCAACTAATAAAATATGACCTAGGAGATAATACAAAGGGATAAGCATATTGTTAGAATTTTATATTTAGATAAGAATCAGATTTATTAATTTTCTTTTTTTATGAGTTATAAATACTATCTAAATTCCATATGTTATTATAACATTTAGTGAAAATATAATATGGACATTTCACCTACCTAGAACATATAAAAGTCTAGTGAATACTACTCTGCTCTAAGGGTAATTCTATTTGGGCTTGTAATTTTCCATCGGATGTCTCACCTTTCGGTTGCTACAGTAACTAGAAATTGGAAAGAACTACATTGTTTTTATACAAGTTTTGCGCTACAGTATCCACATTTGCTACTGTGTTAAAGAAAAAGCATATTATGATGAATTGAAGAGAAAAAAAAATCACATGGCCATCATATTGCTATCCTGCGCTACAGTTCATGCTCAGTTGAAGGAATTATTTCTATTACTTCAATTCCTTCACTACAAATACTAATAGGTCTCTATAATAGGTTAACATATCAATTTCAAATGCAATAAAATTAACCAATTTCAATGTTTAATATTAAAACCTAACAATTTCCAATTTCATAGAAAATTTGGGATTTTAACCTAACCCTATTTCTACCCACTAACTATTATCAAACAATCTCAATAAACATGCAAAAACCCACCCTTACCTTGAATTTGTTGAACTTTTGCTCTTTCTCTTGAGTTTCCTCCTCTTCTTCTCCACTCCTCTCTTTGCCTCTTTTCTCCTTTCTATCTTTTCTTTCTTTCTATTCTCTTCTATCTCATTTCTCTTATTTTATAAAATTCTCACAATTTTGATTAACCTAGTAATTCCAATGGGCTTAATAACTCATGTCTATTCACACCCCCAAATAGACCCAATCAATTAATCTAACAATTCTATATAATTCTACAAATTAGAATATATCATATAAGTTAAATAATAAAATTAAATCAATTATAAATCAAATAATTTATATAAATTCAATAAATCAACTAATTCAATTATATCAAATAAATCACATAAATTAGTTAATTCAATTAGGCCTAAAATCACATAATTAATCAATTAATTTAATTAATAAATAATTACTAAAAATTGGGGTGTTACATGCTTCGCATCCATAAAGCATCATATCATTTCTAGTTTCAAGGAATTCAGCAGTCCTTTGCAAATTCGAAAAGCCTTACATTTTAAAGTCTAAAATTTTTTCCAACTTTCTTAAAAAGCAATATTCGACCGTTGAAATTCTTGAGACCATTGTATGTCATTAGCATCACATTTTTGCATTGCATTTATCCCCGAGTTTCTCCTTCTTGGTCCTATCGTCTTCTAGTGTACCTTTGAGTCGTCAAGCTGATTCCTCGACACAGATATCAGACCAGAAACGGAACAAGGATCACTTTGATCCTATTCCCATGACTTACACAGAGCTGTATCCTGACTTAGTTCGACAAGGGCTGATCACTACAAAGGCTTTACCACCTCCTCTTAATCCTCCAGTTGGATTTAGGGCTGATCTAAAGTGTGCTTTTCATGAGGGTGCCCCAGGCCATGACTTAGAGCATTGTTTTGCATTGAAAGCTAGGGTGCGTGAACTGATTAGAGCCGGAATACTTGATTTTACGGATAGTCGTCCGAGCGTCCAGACAGATCCCTTGCCAACACATCAGAATTGAAGCTTTGTCATTGGGCCTTTTTTTTCTCGTTGTTTGCATTTTCCTTATTTTGTTTAAGTTGTTTGCTTTCAATTATGTTTGTACTTTCATTAATGAAATAAGCATTGCGACTTTTGATTCAATTTATTTCCGTCCATTTATTTGCATCTTTATGCTTTATTTTTCAAATGTTTACTTCTTGTCCAAAATTTTGATATGCTAAGATCGGAGGGAGGATGACAAAAACGTTATACCCATAATTGCTGTCAGTATGCTTTCAATCAAACCTTGTTGACGATGTAAGGCATTGTTTCAATTCCCAAACACTGGAGAAATAAGGAGGTTAATCCCTCGTTACCCCCTTCGAGCCTAGAAGTTGGAGTTTCTTTCGTTACAAAAAACCCACAATTTTAACCTTGGGATGGGTAGTTCTCAGTTAACTTGGTTGTGTGTTCATACGATACACCTTTCATTAACAAATTTTCCTTCACACACGTCAAACAAGTGTCGAAGATGTTTTCTAATCAAAAGGTCGATGATGGTTCACCGTAATCATTAAAATCAAACAGTCACTTTCCTTCACACAAAAAAATAATATAAAAAAATCAAAAGAAGCCCGCTAAGTCAAAACCTATGAAGGAGACTTAGGCAAAACTGGGGCATCCCGCTGACTGTAAACTCTAAAATAAACAGTTCAGGCAAAATTTAGGGATAATACAAAGAGATTTTTAAATCCTTATCTTGAAAATCCTCAATGTCAAAACAATCAAATGTTATAGGGGAGTAGTGGCTGCCTTTTCATAGGTCCCTTTGACTTCTGAGTCATCATTGCTACGATCAATGAAATCCCTAACTTATGGGAACCTGAATGCATAGTATGAGTTAACTGAGCATAGGACTGAAGATCATCACGTAGATTGGGTGGGTACAAATAAATTTTGAGCCTTTATCTTTTGTTTCATAAACCGTGAACCAGGCCACATTACAACCCTCAAAAGACCTAATTGAAGCAAGGTTATTTTGAAAGTATACTACAACAAGGTTGCGTAACCTGACTCCTAAAGATCTTTGTGAATTATTTATTTTGGCAGTACACCTTTGTTTTAAACTTTGAGCGTCTTGAACCGTTGTGTTCTGACTAACGACTCATGTATTTTCCATCTTTCAAAAATAATTTTGATTTCAAAAGTCGCATGAACTTTGCATTACCATGTTTGTAGGAATATTTTTATTTGCAAACTGGCTTTCCTCTAAGGAATTTTCAAACAATGAGAAACTTGGTCAAGTGATCTTATCGGGGGCAAGTTCCTTTTACATCCTGTCAAAGAATCAGTTCAAGATTTGTTCAAGGAAATATCTTCTCAGATTTGGTTTATCCAGAGAATTGTTCAAGACTCAGACTGGGGCAAGCCCTCCGAGGATACAGCAAAACAATCGATTCCACGAATCAGACAGCTGAAGCAACTATCAGTTCATTTGACCTGGGGCAGTTTACTCGCATAATCCCTAAGCAGTTATTCATCATTCCTACAGTGACTATCAACTTGATACAGCATAACAGAATGACAGTGATCTCCGTGTTGAGGAATCAGTCCTCCAGTTTTGTCATCTCACCGAAAGAGTCGAGCCTTGTCGTCGACGTCTGTATTTGCATTTGATCATATGTCATAGCATAATTCCTATACATGTGCATATCTTGGGTGCTTTATTCCCCATTTACATTTCTATCTTGGGTGCTTTACTCCCCATATACATTTCTATCTTGGGTGCTTTACTCCCCATTTACATTTCTAGCTTGGGTGCTTTACTCCCCATTTACATTTTTATCTTGGGTGCTTTACTCCCCATTTACATTTCTATCCTGGGTGCTTTACTCCCCATTTACATGTCTATCCTGGGTGCTTTACTCCCCATTTACATTTCTATCCTGGGTGCTTTACTCCCCATTTACATGTCTATCTTGGGTGCTTTACTCCCCACTTACCTTCTACCCTTGGGTGTTTTATCCCCCATGTACCTTTATCCCGGGTGTTTTATTCTCCGTTTACCAGATATTCCTGGGTTTACCTGGCATCATGGGTGTTTTATCCCCATTTGCGTTTTTTTCCTAAGCTCGTGTTTTACTCGCGTCTTACCTTGCGGACAATTTCTAATTTACTTGGCACCTATCAACAATTATGTGTCGTGTCTTTCCGACGTTCTTCCAGATATGACATGTCTTCTTCCCTAGTGCAATTCCTCGATGGGTCGTCCCCTGTGACGTTGTTTCGTCTGTATCCGTGCATTTGTCATTTTCATCATACGCATCATATCAGATTCATATTATATTTAGCATTATAGTTCGTTTTGTTTTGTCCATATCATTGCATAGCACTGCGTCTAAAGGCAAAATTTTCGGTTATCTGTATTTAAATCCCTCCACCATGATTTCTCGAGTCTCCGTTGCTCGAATCACCCGGTGAAGTTATTTAAATAGGGGCAACTGTAATACCCCAAATTTTGCCCTAAGATTTGTCGTCGCATTTCATTCCATTTTCTTGCATTTAATCAATTACTAACAAATTTGTGTAGTCGTTTGACTTTTTGCAGGTAAATATCATATGGCATGCATTTTTTTTCTAAAAAGTAAAATGGCATAATTGGCAAGAGGACATGTGTAAGGAGTTGTGAGTGTGAGAGGTTGAGAGTTCGAATCTCACCTTTGTCACTTTTTGTTTTTTATTATTTTTTACTCTAAATTTTTCTATCTTTCATTAAAAAATAACAAAAATAGTTTTTTATTATTATTTAATTATTATTTTCGTATTTTAATTAAATCATTTTTTAAAATATTATTTTTTTCACCTTTTTCTAAATTATTCATAAAAATATCCAAAAAATCATAAAATAAAAAATATTGGAAAAAATTTTGTTCTTTTTATAATATTTTTGATTTTAGGAATCAATAGGATTTTTAGTTTTTATTTTAAGTTTATTTTAATTATTTTAAATTATTTAAATTTTATTTTTTCTTAACTAATTATTTAGTTTGGGCTTTAAAATGGGCTTTAGGGACATTATTGACAATTTGGTGTTAACCCTAATTTGTTCCCTATATATACATGTGTTGCCTTGTTGAAAAAGGAGGCAGAAGGTTTTCTTCAGAAAAGAGGAGAGAGAAATGGAGAAACAAAGGAGATCCCCAGAGAAGAAAGGCGGTCGTTCCCACAACTCGTCAGAAGGATTGGAGCTCTCCAGTGTTCCCTTATTCAAACCTTTTTCACATTTACCGAAGCAAACCTCCGCTTCGTAGGTTAAATTACTAAACCTTTTGCCTTTGCATATTTTGCCATGTTAATGTGTTTAGGTCAGTTAAATTATTAAACCTTTTGCTTTTTCATGTTTATGTGCATATTTTGCCATGTTAATCTCCATGTGTGTTTAGGTCCCTAGATTTTAATATTAAAACCCTTTTTTAACAAAACCCTTTTTTAAAAATCAAAACCCTTTTTTTATTTATTATTAAAACCTTTTTTTAGTAAAACCTTTTCCCAAAAAAACTGAAAAGCCTTTTCCCAAAAAACTGAAAAAAAACTGAAAAGCCTTTTCCCAAAAAATTGAAAAGCCTTTTTTTGGGATGAAAAACCTTTTTTGTTCTAAAAAAAACTGAAAAGACTTTTCCCCCAAAAACCATTTTTATAATTTAAACTAAATTTTTTTTATAATTTTAACTTAAATATTTTTTATTAAAAAATTAAAACCTTTTTTTTTATAATTAAAATATTAAAAAATTAAAACCTTTTCGTAAGGAACTCCTGATGTTTGATGTTTGTCGTGTCATTTTATGTAGCATTTTATTACTTTTCTTTCTTTTGGCATTTCATGTGCATGTTCGAGGTTGAGATGAGTTTGTGGTGGCCACAGCCCCACACTATTTTTCTCCCTCACTTCATTCTAAGTGTCATTACATATTTTCATATTCTTCATGTTTTCAGAAATGTTTCTTTGTTTCTTTATACCCTCTGCCTTTATTACTTTTCTTATTTCTGTACCTTAATTATTCCTCCATATAATGATTTGTCATATTTTCACATTTTTTTATAGTTTTATCCTTCCGAAGGATTAGGTCCAGCCTTTTAGCCGCCGAGTCAATAGCCTTACCCCTTTAATGGATCAAACCCTGTTTAGCCTAGGTGTCCCGCCGCGGGCAAAATTGCTTTTATCCTAGTGTTAGGCCAAAATAGTCGTCGTACTCTGTTTTAAGGTTTTCCGCCGTGGAATCCCTAATTTAACCCTATTTTAATTTTAATTAACATTTTTTTAACATAGAGATTGGAGTCTCTGAACTCCACTAAGCATATCCTTAAGATGTGCTTACTTCCCCATTGAAACCTTGGCCACAGTCAAGAAGTCTCTAACCTCCCTTTTGAGGGGAACTACAGTTACTCTGATTCCATTCCCGTAAGGATATGTAGGCACAAGATGCGATGTCTTGCCGAGTAAACTTAGAATTAACCCCTAGGTCTTTTTTAATTTTCAATCCTTTGTATATACCCTAAAGCAAAATAATTAATGAAATAAATAAAAATAAATAAACAAAAGGTTCCCGTAGAGTACTACGGAAGTTTAGGGTGCTAATACCTTCCCTAAATTTAACCAACCCTCGAACCTTAGATCTCTCCCTTTTAGGTTTTTCCTTTCTTTAACCTTTCCTTCAGATAAATCAAAGACCGGTTGTAAATGAATTAAGATTCAAGTTAATCAATAGCTTGACATCCAAATTTCACCGCAACAGTATGACTTATATCAAATTGTACCCCCCATTGGTGCAACAAGGTTTAATAACTATAAGATCCTTGGGTCCACATCCCAATTCGCTTCCACCTCACTACAACTTTAATATTCATAGCCCATTCCACGGAGGCACGCCAGACCATGATCTTGAAGGATGTTATGCTATTAAACACGTTGTAAGAGAGCTAATGGAGAAAAAGATTTTGTCTTTCGGTGATTCCCAACCCAATTTAAAAAATAATCCTTTGCTTGCTCATGGGGATGTTAACGCTATTGATGAGGCATTTGATGAAAGTTTGATCCTTGATGTTTCTGACATTAAAACCCCTCATCGAGCCTTCCATACAAAGTTGGTAGAAACAAGTTTAGTCAAGATTTTCCATGTGAAGTGCGAAGATTGTGGTACCAATCCTAAGGGATGTATGTTGGTCCAAAGGGACATTCAAAGTCTGATTGATGATGGTTTCTTGCAAGTAAGCAACAGGTTGAAGAAAGATGAAATGTCTGTGATTGAGCCTATCTTTAATCTACCAGAATTAAGTGACAAGGTGCATGTGTTTAACTTGTCAGAATCATGATCTATAACACCTGTTTTCAGTATACCAAAGCCAGTATTTAAAATCCCAAAGCCTGTTTGTCCACCTGTTAATCAACCAAAGTATGTGATTATTCAAAAGCCTAGCCTATTCTCTTTCAAAGATACCAAAGTCATACCTTGGAAGTATGACGTGATTGTGATTTATGAAGAGTCTGGGAAGGTTGTTCTAAAAGAAGATTTAAATAGTGTTAGTAAAGACATAACCAACATAGACGGGGCAAGCAAGATGACTCGTAGTGGTTGTGTCTACACCCCCCGATTCAATTAGGCTCCATCAAAAGAAGTTGATGCTACTGTGCCTGCTAAAGATAAAGAAGTGGTTCCCAATGATGAAGATGAAGAGTTTTAAGGATTATAAGAAAGAGTGATTATAAAGTCATTGCTCAGCTTCACCAAGCTCCTTCAAAGATCTTTATTCTGTCTCTCCTGATGAGTTCCTCAACTCACCGAAGTGCTTTGCAAAAGCTATTATCTCAAGCCCACGTCACCCAGGACATTACCATCGGCCAATTTGATAGCGTGATTGAAAATATCACTAACTGGAACACTCTCAGTTTCAGTAGAGAATAATTATCGAGGGAAGGCCAAAACCACAATCGTGCGCTGCACGTATCCGTAAAATGTCAGGGTGACGCTTTGGCAAGAGTGCTTGTAGAAACTGTTTCCTCTTTGAATGTTTTACCCAATAGAACACTTGCTAAGCTAGCTTACAAAGGGACAGAGATGAGGTCAATGTCTTTGATTGTTAAGGATTTTGATGGTTCACGCATAACAGTAATTGGAGAGGTGGAGCTGCCAATCTTGATTGGACCACATGTATTTGATATCACATTCTAAGTCATGGACATCAACTCTGCTTATAATTATTTTCTTGGAAGGCCAAGGATTCAAGCTGCTGGCGCCGTGACTTCTACCCTACATCAAAAGATGAAATTTGTTATGGATGATAAGTTGGTGATTATTCATGGTGAGGAAGACCTTATGGTAAGTCAATTGTCTTCATTTTGATATATTTAGGATGACGAGGATGTCTTGGAAACTTCTTTACAAGCACTTGAGATTGCCAATGTTGTCTTATTGGAAGTTGAGGAACTAGTGGGTAAAGGTAATCCGTCTTTCGAATTTGTCAAGAGCACAAGATCAACGATTAAAGAAGGCGTCCCTGAAGGATGGGGAGAGATTATTGATATCAAGATGGAAAGAGACCGATATGGGTTAGGTTACAAACTAACTAATGATGGAGCATCTACTTCTGCCAAACGTCGTCCAAAGACTATCTATGATATGTTTGTCAGTGGAAGCTTCCAAGTTAACGATGTTGATGTTGATAATGAAGATGAAGATTTGAGTAACCTGATGTTTTAGTGCAATGTTGCTTTAGACAATTGGGAAGCAATAGAGATCCCAGTGATTATTCCCTCGTCAAAGTAATTTGTTGTTGTTTTCAAAAATTCCATAGCTCTGCCCAAAGATATTGGACAATTTTGTACCCCCGCCCCTTTGCACTTTAAAATGATTATCAATGAAGACATTTTGTTAAATTCTCATTGTTTCATTTACTATTTTTTTCTTTTACTTTTAAAGAAAATGACAATCTTTCAAAACTACAAAATTTTTTTTCTCTTTTGCATTCTCTTTGTGCTTTTAATAAATCAAATCATTCGAACATGCAGAATAATCTAAAGCCATGTTGAATCCAATGACATTGCTTTCACTCCTAACTTTGATTCACCCATTTAACAAGCTGAAGAGGAGGGTGAGGAAGATTATGAGATTACCGATGAACTAGCAAGAATGGTTGAGTACGAGTACACTAATCTCCAACCACATAAAGAGCAGGTAGAGACAATTAATATTAGCACTGATGAAGAGAAGAAGGAAGTCAAGGTTGGTGCAACGCTTGGGGAAGATGTCAGACAAAGATTGGACAAGCTACTAGAAGAGTATGTGGATGTGTTTGCATGCGAATATCAGGATATGCCAGGTTTATACACATACATTGTTCCCAAATTTTCGCTTCGACCAAAATGCCCGCCTGTAAAGTAGAAACATTAAAGAACTAGACCATAAATGGCTTTAAAGATTCACGATGAAGTCAAGAGGCAGGTGGATGTAGGTTTCTTAACAGTTGCAAAGTACCCTCAGTGGGTGGCGAACATTGTACCATTTCCTAAAAAGGATGGTAAAATCAGAATGTGCGTAGACTATAGAGATTTGAACAAAGCTAGTCCAAAGGACGACTTTCATCTACCACATATTGACACACTTGTGGACAACACCACTTGTTTTGGAGTCTTCTCTTTCAGGGATGGTTTCTCCGGTTATAACCAGATTGAAATTCTAGTAACAGACAATTAATGTTATGTCAGATGTTATGACATCCGCTACTGAACAGATTATTAAGCTATGTTGTAAACACCTAAAGAAAGCAGTAAATAACACAGGGAATTGTTAACCCAGTTCGGTGCAAATCACACCTACTATGGGGGCTACCAAGCCATGGAGGAAATCCACTATAAGCAGTGTTAATTCATAGGCAAACTACCATTTTGCACTCCTCACTTAAGACCTACCCAATGCAATTTTAATCTAACTCTATACTTGAGTTCCTACTCACTCCCCTTCAATCACAGCAGTGATATTAACCAATTAAGTTACAGATTTAAGAAGAAGACACACTTCAAACAAATCTTGATCTTGCTTCACAGCTTCAATCAAGAGACACAACACTCGTGCTTAAAAGCTTAGAGTGACATAACCAACATACAACTCAAAATCACACCAGTCCAATACAATCATCTAAGGGATGATTGCTTGGCTCACAAGAAATCCTAAGACACAAAAACACACGTGAAGATTAAATTACACAAACATAGTTCTTCACTCAAAATCTCTGCGCTTCAATAAGTGATGACACTCTTATTTATATGCAGCACATGGGCCTTGTACCTAAGTTGCACAAATTAGGTTTAACCAAGTTAAACCACTTTCCATAATTCAAGGTGCTAGCAAATAGGTCATAGGCATTTCATGTTATGCTCAGCACTGCCTAGAGTCTCGCCTGAGATAACTAAGGAACCCTAGATTGTTTCTTGAAATCTAGCCTGAGATAACTCAGGAACCATAACAGAAAAACAAACACGCGCCCTTGCTGGCAGCTACCTGATGTCATGATATTCAACATGACATCCAATACACTATGTTCTAGCTAACCAAACTTACCCAACAGTACATTACCCAAGTATTTAATGACATCAGTCAAGACATCTACACACACAACAATGTTTTACCATGAAATTCCGCCAATCAAGAACATCTACAAACTCCCTCTTTGGCAAACTGTTGGCTAAAACAATCTGTTACCATATCAGAGTACAACCAATCATGCAGAGTAGCTAATATCCTACCAATCAACTAGACCTGTTGTATTGCCATCATACACACTCATACATAATGTTCTGGATTATGAATGCCAATACATCTAGGTTGACATCCTGAAAAGCACCTGTTCCACATCACAAAACACCACCTTCTAATTTTGACTACAGATGTCACAACATTTAGTGGAACATCCTATGATAATCTCCCTTAACTGATGCACAACACACTATGGCATATCCGCCAAACACAACCTACCAGCAACCTGCAGAAACACACACTACCACCAACAACTAGGATACTACTAAGTTCCAACCAGGAACACACACACAATCAACATTAACAGCAATTACAAAACACACAAGAACAATACTTGCTCACAACAAAAGACCAACTCCAGCACATCAGTACACCTACAAATCAACTCAGGGCAGCTACATATCATCTTCCACCTGTGGGGCACATACACTAAACTGACATCAGTACACCTGCAAATCAACTCAGGGCAGCTACATATCTCATCTTCCATCTATGAGGGACATACAACTAAGCTACTGTACATACACTAAACTGGTGCATACACTAAACTGTTGTTCAACTACTTCTCCCCCTTTTTAGCCACAAATTTAGATCATAACTAATGAATTAGCATTGATCAAAATAAGGTCAGAAACACATATGTTAAAGTAATATTACAACACATCAACACATAATAGTTGTTCACAAAATATTTTTTCATACTGCTCCCCCTGTGTGGCAAACAAAATTAAGAACTCTGGTCATCAGACTCAGAGCCAGCATCATCACTATCCCTTTCTTCATCAGTGCCATCCTTAGAACTAGCAGTTGCTTCCTCTGACTCAGCTTCATGGTCATCACCTTCCTCAGAACCATCATTCTGCTTATCCTCATCATTGTCAGCAAGCTCAGCGTCTTCATCCTTCTCAAGAGAGCTGATCAACTTTTCTAGAGTAAGCTTGCGTGTCTTTAGCTCTTTGCATGTCTCCTTAAGCATAACAATGACTTCAGATTTCCCTGTTTTTGAGCTCCCCTTGGATGTCTCAGCAGAAGTCTTGACAATGTAAGGAACATGAGTTCCTTGAAATAGCTTGTGATGAAAAGACAAGGGACTTTCTCTCTTACATACAGAGTCATTGTCTTTTAGGATATTAGGATACTAATTCAATATGATCCCACAGATAAGAGATGAAAAAGCAATGGGGCCTTTCACACTGTAACTTCCTGCATGCTTCATTGTTTGATTAAAGATGTAGGTCCCATACTCAAACTTTGTCTTGGTTCCAACAACATAGATGAACTTCCCAAGGACAGTAGCAACAGTGGATTTATGCTTTGTGCGCACCCAGTTGGCAGGTCCAATCTTATGCAACATAGCATACTTCACACTTAGTTTACTGGCAACCAGTTTCCCTTTTAAGTGCCAGCTTTTGACCTGGTTGGCAGTTATAACTTGACATACTTTGTTGTCAGAAGCAGCTAGGTCAGGTTGAGCTTCATCCGATCTTCCTAGATAGTTATTGATAACAGTTGAGGAGAAGATGACACACTTTCCTCTCACATACACTTTTCCAAAATCATTTGACTTTCTATCAGCACAGTCTTCTGATAGATTCACAATGAACTCCTTCACAAGTATTTCATAACACTTAGAAAACTTGGTGACAGTCTTTATTAACCCAGCTACATGAATCAGATTCATCATCTCCTTACATTCAAGAGCATTCTGAGCAAACTCTTTTTCCAAGGCCAACCTTTTCTGGTACACATGTTTCCACCTGTTGACACTAGAGGGATAATGAAACGAGATATTATCAATAGGATTCTCAGGTACACTAGCAGCAAGTTTGCTAGTTGTTGGTTTCTTCTTGGGTGGGATGTCAGTGACATCACAAGCAACATCCGAGTCTGAGTCAGATTCAGTACTTATTTAAGCCTTTCTTTTCTTTGGAACCACCTTGCTCCAAGCTTTTGTGAGGTCAACATAAGTACTTTTTGACACAGCTTTCTTCTTGGGAGGACTCTGAGCAGCTTCCTTCTTTCCTTTCCTAGTCATGAGCCTTTTGACTATGCTAAGGTTGGTAGTGGCTATCAGATCATTATCTGAATAGTCATCAAGGTTCACTATATCACCATCATCATTCTGGACATCATCATCATCATCATCATCGTTACCACCTTGCACATTATCATCACTCTCAGTAGTGTGACCCTTATCATCATTCTTTCCTGAGGCCGTACCCATGGTTTCAGCATCTTGATTAACATCAGTTCATTGATCCAGATGGGGTGCATGAACCTCAGTGTTAAGAGGGATGGATATTCCAGGCACATCATGTGGTTCATTTAATATCCTAGATACCAAATTTGCAATAGTGTTGTGGACATACCTAGAGCCTTCCCTATTGGTATCCTCCTGAGGGATGGAGGATGAAGTGTGAGGAGCCTGACCTGAGACTAATTCTTTGGGTCTTCTTGCATGTGGAGTTCGTGGCCTCTTCACACTCAGACCTTCTGGGGTCAACATTCGCAGAGGTGCCCACCTCAAGAACTTGGTTAGGGTTGATAGGGTCAGTTCTAGTACTAGAATCTGGATTAGTGATGGAGGACATCTCCTTGGGAGAGATAGAGTCTGGTTGTTGAGATATTTCAGGAGACTTTGACAATGTGAAAGAAGGTTTTATGTGGCTGTTGAGGGAGGTATGGAAGATGAAGGAGTGGTATGGATACCAAATGAAGCAAACGTATTGTGTGTAGGGGCTAGAGTGATATGATTGCAAAAGAAGAGGGAACTTGAAATTTTGTCCAATCAGACGGTGATTAATATTTAGCCCGTTCAAAATGTAATTCCCAAATAACATTAATTTCTATAATTCGTTATGGAGACAAATTCCCAAATTTCCACTTAACTTCTCAAATTGAATACCCTCTAGATCTTTTGTCCAAATGTCAGCAAGTTGTAGTTCAGTGGCTACATGCTCCAGGGTAATCACATTGACTTTCACAAGATCTCGTCTAATATCAATAATTATGCTATGCTGAACTGAGTTATTGATGGTACTAAGAGTGTCACAGTATAATGTCATGATATTTTGAGTGACATTGTATTCTTCATGGTGGTCATCAATAATGGATTCCATCAAGTCCATGTGCAATAGTTCAAGACTTTTAGAAGTTTTAATATGTGACATCTTAGTTTTCTTGCCAACCTGACATTCACCACAAACCTTTCTTTTATCAATAGTTAGTTTTGGAATTCCTCTCACTGCTTCCTTGGATATGATCTTTTTCATCCCTCTTAGATGAAGATGTCTAAGTTTTTGACGCCACGGTTTAACCTCCTTTTCTTCCTTGGCCATAAAACACACAATAGAGTTACTTGAGTCTTTAGGCTCCCACAAGTAGCAATTGTCTTTAGATCTAGACCCCTTCATGACTTCCTTATTTTCTCCATTGGTGACAACACATTCTCTTTAGTGAATTTGACATGTAATCCTTGATCACATAGTTGGCTGATACTAATAAGGTTTGCAGTCAGTCTTTTCACCAACAAAACATCATCTAGATCTGGAACTCCAGGACAGTCTAGTTTTCCAACACCTTTGATTTCCCCTTTAGCTCCATCACCAAAGGTCACATAACTAGTGGAGTGAGGTTTGATGTCCACCAATAGGTTCTTTATTCCAGTCATATGTTTAGAGCAGCCATTATCAAAATACCAGTCTTCTTTGGCTGATACCCTTAGAGAGGTATGAGCTATTAGAGCCACATCCTTAGTAACCCATTTTTGTTTCTTGATAGGAGTAGCCTGTTTGGGTTTGACTTGATGAGTGTGGCTGGGAAATCCATGCAGCCTGAAGCAAAAAGGCTTTATGTGTCCAGATCTTCCACAGTAGTGACACCTCCACCTTTGGAACTTTCTCTTTGTCTGGTTCATGGTTCTCTTCCCATGAAGTTGTGGCATCGGTCTTGACATCCGGTTTGCCCTATGATTCTCAGGTTTATAACTCTTGATCTCCAAGATGGGTCCCTTTTCACCAACAAAACCTATTCCAGACTTGTCTCTCGCTTTCTGACCAACTTATAGAATTTCTTCTAAAGTGTCAGTCTCATTGTTTAACATCCTGATAGATTTTGACATCTGATCAAGTTTGGAATTCAACAACCTGACCTAACTATTGAGTGAGTCTATAGTTTCAAGATGCTCTTTCTTCTCAGTCTTCAAATCCTTTATGAGTTTCTTTTGCTTCTTCCTTTGTTGGCACACTTCTGGACTTCTGATACACAACTGTTTATATGAGGCTGCAAGTTCATCAAAAGTCAGCTCATCTTCACTAGAATCATCATCAGATACACATACACTAGTTAGTGCAGTGACATGTTTTGTAGATTCTTCTTCTGATCCACTCTCAGAATCTCCATCAGACAAGGTGACAGTTAGACCTTTCTTTTGCTTCTTGAGGTAAGTGGGACATTCAGCTCTAATGTGAGTGTTGCACCCCAAAATTTTCCCAACCTTTTTTTTAACTTGGTTTATATTTCATTTCATTTCTTTCTAGAATTTGCATTGCATATCATTTTTCATTAAACAGGGGATCAAGAGGTTGTGCATAGCAAGAGGAGTCTACTCATAGGGTTGAGCCTAAGCAAGGGGTGTTACTCAAGTTTGAATGGTCATCAGGTCATCTAGAAGTGGGCAATAGTCTTGTGAAAGGATTGATGAATGTATGTGGGTCAGCTCCTAACTTGGAGGCCAGTTCAAGATCATCAGAGGATTGTGAATTCATGATTATGGATATAAGATGTTGAGAGAGCTCATTGAGTGCTTTGAGAGCCATGTTGGAGCTTAATCAAGTTGTTGTGTGATGTGAAAGAAGCCACAGTCAAGAATGTTGCAGCTAGGGTTTTCATCTAGTTAATCCTCAGTCAACTGTGAAATAGAAGGAGATTAAAACTCAATTCCAAGTCTATATGGTTATGGGATGTTGTGTTGAGGTGTATAATATATCATTTCAAGATCAATTCATCAAGAATCAAGAGTGTGAGAAGTTACTATATTAGGGTTCTCAGTGTAAAATCCCCTATTTAGTTCCCAACTTCAAGACCACCTTTCTCAAGATACATGTCTCATCTCAGCTTTTGACCAACATGAAACTTGTAGAGCACATTCTTAGCTTTCTTTTGAGTACTAGAAGTCATTCATCTTATTTCTAGAACTCAAGTTATGATGCTGACAAGTTACAGGTCCTCAGATGAATGTGATTTTGGCCAACAAAAGTCAACCAACTTCCAAGCCCTTTATGACCTAGAAGGATGTTTCTCCATAACTTTTGATGAACATGAAAGGTTTTCCTCATTTTCTTATCTTTCCAAAGAGTACTAGAAGTCTTTCATCGGATTTGTAGAACTCAAGTTATGAGGCTTGCAAGTCAGGGGTATTTTGGGGAAGTGAGATTATAGGTCATAAAATTATAGGTCCATTTCACCAACTTGCACACTTCAAATGGAGTTTTTTCCAACATCAAATGTGCTCTAAATGGTGTCAATTGTTTAACCAAACATTTAGAAGTCATGGATTTAGCTTGGAATGGAGAATTGGTGGAGGAATTTTCATGGAAAAAGCTTAAAAGGGCAAATTCGGAATTAATTCATTATGGATCATTTTTGTGCAAGTAGGTATATATTTTGAGTGCAAAACATGTTTTAAGCACATTGGCAATTTCAGAATTTGAATTTTGTGTGTTTTGATGAGCCATTTTCAAGCTTACTTCAAGCTTAAGTTACACAATCAATATCAACCATGGAGATCAAACAAGGATCAAATCACAGTCATTCATACTCCATACACTACTAGCAGATGATTTGAAGCACTTTGGAGGCAAAGTGGGGTCATTTTCATTCACTTGAACAAGTGAAAAAAGTGAAGAAAAGTTGGATTTGAAATTGGGCTCTAGGGGCTGCCATTGGGCTTTCTTATGATTCAAATCCATCATATAAAAGGTTTCTATCATTCACAAATCATTAGAACACGAATTGGAAGCAGAATTGGAGCTAGAGCATTTGGAAAAAGTGAAGTAATTTTGAAATTCGAATTTTGAGATCCAAGCAGTTTAAAGGCAAATTGAGGATTGTAAAAGCTTTATTGAGGATTGTGGAACGTTTCTGGACATTTTTCTTTGAGCTTCATCAAGAGTTGAAGGCTCAGTGGAAGTTCTCCACTAGGTATTTACAATTCAACCTATCTCTCTATTTACTCCATGATTCTTTGCCATTTTTGCATATTTGAGACCTAGACAATATGTAGATCATTAATCACTAAAACAAACTGGCATTTATGATGGTTGATGTTGTGAGCTCCAAACTGTTTGGACTTGGTTTGATATGTTCTTGAGCTTTCATGCTCCATTTTTGCTTGATCTATGATCGCCATAACATGTAGATGATTTTTGGATAAAATTGAATGAGTTTTGTGAATTTTTGATTTTGGTGCACAAAACTTGTTTGCTTCGAGTTGCATTGTGTGTGCATGGTTATGAATTTGGATGCTGGATTTGGATTCCTTGTGATCTGTAAATTAATTTTCATATAGAATTTGTCCATTTTGGTTTACTTTTCATGCCTGCGTTTTGTTGTGTGAGACACGGTGGCCGGAGCTGCGAAGAAGAGGACCGGAGTTGCAGTTCGGCCACCACCTGGTTCCCTCCTATTTTCAAATGAAGAAGATGATATGGTGTCACGTTTTAGACCACACGATTTGCATACTTTTCACACTCACAGACAGGATTAAGAAACACGGTGTTCTTGCTTTGACTGAATGCATGTAATCATATTCAAATTCTCATTAATGTTCTGGCACGTTCTGAGCCTCATGATTTGCATACTAGTTGATCATGTGATCTGCAATGATTTCCACCATGCTCCTTGTTTGACTCTTGCACACTTGATCACTAGAGTTTTTGTTTTATTGTTTTGGGCTGGATCTCGCTTGCTTTGCGCGCCCCCTGCTGGGCCCATTCTCATTTTGCACTGCATTTCATTGCTATTTGAACCAATGGTTTTTCTTTTTCTTCTTATTTTCTTTCTTTTATTTTCTTTTATTCTGTTTTCAATTTAAATCATATAAAATAGCTCCATTGTTCTAAAAATTCAACAAAAATATTTTTCATGAACTTTAAGGTGTCCCTTATTTTTAGGATATTTTTATTTTATTTTTTGATTTTATTTTCAATTTAAAAAGGAATTAAATATTGGAGGTGTTTTAAATGAGTTAAATTGTAGCATTGTTTGTTCTTGCATTTGTTTCTCTCATTTCTTTTTGATCCAATGAATGAAAATTGATCCTCACCTCAATGATGAGTTGATCAATTTTTGAGGACCATTTTTCCCCTGGCTTGTTGACTTTTGGGTTGACTTTTGTGGCTTTTCTTTTTGCCTTTGTTTCTCCCATTTCAAAGTGGTACATCTAAATGAATTTTTTCTTTTGATGGTGCTTTGAGGGAATATTTGCCTTGTTCTTGTGGCCTCTATTTGCCAACATGTTTAGCTTTCTTGTGCATTTTATTTGTTAATTTTTTAACCCTTTTCCTAATTTTGAGGTGACTTGCAAGTCAAGTTACCTCCAAGGGAAGTTCATACAAGTGCATGACCTAGTTTGAATTAGAGATGACCTTTGTGGATCCAATAAGCTCTCAACTCTTCTTGTTTCACATATTAGACATGTTGAGCTTGCTGTATGTTCATTTTTAGGTCAAAATTATGTTCGTTGCTAGTTGATTTGTGTGTTTCTTTTTAGGGTTTCAACTTGAACTTCTATGTGATGCATGCTTGCTTCCTTTGTGCCTTTGCTTGCATTTCTTTTTGATTTGATTTGCTATTTCTTTTAAGATTTCTTCTCTTCATCTCCCTTTTGTCCAATGACCTTGGAGTGTCATTTAAGGTTGCTTGTTCCCTCCTTTGGAGGTACTTGAAGCCTACCTAAAGTGATGGTATCCTAGAGGACTTTTCTTGATGTTTTCTTGTGCTTCTTTGCACATTGTTTGTGGTGCTTATGGTTCAGTGCATATTATGAGTTCCTTGTTGTCCTCATATATTCTCCCATACTCACTTTGCTTTAGGCTCCTTTTTCCTTTCATCTGTGTGTAGTTATTTGCATTGTGGTTGATGTTTGAATGGTTTAGGCCATTTCATCCCACTTTTGAATGCTTTTGTGTGCTTTGCTCTTGTGCATCTTCTTCTCCTTTCTTCTTTGCATTTCTCATATGCATTCTTGGTTGAGATGAGCTTGTGGAGGCTACTTCCCCATACTATTTTCCTCCCACTTTCATTCTACTTGTGCATTCTATGTGTGCATTCCTTAATTTGCATGTTTGCATTTGTATGTTTCCTTTTCTTCTTCTTCTTTTTGTCTTCTTTCGCTTAGGATCTCTAATCTCTCTTGTTCAAGAGAGGTTATGATAGACATTAGGGTTCTAATCATGCATGATAACATTAGGTAGTTCCCTTCTAACCTCAACCATAGGTTCAACTTTGCATGACAACTTTAGGATTGGATTAATTCCCCTTTAGTGTGTCCTTTCTCTTCTCATCTTCAAACTTTCATAAAACACTTAATAAAGATTGAAAAGTGTATCACGCTACGAGCCTTAAGCTACTTAAGAAATGGTAATTGAGGGGCCTCCTCTCAATGACCTAGAGTGTTTAGTGTACACCCTTTGGGTAATATATGACACATTCGCTCTTAGGTCATAGTCTTTAGTGCGACATGAGTTACATATCAAATTCAAAACACTTCTTCTCTAAAAAACACAAAAACACTTCAAACCTTTTTCATCCTTCGGGATCTTAATCAAGAAAATCTTTTCATATAAAAGAGTGTTGTTAACTTTTAGTTCTACTGCAAACGGTAACGCCTAAGTCTCCAATGGTCGAGCTGCATACACCAACTGCTAGAACTACTTGTTAACCCTACTCGGGCCTAAAAACTTTTGAACCAACTTGTGGTCCTTTTAGCCCGAAATACGTTTGCTCTGATCTTTCGTACTAGATGAAAGTACGTAGGCACAAGACGCGATATCTTGGCGAGCAATCTTCCCCCCTTCTTTACCCGTAGTTAGTCGAACTACGTTGACTCTGACTTTCCCATTGCACGAGCGAGTACGTAGGCACAGAGCGGCGATGCTCTGCCGAGTCAGTCCTTTTTATTTTTCATTTGTCCCTAAGACTTTAGCTAGATAGTTTCAACACACTCTTTTAGATAGACAACAATGCATGGATCCCATCGAGTACGACGAACGTGAAGGATGCTAATACCTTCCCTTTGTGTAACCGACTCCCGAATCCAAACATGGTTGCGATGACCTTGTCTTTTCCCTTTTCCGTCAGGTTTTTCTGATTGTTTCCTTTCCCTCTCTTTGGGATAAATAACGAAAGTGGCGACTCTTCTGTTTTTTCGCCGGTTTTTTTCACAGTTGCGACAGTTAGCGCCTCTGCTGGGGACTCTTGTTCCCTATGCGAGTCAATCCTAGCACTTGTTTGTTTATCTCTGGGTGTTGTATATGTGTGCTTTATTTACTTTAGCATTTTACTTTCCCGCATTTATTTTCTGCATCATATGTCATTACTGTTGTGCTGTGGGGAGGGAAGTTCTGTTGAGTGATAAGCCAGACTCAGGCTTGAGTATACACCTAGCTTTAGTAGTGGAAAGTAGTGGTGGATGTGCTTGCTTTGCTCATACTAGTTCACCATGAAATTCGCGCTCGGACGAGATTCTCTTTGACAACTTTCTTTCTGGCCCTTTGGGCTCGAAGGAATTTTGGATTTGAGGGTTGTCGACTCTGGGGACCGATCATTTGTGAGTCAGTTAAGTGAGGCCTCTTCAAGAGATTATGATGCCAAACCAGAAATGGTGAACGTATCATTATTTCTTGAAAGTCTGTGACGCTGACAAACGCATAGGATGCCGAACCTTATCAGTGGATAGGTCCATACATGTGAGAGGGATTGGGTTATGCCGGAAACCTTGGCTTTCAGATTACCCGACTCTTTACAAGTATGAATCTGTGTTCCTGATATCAGTGGGTCCTACTGTCGATACTTTGTTCTTCTTAAGGCGAAGCTCTGGTTTTTCTCGACCAACAACACAACAGTCTTGATCCCTTGTTTGCATTTGCACTTGCATTTTCATCTGCATTTCATTAACATGTATTTATGTTGCAGGTGCATATTTCTCCTACGATTCTAGTGATCTTATTCCCTCATTGCTGATATAGAGTCCTTGAAGAGAACAGTGGCTTACAAGCTTCCAACTCCAGATGTTAGATCTTTGGTGAGTTTGATTTCCATGGCTGGTGGGAAGGTGATGGAGGATTTCAGGCAGTCCTATAGGAGATTATTGAAATGGGTCTGCAAGCCTTCAGCACATGAGGTGGATGGCCTTTATGCCTTTCCGCAGTTCTACGATCCACAGTTGAGGTGTTTTGTCTTTCCTGACTACATTCTGGCGCCTACCTTGGAGGAGTACTCAATATTGTTGGATGTGCCTGTTCTTAGTCAGATGCCATTTGCTCATATCGACGTTAAGCCTGATCTGGCTAAGATAGCTGCCATAGTACATGTGGATGCTTCAGAGTTACAGGGGGTCAGATAGAGTGGAATGGAGTGCATCGTTTTCCACTAGCTTTCCTAGTTGATAAAGCTCGACAGTTTGCTAAGGATGGTTGCTGGATTGTATTTAACGCTGTTCTCACTCTTTGTATATATGCCATTGTATTTTTTTCCGAATCTCCCTGACTTTGTGGATTTGGATGCATTTCATATATTGGCCTTAAGGAACCTAGTGCCTACTCTTCTCCGAGATGTTTATCATTATGTGCATTACAAGAATGAGAAACGAATGGGAAAGAATGTGGCCTGTTGTGTTCCTCTATTGTACGCTTGGTTTGCTAGTCATATGCCCAAGACGAATCCATTTGTGGCTACTGCTAGTACTTTAAAGTGGTCGGAGAGGTTGATGGGACTTTCTGTGGAGAACATTGTTTGGTTTGACCGAGACATGCTTGGTACAGATATTGTTTATAGTTGTGGTGGTTTTCCTAACGTCCCTTTAGTCGGAAGGAAAGGTTGCATCAACTATAACCCTTCTCTATTGGTCAGATAGTTTGGGTATGCATTGAGGGAGCCTCCTAGAGAAGAGGAGATACAAGAATCTCTGTATCTCACTAGTTTATTAGAAGGTGAGGCTCTGGGCAGACTTGAGCATGCATGGAATAACATTCATCGGAAAGGGAAGTTAACTTTAGGGAAGAGTAACAGCCGAGAGTATGACCATTACCTGACTTGGATTCATGATAGAGCTGCGAACTTCTTGATGCCATTTCCTGCAGTCGCACCTCTGTATCCTCTCATGATAGAGGAAACCACTACTGTAGATATCCAGAAATACAATCAGGTATTGTCGGAGAAGGAAGAGCTGAGAAGAGCAAATGAAGAATTGGAGAAAGAGATCATCTAGCTTCGAAGTGAGAAAATTGATGAGGTTAATGCTTTCAAGAGACAAACCAAGCTTGTCAACAAACTGGGTACCGATCTGACTAAGGAGACTAGTGACAGAGAGCGTACAGGCCGAGATTTGAACACTGTCCACAGTGTTCTTGTCACGAAGAAGGAAGAGTTGGATCGGGCTTACTTGAGGATCTCCAAGTTTGAATCAATATGGAATGCTACACTCACTAACAACAAGGAGCGTGAAGAAAGATTAAAACTTCAGATCAGCAAGTTGAAGGCGCAGCTTAATACCAAAGATGGGGAAATTGCAGCAGAAGCATCACTTAGACGAGGCAGTGAGTACAGGTTGAATGAAGCGATCGCGAACTTGAAGGATCTCAGGTTGAGAGCTGACTCCAAGAAACGCAGGCTTGAGGCATGTTTTGGGGAAGAAGCTTTGGAAGACCATGTTGATAGTCTACAGCATACTGTTAGCCAGCAGGATTTGCTTATTCAGGGACTACTTGCTAGGCCGGATCACCCTGAGACGCTGAGGTTGTTAGAGGATTTCCGATCACGTCATCCTGCTTGACCGTCTTGTTTATTTCTGTTCTTGTTTTTGTTGTTTATTTGTTGTATTGACCATCACCAAGCTTGTTGGTTGAGATCTTTTCCTTATTGTACTCAGTTGTAGCTTGTACATTGCCTGTTGGCTTTTGATCTATATATGAGGAGTTGGCGTTCTATGCTTGTCCGTAGGGTTCTCCATTGTTATGTTTTTCTGGAAACTAGAATCGGAGGGGAAATTTCCCTATTGCATAAATACATGGCTGCATTTTAGCATTTTTCTCGCATTTGCAGGTGCATCGGAACTGTTAACCTTATTTCTCCTGTGGTTTACTAGTGTTTCAGGTTTGCTGACTTAACAACTCACTGGTACGCGACCAGGAGAAACCAGAAGAAAGTGATGGATCAGATGCAGGTAGAAATGCAAGGGATGAGAGATCGGATGGCACAACTGATGGAGGTCATGCAAGGGGTTGCTAGTGGCCAGGCGCAACTTTAGACTTTAGTGCAACCTTTGATCGCACGAGTTGATAGTGATGGTGTGTTACACGGTGGGACTGCTGCTAACCCTCCTCATATTGAAACTCCTCGAGCAGACAATTCTATGCTAACTTTAGTCATCCCTACTGCTGGAGGGAGTAGTCACACTGCTGGTGCCGGAAACGGTGGTAATGCTAGTTTTGCTAATGGTGGTAATGGTAATGGAAATGGATATGGCCTCGACACCACGTGTGCCATACACGGTAATATGGACCATATCTGGAATGAGGATAGGCAGGAGGATGTGTTCTCACCAAGAGTTGTAGCTGCTGAATTGCCCTCCGAGGCTGATAGGAGGATTAAGATGATCGAAGAGAAGATGAGATCTCTTGAATGCCAAAACTCTATGGGACTGGATATGTCTAACCTGGGACTGATCCCAGGCTTGAGAGTGCCACCAAAGTTCAAAGTCCCAGACTTTGATAAGTACAAAGGTACCACTTACCCTAGGGTTCATTTGAGGTCATATTATCGCAAGATGTCTGCGCATTCTGATGACGAGAAACTACTTATGCATTTCTTCTAGGATAGTCTATCCGGTCCCTCGCTAGAATGGTACATGAGCTTGGAGCCCGCAAATGTTTGTAATTGGAGGGATCTGGCCGGAGCATTTGTGAGACATTAAAATATAATAGTGACCTTGCTCCCAACAGGGTCCAACTTCAAAACCTCTCACAGAAGAGCAATGAATGCTTCAAAGAATACGCTCAGAGATGGTGAGAGTTAGAGGCTAGGGTACAACCACCAATGGTAGAACGGGAACTTGTGGATATGTTTGTCGCCACCCTGCCAGGCGTCTATTATGAAAAGCTCATCAGCAGCATGTCAGGCAGTTTTTCTAACTGAATAATCACCGGGGAGAGGGTGGAGAATGGAATTAAGTTAGGAAAGATCAATGCTGGTGAGATGCCCTCAGTTGGGGGAAGCAAGAAGGTGTTCGGAAACAAAAGGCGAGATGGAGATGCTAACGCTGTATCCAGTTCACGGGGAAGAAATAGAGGTCAGAATCGACAGCATTAGAAAATTTCCAGCATCACCATTCCAGCAGTTCAACAACCACAACAATAACAGTGTCAGCAACAACCACAACGACCGCAACAATATCAACAGGGGTACGGAAGATACCAAGCTAGAGGCCGGGCAGTAAATAGGCATTTTGATGCACCTCCTATGCCTTACTCTCAGTTATTGCAGGCTTTACTACAGTTGCAATTGATTCAGAAAAGGACTTTGGCTCCCTTGACCGGACCTCCTCCACCTGGGTACGATGCAAATGCTCGCTGTGAATTTCATTCGGGTTCCCCAGGACATAACATTGATAATTGTAAAGCCTTCAAACATAAAGTGCAAGACATGATTGACAGTAAGGCGATTAATTTTTCCAATGATGTTCCCAATGTGGTACAGAATCCCATGCCAAATCATGGGCAGGCTGGAGTTAATGCAATTGTCGAGGAAGAGGTGTTGAATTTGGTGACCGATGTTAATAAACTGAAGACACCCTTAAGCTTTGTGAAAGCCAGATTGCTAAAGGGGGGTATTTTTTCGGGTTGTGCTGAGGACTGCATCGAGTGTCTTGTTGATCCTGAGAGAGGATGTGGATTGTTGAAAAGAGGTGTTCAAGAGATGATGGATAGCGGAGTTTTACAATTTGACCATTCTATTGCAAGAGAGTCTGAGGATTTGGTGGCTGAAGAAAAGGATGAGATTGCGACAATCTCCATCCCGTACAAGACTGTTACTATTTATGCACTGAAACCACCAACGATAACTATCACAAAAGCGGGTCCTGTGCCGTTTAAAAGCACTAAGGCTATTCCGTGTAACTACGGAGCCGAAGTGTATTGCAATGGGCAGAAGATAAACTTGAATGATCCCCCTGCAAGTTCAGTTGACAATCTTGTGGGAGCAGGAGATATTACTCGCAGTGGCCGAGTCTTTTCATCGCCTGAAGTGACTGTTGATAAGGTTGACAAGGGGAAAAGACCGGTAGTGGAGGAGACTTCTCGACCTGGGGAGAGAGAATCTTTGTTGAAATACGCGGAGGAATTTATGAGGCTGATTCGGAAAAGCGACTATAAGATAGTCGATCATTTACAGCAAACTCCTTCCAAAATATCTATCTTGTTGTTGCTCCTTTGCTCTGAGGCGCATAGGAATGCATTGTTGAGAATACTAAACACTGCTTACGTGCCGCAAGAAATTTCGGTCAATCAACTCGAGGGGGTTGTGGCGCACGTAAACGCAGGAAATGGCTTAGGCTCTACAGACTTGGATTTGACGCCAAGAGGCAGAAATCATAATTGTGCACTGCACATATCTTTAGAATGCCGAGGGGCTGTCATATCTCACGTGCTTGTGGATACAGGATCGTCCTTAAACGTACTTCCGAAGAAGGCCCTAATGAAGTTAGATATGAAGGGGTTAATTTGCACACCAAGTGATTTGGTGGTGCGTGCGTTTGAAGGAACCCGAAGATCTGTGTTTGGGGAGGTAACTTTGCCTATTCAGGTTGGACCTGAAGTCTTTGATGCAGTGTTTTACATCATGGATATCCAGCCGGCCTACTGTTGTTTACTAGGTCACCCATGGATTCATTCAGCGGGAGCTGTGACCTCCATGTTGCATCAAAAGCTGAAATACATGGTTGGTGGTAGCGTTGTTACGGTTTGCGGGGAGGAGGATATCATGGTCAGATATTTATCATCTTTCAAGTATGTTGAAGTGGACGAAGAGATCCATGAAACTCTTTGTCAGGCATTCGAAGCGGTCAAGATTAAAGACAAGTCTCCTGTCGTGAACAAGGTGCTAGAAGTGGCCATGTCCTTGTTTAAAGAAGCTCAAGCAGTGGTACAGACTGGGGCAGTGCAGGGATGGGGACAAGTATTGGAGATTCCCCACAAGCAAGACAAATTTGGGTTAGGGTACCGACCATCGTTCTCCTCTCCTTCAGCCTCGTAGAGCGCGCTGCGCTATAAAGGGCCCGTGCAGTTCACCAAGGGGGGAGTTATCTTTGAGAGAATCAATGTTGTATCTGACGAAGACGGAGACAGTTATTGTGATATGGATGCCTGGATCAAGTCGTGTATTCCGGGACAGAGCCTGCGCAACTGGTCAATTGAAGAATTCATTCAAGTGACGACAGAACAATAATGCTTTATTTTTCCAATTATTGTACTACCCTATGTCCTACCCGGGGCATAGTGGTATTTTATTTCAGGGCCTTATTTGTTTATGTCTGAACATTGTTTATCAATTAATCAAAGGGCATTTTCTCATACAAATTTTGTGATCTCTGTTTTTCTTATTTTTATTTTTCACAATGAAATGGCAATGTGGTTTATACTTGTTTGCATATTGTTTGAAACATTTAACCATTTTTTATTGCAGGATTCCTATTGCAGATGACACCCATTCAGAACCTCCTATGACTCGCTTCGAATTCGATCAACCGATATATCAAGCTGAAGAAGACATTGATGAGGATGAAAACCTTCCTGAAGAGTTAGCTAGACTCTTGAAACAAAAAGAGAAGATCATTCTGCCTCATCAAGAGGAAATTGAGGTTATTAATCTGGGTTTTGAAGAAGTTGTCAGAAATGTTCGGATAGGGGCTGCACTACAGAGTGACATCAAGCAAAGACTGATCGAGATGCTTCGAGAGTATAGTGACATCTTTGCTTGGTCGTACAAAGATATTCCTGGGCTTGACACCGACATAGTGGTTCATCGCTTGCCGTTGCGCGAGAAATGTCCGCCGGTCAAGCAGAAGCTTAGAAGGACAAGACCAGATATGGCTGTAAAAATCAAAGAAGAGGTCTAGAAACAGTTGGACGCTGGATTTTTAGCCGTAACCACTTACCCTCCGTGGGTCGCCAACATCGTACATGTACCTAAGAAAGATGGTAAGGTACGGATGTGTGTAGATTATAGGTATTTGAATAAGGAGAGCCCAAAAGATGACTTCCCGCTACCTCACATTGACGTATTGGTCGACAATACGGCTCAATTTTCGGTGTTTTCCTTCATGGATGGTTTTTCGGGTTATAATCAAATAAAGATGGCACCAGAAGACATGGAGAAAACAACATTCATTACACCGTGGGGAACGTTTTGCTATAAAGTAATGCCTTTTGGGTTGAAAAACACAGGGGCAACTTACCAGCGGGCTATGGTCACTTTGTTTCATGACACGGTTCATCATGAGATTGAAGTCTATGTTGATGACATGATAGCAAAGTCGCAAACAGAGGAAGAGCATTTGGTCAACTTGTTGAAGCTGTTTGAGAGGCTTAGGAAGTTCAGATTGAGGTTGAATCCAAATAAGTGCACTTTTGGAGTTCGGTCCGGAAAGCTATTGGGGTTTACTGTCAGTGAAAAAGGAATCGAGGTTGATCCTGCAAAGATAAAAGCCATACAAGACATGCCAGCGCCGAAAACAGAAAAGGAGGTTCGTGGTTTCCTGGGGAGATTGAACTACATTGCTCGGTTCATATCTCATCTCACAGCCACGTGTGAACCAATGTTTAAATTGTTAAAGAAAGATCAGGCGGTTGTCTGGAATGAAAATTGTCAAAAAGCATTTGATAAAATAAAAGAATACTTGCAGGAACCTCCAATATTGATATCCCCAGTAGCTGGAAGGCCTTTAATCATGTACTTAATGGTTCTTGAGAATAGTATGGGTTGTGTTCTCGTTCAACACGACGAGACTGGAAGAAAGGAGCATGCAATTTATTATCTGAGTAAAAAGTTCACAGATTGTGAGTCTCGTTACTCAATGCTCGAGAAAACGTGTTGCGCACTTGCTTGGGCTGCCAAACGTTTGAGACAGTATATGCTCAATCACACAACCATGCTGATTTCGAAGATGGATCCAACTAAGTATATCTTCGAGAAGCAAGCGCTTTCAGGAAGAATTGCCAGGTGGCAGATGGTACTGACAGAGTACGATATACAATATGTTTCTCAGAAAGCCATCAAAGGAAGTGTTCTTTCAGAATACCTTGTTGAGCAGCCTATCGAAGATTATCAACCGATGAAGTTTGAATTTCCTGACGAGGATATCATGTTCCTCAAAGCAAAAGATTGTGAAGAACCATTACATGGTGAAGGTCCAGAGAAGGATTCTCAGTGGCAGATGATATTCGACGGTGCTGTCAATTCCTACGGTAGTGGAATCGGGGCAATTATTACAACCCCTCATGGTACTCATATCCCATTCACTGCCAGGTTAACATTCCCTTGCACTAACAATGAAGCTGAGTACGAAGCATGTATCATGGGTCTGGAAGAGGCTATTGATTTGAGAATCAAGAATTTGGATGTATATGGCGATTCAACGCTAGTGGTTAATCAAATCATGGGAGAATGAGAAACTCGTCAACTAAATCTAATTCCTTACAGAGATTACACAAGAAGGTTGTTACCCTTCTTCGATCGGGTAGATTTTCACCATGTACCGCGAGCAGAGAATCAGATGGCCGATGCTTTGGCAACGCTATCTTTGATTTATAAAGTGAATTTCTAGAATGATGCTCCCAGAATAGTCATTTCTCGCTTGGACAGACCCGCTTTCGTATTCGCCATTGAAGAGGCTGCTGATGGCAAGCCATGGTTTTACGATATACAAAAATTCCTCAAGAAGCAAGAGTATCCACCAGGGGCTTCGGCTCAGGATAAGAAGACGCTGAGGAGGTTGTCTGGCAACTTTTATCTAAACCCAGATGGTGTGCTATATAGAAGGAACCATGATTTGGTGTTGTTGAGATGTGTAGACAGAAAAGAAGCAAGCTTGCTTATGGAAGAGGTCCACGAGGGTACTTTTGGCACGCATGTCGGTGGACATGCCATGACTCGGAAGATACTACGGGCTGGGTATTTTTGGATAACAATAGAGTCGGATTGTTTCAAATTCGCAAAGAGATGCCATAAATGCCAGATTTATGCTGATAAGATTTATGTGCCGCCGTGCCCGTTGAATGTTATGGCGTCCCCGTGGCCTTTCTCCATGTGGGGCATTGATATGATTGGTAAGATTGAGCCCACCGCATCCAACGGTCATCGTTTCATCTTGGTCGCCATTGATTATTTCACCAAGTGGGTTGAAGCAGCCTCGTACGCCAACGTCACAAAGCAAGTGGTAGTAAGACTCATAAAGAAGGACATCATTTGCAGATATGGAATTCCCGAGCGGATCATTACCGATAATGGTTCAAATATGAACAACAAAATGATGAAGGAGTTATGCCAGAACTTCAAAATCGAGCATCACAACTCATCGCCCTATCGACCGAAGATGAATGGCGCTGTTGAAGTGGCCAACAAGAATATTAAGAAGATAGTGCAAAAGATGGTTGTTACCTACAAAGATTGGCATGAGATGTTTCCCTTTGCTCTGCATGGTTATCGTACGACGGTACGTATATCAACCGGGGCAACTCCTTTCTCGCTAGTGTATGATATGGAAGTTGTCCTACCGCTAGAGGTCGAGATTCCTTCTTTAAGAGTTTTGGTTGACGTGAAGCTCGGCGAGGCAGAATGGATTTAGAACAGATTGAATCAGCTTAGCCTGATGGATGAGAAGAGGCTAGCATCAATTGCGTATAGTTGTTTGTACCAGAGCCGGATGAAGAAAGCTTATGATAAGAAGGTGCTCCCTCATAGCTTTCAGACGGGAGATCTTGTGCTGAAAAAGATTCTCGCACCGCAGTCAGATCACAGGGGCAAATGGACTCCCAATTATGAAGGTCCATATGTCGTTCGAAAGGTTTTCTCCGGAGGAGCCTTGTTGTTAGCCACCATGGATGGTGAAGATTTCACATCCCCTGTGAACGCAGATGCAGTTAAAAAATACTTTGCTTAAAAGAGACCCGCTGGACACAAAAAGAAAAGTCCAGGCAAAAATGGGGCATCCCGGCGAACCATAAAATAGGAAAAATAGGTTCGGGCAAAAATTAGGGATAAAAAAGAAAAGATGTAAACCCGCAAAGTCGAAAACCTGAAAAGGCGACTTTGGTAAAAATGGGTATCCCGGTGAATCGAAAACCCGAAAGGGCGGTTCAGGAAAAAGTTAGGGATTGAAAAAGAAAATGAATGTGGTCTGCGGTGGAACTTCATTACTTGGTGGATTGGGAGAACCTGAGGGTCGTGTTTGTCCGAATCAATCTCTTCCGAAGACGAAGCGTCGGGAAAGCATCAGAGTCAGGAGAGTCATAGAGGGATCAGCTCATGGTGTTTGTCTGTGCCACGTTGCCGATATTTTGTACACTTTTATATATTTCATGTACATATCTGTATTTGTTTTTGCGCAGCTTCCTCTTTTCAAGAGTTGCATCTGTTGTAAAACTTTGCCTATTTACAGGCCATTTATCAATAAACATATACTATTCAGTACTTGATCTATGAGCTTTGTTTTAACTTTTACTGTTTTGTTTGTGAAAACTCCCAATATTTTGATGAACTTGCTCTTACATAAACTTGTAGGCGTTGGCCAATAATTGTTAAAACTTTGAATTAATTGAACAACGTCACAAATGATGACTAAGATGGCTCTGATTGCGTAGGATATCTCGTCTGTTTGTTCAGTGTTGCAGGGTCGTTACCCTTGGGGCAAAAAGGTATGGATGAAATTCATCCTATTCCCAGTCTGAATCTACATCCCCGATCAGTGAAGTTCACATCTTTATCCCCAGTAGAGTTTGTATGCGGTTTGAGCGAGCAGGCAGCGTGTACGCTTTCCTTCGGCAGTTGATGCACATTTAATCCCCGCAAGGTGAATGCTTATATGCACTCCCTAGTGAGTTATGATTGGATTTTATTTCCACAGAGTAATTTGCAGCCTGGTTAGGTTCGTGCCCCAGCGGATCAATTCCCAGAGTCCAGTAAGGTCCTGTTTCTTGGTATAAGTCCAATTGTTATTGGCATGAGCAAGTTTGTGCTCTATCTCCTGCAGAATCGTTGATTTCTTTCAGCAGGGTTATTTTCTTGCCCTGGCAGGGTATCTTCTGTATCTCTAGCATTTATTTTGCTGATTCAGTTTCGTTGCATCTGCATGCATGCATAGCATCTACCCAAATGCGTAGCATTTCCATTTCGTATGGAGCATTACGCCATTTTCAAACATATGCATGTGAAACATAAGCTAGGTTGTTATCTCTTTGTTTCAGGTGTATCTTCGAAGATTTGATCTTTTCCCTTGGTATCTAGACCATGTGATTTTTCTTAGCCCGCGTGGTATCCAGACCCCGGCTCATGTTATTCCCCAGCAGTATTGTTGCACCCCAAAATTTGCCCAACTTTTCTTTACCTAGCTTATGTTTCATCTCACTCACATTAGCATTATCATTTGCATTTCATAGACATGTGTGCAGGAGATCAAGAGGTATTAGTACCAATCAAGAGCTATACAAGACTATGAAGCTAGCCAAGAAGGTTATTCAAGTGTTCAAGGGTAGATATCTTTGTCAGAGAAGTCAGAAGATCCTCAGAGAGAGTGGTTGAAACCAAGAGGGTGTGTCTCCTAACTTGAGAATTGTGGGAAGACCTTAGATGATTCTGCAGCCAGGAGTATGGACTTGAAGCCTTGAGAGAGCTTATGATATGTCTTGAAAGCCATCATGAAGCCTAGACAGGTCATTGTGTAAGACTAAGAAGCCTCAGCCATGAGTGGTGTAATTAGGGTTTGATTGGGTCAACCCTAGGTCAATTGATGATTTGAACAAGGTTGAGACCTAATTCAAGAGACATGTGATCATGGATTGATACATTGAGATGCTATAAGGATTATTCCAAGGTCAACTCATCATGATTGAAGAGTTTGAGAAATTTCAAGCTAGGGTTTCTAAGGCTTGACAATGTAAAATCCTCTAGTTTGACCCCTATCTTCAAGGCAGTTTAGCTCAAGATGTGATTGCCATCTCATCTTACCCCCAACATGAATGTTGTAGAGCTTGATCTTAGATTTAATTTGAGTGCTAGAAGTCCTTGATAGGATTTGTAGAACTCAAGTTATGACTTTGACAAGTCACAGGTCATCTGAGGTGTGTGAATCTGGGGGCTTGAAAGTTACCCAATTTGCATCAAACGTTTGCCATAGAAGGATGATTCCTATGAACTTTTGGTCAACATGAATGTTGTTCCTTATCCTCTTAGATTTCTAGAGAGCACTAGAAGTCCTTGATAGGATTTGTAGAACTCAAGTTATGGCTTTGACAAGTCAAGGGCATTTTGGTCATTTGGAGATTACAGGTCATTTCAACCATAAGGTCATAACTCCCATTTCCAAGCTTCAAATGGGAAAATGTTCAACATAAAACTTGTTCAAAATGATGTTTTAAGGCTATTAAGGAGGTCATGAGATGTTGGAAATGCTTTTAGCTCATAGTTGCAAAAATGACCTAAAATAAGGGTATAAGTTAAATGAATCAAAGTTGGAAATTGATATTTTCAACCTACACATCCAAACCATATCATGTAATATATCATTTTGAATCTAGAAAACATTTTAAGGACATTGGTTTAGCCACATTTTTGATTTGAGGTCTAAATTGTGGACTTGCTTTGAAAAGTAATGACTTGCATATTAAGTAACATGTGCAAAACCTAGAATCGAGGCATGAGCAAGGCCCTTTGCAAGCTAAACACTTTCAAAATGTCACTAAGGGAGAAATTGGAAGAGAATGGGATTGGTTTCAAGCTGCAAACAGAATTATGCATGGCATGGTATGTGATTGAAAATCTCATGACATGAGAGATTGAAACTCTCATTAGAAGCATCTAGAGGGTTTTAAATCATCCAAACATCATCTATATATTGAGTAGAGATGATCCAATGCAAGGGTTGGTGTTGATTGAAGGAGAGAGCATAGATTGAGATTGAGATTTCTTGGCTTGCAATTGAATTCGGTTTCACCAAATTCTTCACTTTCCATCCATTTTCTTGATTGAAACTTCTTCCATGGATGCAAGGGAGTGATTCCAGATCATAATCCAAGGGAATTCGTGGCTGAATCGTGTATGAGCAAGTGAATTTTTCCACCTGCAACTCACCATCGGGTTTCAAGATTCAGGGGTTTTCAACCAGTTCTTTTGCATACAGAAGCAAGGAGAGGATCCATTGATCGTGTCTGGAAGGTTGGAGAGCTTGAATTGAAGGTTTAGTGCATCTGTTCATCCAAGATTTTCAGGTTAGTAACTTTCTTCCTCTAGCATGAATTAGGTAGAATCAAGATGAATTAGGGTGGTGGATGCATTGTAGGACGGTGTAGGAATGATTTCAGACCATTAATTTAAGAATTAGAGACAAAATAGGTGCATTACCATTTTCGGTTGAGATTTGGATATGGTGAATCTTGAGGTTTCAGAAAGAACTAAGGGCATGAATGAATTCGTGAGGGAATTTGGGACATGTTTCATTAAGGGATCGTGGCCTATGGTGGACTCTATAATGAATTAGGGTTGTGGAATGGTGACCGGAGCACCACCGGTGGTGGCCGGTGATGGGCGCGAAGTTTAGAGGTTTAAAAGGTAGAAGATGACCCTAGAGCCATTGGATGGGGGTTGGACTTTGACTGAGTGAGTGATCCAACGGCCACGTTTTGATTTCAATTTGTGAAGGAGTTCTGATTATGAAATGCACCGTTTCATTTAATCAGTGGTTCTGGGCTTAGTGGAAAGATTGTTATCCCCACCCCCCTGAAGGCCCAATCCATTATTTGAATTGTGTATCATTGTTATCTGCACCGTGTGCTTGTCTATTTTTGTTTGATTTTCATTATTTTTTCATTTTGTTCATGGTTCTTGAAAAAATCATATAAAATTGAAAATTAATCCAATTAATCCCTTTTTTTTTGCATTGTATTCATGATTGAATATAATATTGTTTAGAGAAAAAATATTTTCATTTCATGCATTTTCTGATTTTATGGGAATTTTATATTTTAATTGATATTAAAATGGTTATGTTTGATACCCAATTTTGTGGAATTTTGTGTGATCATGTGGTGATGACTTTGATCCTGATTTTTTGTGTGTGATTAGGTTAGACATGTATGCTCCCATAGTATTTTTATCACATTTTTGTGATGAACATAGGTGGTAGTTTAGGTTGAAACCTTTAGAAGTTCCATTTTTAGGGTTTATGGTTGATACCTTATGGTTTAGATTTTAATTTTAGGACTTAATAGATGATTTAGTCCATGGTTTTTGTATGAGGCATTCTTAATTGAATTAGGATCCCTTAGGAATTTTTGTAGAAATTTATAGGATAGTTTCCTATTTTTGATTGATTTTAGTTTAGGTGCTAGTTTTAGATGATTCTAGGGCACTAACTCAACTAGACTAACTTCTTTAGTTCCCTTAGATTAGGGTTTTGCTCTGTTTGCCTTTGGTTGAGATTGAAGACAAGTTGAAGACAAGGTGAGGATGCTTGAAGTTGCTTGAAGTTTGGAATTGCTTGTGCCTGAAGGTGTCTGATGAAGATTTAGGAGATAGGAGCCTTAGGGAGAGCCTAGAATTAGAATGATTTCTTTCACAAATATGGAAAGCTTCTTGTGCTTCCATTCCTCCGAATGACTAAAAGTCCTTCTCAGATATTCACATCCCTCCTTTGGAGGGATGAGTGGCTTTATCTGAGAAGTAGAACTTTGAGGGAACCAGTCTCTCATAATGATGAACCCTTACAGGCTTCCCTTGGTTGTTAATAAGCTGTTTATCATTTCCACTTACCCTATTAAATCAATTGTCTTCTGGTTTGAGTATCTTGAAAGATGTTGGACTTGAGTTTGAAGATGAGGACTTCATTGAAGAGTGTGGAAGAGGATGATTCCCTGAGCATTGCCATTGTAGCTGAGGCTTGAAGAGTAAGAAGAACAAGTTGATACTTGAAGACCCAGTGGAGGTTGAATGAAGAGATGAGGCTTAAAAGATTGAAGGATGAAGTTGACACTTCCATGTGATTGAAGACTACTCTGGGAAGCTGAAGCTTGTAGGAGAAGAAGACCAAGTTGATACTGGCAAAGCAAAGAGAGCTGAAGCTTGAAGACTAAGTTGATACTTATGAAGAGGATTCAATTGAGATTGAGTGTAGAGCTGAGGCTTGAGGAATAAAGGATGAGTTGATACTTACATTGATGCACTGAGAGCCTGAAGGAATCAAGTTGATACTTGTAGTTAAGAGTGAAGCCTGAAGGTAGAATTGACTGAGGAGCTGAAGCTTGGAGAAGAGAGAGCAAGTTGATACTTGGGTTTGGTGGATTGAAACCCTGGAGAAACAAGTTGATACTTGTCATGGAAGATGATAGCCTTGAAGGGTGATTGAAGTCTGAAGACTGGGTTGCTGTTAGAAGAGCTGAAGCTTGGAATTGAAAGAGAGGTTGATCTGCTTTCTTTTCTTGGCTGTTTTCTTTTCTGTGCTGATGTGCCTTGTTTGACTTGCTTGATGCATTAGAATAAGTACATATCTAGACTGACTTTAATCTAGGAGCATGATTGTACTAGAGGTTGAGTGGCTCCCTCTGCTTGTATTTTTACTGTATGGCTTTGCTTGCGGGTATTCGGTTGAGCCCTACTCCCTTGCCCATGTGGTTTGTGTCTGCTTGATAGCAGGTTATTCCTTCTGTATGATTGCAGTTGCTCTTATTTTGCTTGATAGCATGTCTCTTCTGTATGACTACTGTTATTCATTCTGGCTTGAGGTTGAGATGAGCTTGTGGAGGCTGCTGCCCCACACACATTTCCTCCCTCACTTGCATTGCATGCATTTTACAGTCGTTTACTGTATATCTGTTTACTGTTTAAGCTGGTGCTTTATCTGTTTCTGTACCTCATTGACAGGGGCACCTCCGCCAGGTTATGACGCGAACGCAACTTGTGAGTTTCACTCAGGGGCACCAGGCCACACAATAGAGAACTGCAAAGCCTTCAAGCACAAGGTGCAGAACATGGTGGACCCTAAGATCATCAACTTCTCAGATAATGTGCCAAACGTCACGAAGAACCCCATGCCGAACCATAGGGGAGGTGGAGTAAACGCCATTATTGAAGACGAGAGTTTGGATTTGTTGACTAACGTCAGAGATCTGAAGACACCGCTTAGCTTCGTTAAAGCTAAGCTGATGAAAAGAGGTTTCTTTCCAGGTTGCGGAGAGTTGTGTATGGGCTGTGCGACAAGTCCTGATGGATGTGAACAGTTGATAGAAGGAATTCAAAGTCTGATGACTGAAGGGATACTACAGTTTAGCCGGAGGGCCGAATGTGGATCGGGAGAAGTAATGCTGAAGCAAGATGATGAGGTTGCCACCATCACCATCCCTCGCCAGAAGATAACTATTTCTGCACCCAGACCGCCCACGATCACCATCACCAAAGCTTGGCCAATACCGTTCGAAAGCACTAATGCTGTCCCATGGCATTATGGGGCAGAGGTCTACTGCAACGGACAGAAGCTGGAGTTGGAACCGTTTGGGTCGTCTGTGGAGAACCTTGCGGGAATCAGCGGAATTACTCGCAGCGGGAGAGTGTTTGCACCACCAGAGGTCGTGGCAGACAAAGCGGACAGAGCTGATGCAGCCGATAAAGGTAAAAGTAAAGTCGTTGAAGAGATCCCTCGTGGGG
This sequence comes from Lathyrus sativus, assembly GCA_963859935.3. Taxonomy (NCBI): domain Eukaryota; kingdom Viridiplantae; phylum Streptophyta; class Magnoliopsida; order Fabales; family Fabaceae; genus Lathyrus; species Lathyrus sativus. The sequence goes on from OZ012741.1 coordinate 342,243,586, forward strand.
TAGAAAAAGACTTACTTGTTAAAGACGCTGAGGAATTTATGAGGTTGATTAAAAAGAGTGACTACAAGATTGTGGATCATCTCCATCAAACACCCTCGAAAATTTCCATCCTGAATTTGTTGTTGTGTTCTGAAGCACACCGCAACGCACTGCTGAAGGTGTTGAACGCCGTATATGTACCGCAGGAAATATCGGTAAATCAACTGGAAGAGGTCATAGCCCACGTGAATGCTGGAAATGGGTTAGGGTTCACTGACCTAGAGCTGACGCCGAAGGGAAGGAACCACAATAGCGCCCTGCACATCTCGATAGAGTGTAGGGGAACGATTATGTCTCACGTGTTGGTCGACACAGGGTCATCGCTCAATGTTCTTCCGAAGAAGGCATTGATGAAGTTGGATACTCGTGGAGTGATTTGCACACCCAGTGATCTGGTTATGAAAGCGTTCGATGGAACCAAACGCCATGTTTTCGGGGAGGTGACGTTGCCAATCCAAGTTGGGCCGGAAACATTCAACGCGGACTTTTATATTATGGATGTCATGCCTGCCTACAGTTGTCTCTTGGGCCGGCCGTGGATCCATGCTGCTGGTGCCGTGACCTCTACGTTGCACCAGAAGCTCAAGTATGTTGTCGGAGGTAGCATCGTGACTGTATGTGGCGAGGAAGACATAATGGTGAGCCATTTGTCGTCCTTCAAGTATGTTGAGATGGATGGGGAAATCCACGAAACTCTATGCCAAGCGTTCGAAGCTGTTAAAGTCAAGGACGTAGCTCCTGTAGTCACTGAGAAGCCAGAGGTGACTCTCTCTTCCTTCAAGGAAGCCTGGGTTGTTGTCCAAGTCGGATCTGCCCCAGGCTGGGGGCGAATTTTGGAGATACCTAACAAGCAAGACAAGTTTGGGTTGTGATATTCTTATGGAGCTGAAGCATCCTCTTCTCATGGTGTGTCGCGAGGTAAAGGGCCGATCCATTTTACCAGTGGCGGGGTGATATTTGAAAGCGTCAACGCATTGTCTGAAGACAGCGGAGATAGCGACTGTGACTTAGACTCTTGGATCCAACCAAGCAAGCCAGGCGAGAGCCTCAACAACTGGTCCGTCAAGGATATCATCCAGATGACAAGCGAAGAGTAATGATTTACTTTTTCCGATCATTGTACAACCCTATGTCCTGCCCGGGGCATAGTGGTTTTATCGTCAGGGCCTCGTTTGATTATGTACATGCATTTTACCAATAAATCAAAAGGCGTTTTCTTCGTATTCAAATATTGTGATCTCTGTTATTCCTGTTTTATATTTGTTTTGAAAAACAATAAAATGGCAATGGGGTTTGTGCTAACCTGCATATCCTTGTTTTAAGCTTAACCCTTGTTATTGCAGGATCTACACAGCAGATGACATCAACTCTGGACCTTCTATGACTCACTTCGACTTCGATTGCCCGATCTATCAGGCCGAAGAAGAGATTGATGAAGACGAAGACCTTCCCGAAGAGTTTGTCCGCTTGTTGAAACAAGAAGAGAAAGTTATTCTGCCTCATGAGGAAGAGATCGAGATTGTGAATCTAGGTTCTGAAGAACTAGTCAGGAATGTCAGGATAGGGGCTGCGTTGCAGAGTGATGTCAAGCGGAGATTGGTCGAGATGCTAAGAGAGTATAGTGACGTCTTTGCTTGGTCATACGAAGATATGCCTGGACTGGATACTGACATCGTGGTCCACCACCTGCCGCTGCGAGAAGATTGTCCTCCCGTTAAGCAGAAGCTTAGGAGGACACGACCAGATATGGCCGTCAAGATCAAATAAGAAGTGCAGAAACAGCTTGATGCTGGCTTCTTAGCGGTCACTACTTACCCTCCGTGGGTCGCCAACATAGTGCCTGTACCGAAGAAGGACGGTAAGGTACGAATGTGCGTCGATTATCGGGATTTGAACAGGGCGAGCCCTAAAGATGATTTCCCGCTGCCTCATATTGATGTGTTGGTCGACAATACAGCCCAATTCTTCGTATTTTCGTTCATGGATGGCTTCTCCGGTTACAATCAGATCAAGATGGCGCCGGAGGACATGGAGAAAACTACGTTTATCACTCCTTGGGGAACATTTTGCTACAAGGTAATGTCGTTCGGTCTGAAGAACGCAGGGGCCACTTACCAATGAGCAATGGTTACTTTGTTCCATGATATGATTCATCATGAGATTGAAGTCTATGTTGATGACATGATTGCGAAGTCCCAAACGGAGGAAGGACATCTGGTCAATTTGCTGAAGCTTTTTGAGAGGCTTAGGAAGTTCAGGTTGAGGCTGAATCCTAACAAGTGTACTTTCGGAGTACGGTCCGGAAAGCTACTGGGGTTTATCGTGAGTGAAAGAGGCATCGAGGTTGATCCTGCGAAGATTAAAGCAATAGAAGAAATGCCAGCGCCAAAAACCGAAAAAGAAGTTCGTGGTTTCCTGGGAAGGATAAACTACATTGCAAGGTTTATTTCTCAGCTCACGGCCACATGTGAACTGATGTTCAAACTGTTAAAGAAAAATCAGGCGATTATCTGGAACGAGGATTGCCAGAAGGCATTTGATAAGATAAAACAGTATCTGCAGGAACCTCCCATCTTGATACCCCCAGTGGTCGGACGACCCTTAATCATGTACTTGACAGTTCTTGAGAATAGTATGGGGTGTGTTCTCGGTCAGCACGACGAGACGGGCAGAAAGGAGCATGCCATTTACTACTTGAGTAAAAAGTTCACAGATTGTGAATCTCGTTACTCAATGCTGGAGAAAACGTGTTGTGCACTAGCCTGGGCTGCCAAACGTTTACGACAGTACATGCTCAACCACACAACCATGCTAATTTCGAAGATGGATTCGATCAAGTACGTCTTCGAGAAGCAAGCGCTTTCGGGCAGGATTTCCAGATGGCAAATGGTGTTGACGGAATATGACATTCAGTAAGTTTCCCAGAAGGCCATCAAGGGAAGCGTATTGTCTGAATACTTGGCCGAGCAGCCGATCGAGGATTATCAATCGATGAAATTTGAATTCCCTGATGAGGATATCATGTTTCTCAAAGCGAAGGATTGCGATGAACCGTTGCCCGACGAGGGGCCAGATAGGAAATCCCAGTGGGAATTGATATTTGACGGGGCGGTTAATTCTTATGGAAGTGGCATAGGGGCGATCATCACGACTCCCCATGGATCCCACATCCCGTTTACTGCGAGACTGACGTTTCCAGTCACCAATAACGAAGCAGAGTACGAAGCATGCATCATGGGTCTAGAAGAAGCGATTGATTTGAGAATCAAGAACCTAGATGTATATGGTGACTCGGCGCTTGTGATCAACCAGATTAAAGGGGAGTGGGAGACTCGTCAATCGAATTTGGTGTCGTACATGAACTATGCCAGAAGGCTGCTTCTGTTCTTTAATCGAGTGGAACTCCATCATATGCCCAGGGCTGAAAACCAGATGGCTGATGCCTTAGCCACGTTGGCTTCGACGTATAAAGTCAATTTTTGGAATGAAGCTCCAAGTATTGTCCTTTCTCGTCTTGATAGACCTGCATTTTTCTTTGCAATCGAGGAAGCCTCCGACGGCAAGCCATGGTTCCATGACATCCATACCTCCCTTATGACTAAGGAGTATCCTGCGGGAGCGTCAACCCAGGATAAGAAGACTCTGAGGAGGCTGTCTGGGAATTTTTATCTCAATCCTGATGGAGTTTTGTATAAGAGAAACCACGATCTCGTGCTGCTCAGATGTGTAGATGAGAAAGAGGCGAGTATGCTCATGGAAGAAGTCCATGAAGGCACATTTGGTATGCACGCCGGCGGGCATGCTATGACAAGAAAGATCCTGAGAGCGGGATATTACTGGCTGACGATGGAATCAGATTGCTTTAAATTCGCGAAGAGATGTCATAAATGCCAGATTTATGCTGATAAGATTCATGTGTCGCCGTGCCCGTTAAATTTCATGTCCTCCCCGTGGCCGTTCTCCATGTGGGGCATCGACATGATAGGCAAGATCGAGCCCACCGCATCTAACGGTCATCGCTTCATTCTAGTAGCTATCGACTACTTCACCAAGTGGGTGGAGGCAGCCTCGTATGCTAATGTGACCAAGCAGGTGGTGGCTAAATTCATAAAGAGGGACATCATCTGTCGTTACGGAATTCCCGAGCGGATCATTACTGATAATGGTTCGAATCTGAATAACAAGATGATGAAGGAGCTGTGCCAGAGTTTCAAGATGGAACACCAAAACTCATCTCCTTACCGGCGGAAGATGAATGGCGCCGTTGAAGCGGCTAATATGAACATCAAGAAGATTGTTCAGAAGATGGTAGTGACCTACAAAGATTGGCACGAGATGCTGCCATTTGCATTGCACGGTTATCGTACGACAGTACGTACGTCGACTGGGGAAACTCCTTTCTCCTTGGTGTACGGTATGGAAGTTGTCCTACCGTTAGAAGTGGAGATCCCTTTGCGAGTGTTGGTTGACGTGAAACTCGACGAGGCAGAATGGATTAAGAACCGACTAAACAAACTCAGCCTGATGGACGAGAAGAGGTTAGCATCGATTGCGCATGGTCGTCTGTACCAAAGCCGAATGAAGAAAGCTTATGATAAGAAGGTGCGTCCTAGAAGCTTTCAGACGGGTGATCTCGTCCTGAAGAAGATTCTTCCTCCACACTCCGATCACCGGGGCAAGTGGACTCCCAATTACGAAGGTCCGTACGTCATCAGCAAGGTCTTTTCGGGAGGAGCCTTGTTGTTATCCACGATGGATGGCGAAGATTTGGCATCCCCGGTGAACACGGACGTAGTTAAAAAATACTTTGCTTAAAAAATGACCCGCTGGAAAGAAAAAGAGCATCCAGGCAAAAATGGGGCATCCCGGCGAACCATAAAAAAGGAAAAAGGTTCGGGCAAAAATTAGGGATATAAATTGAAAAAATGTACACCCGCAAAGTCGAAAACCTGGAAGGGCGACTTTGGCAAAAAAGGGTATCCCGGTGAATCGAAAACCCAGAAGGGCGATTCAAGCAAAAGTTAGGGATTTGAAAAAGAAAATGACTGCGTTCCGCGTGTGGACTTTCATTGTTTAGTGGTTTGGAATACCTGAGGGCCGTTTATCTGAATCAATCTCTTCTGAAGATGAAGCATCGAAGAAGTATCGAAGTCGAGTGAGTCATAGAGGGATCAACTCATGGTGTTCGTCTACGCCTCGTTGCCGACACGTGTATATACTGATGTATATTTATGTTTTTACTTTTTTGCGCGGCTTCCTCATTCCAGGGGCTTGCATCCGTTGTAAAACATTTTTACCCATTCAGGGGTTCGTTATCAAAAAAATGTATATTATTCAGCAATTCTGTTTGTCTGTTTAGCATTTATCTGTTTTGTTTGCGAAAAAGAACGCCGATGTTTTTGACAAAATATGCATACATAAACTTACTGGCCTAGGCCACTGATTATTGAAACAATGAATTACTTGAACACTGTCAAGATGATAACCTTGATAGGTCCCTTTGAGAAGGGTGTCTTGTCTGTTTGTTTGTGTTGTTGCAGGTAGCATATTCCAGGCAGTACGCCGGGCGCATCCCCAAGCAGGATGATTCCTTCTTCTCAGGAAAAGTTCAGCAGCCTCTCCCTGCAGAGTCTGAACCGGAGATCGTAAAGCGTTGATATGTTTCCCCAGGCAGAGAAGATTCTCTCCCCAATCAGATGTGTCCTGAAGGAACGACATCTCCCCAGCTGAGTCAGGCGTCGAAGCGTGTGTTCATCCCCCAGCACTGGGTCGCCAGTACAGGTCTCGTAGGAGACTATTCACTGAAGTGTGCAGCAATTGATAGTTCCAGACTAAAGTCTTCAGCAGAATTGAAATTCCCCGCAGAGTCGTACTCTCCCCCGAAGCAGGACGATTCCTTCTTCCCCAGCCGAGTTTGCAAACTCCCAAGAGAGCCGAGTCCATGGAATGCAGTTCGGGCCACGATTGGTTTTCCCCAGTAGAGTGTTGAATAGCTGATGCTGTATTTCCCCGCCGGAGTCGTTATCTCCAGGAAAGCTCTGGTTGCGAATGCCGCGCAGTTTATTTCTGCGATTGACATCGCTTTCCTCAGCAGGTATGGGTTCTCGTAGAGCTTCGTTCCCCTGCAGCAGTCCACTGAAGTTTGCTTCCCCATGCGGAGTCCGATTGAGATTGGCGTGACCTTCTCTCCTCGGCAGGATGACACCTCCTCTCCACCAGAGTGGTTCCTTCTCCTTGACAGGAGGATTCTCCCTTCAGCATTTATTTTGCTGACGGGGTCATAGCATTTTGCATGATTACATAGCATTTATCATAAACGCGTAGCATTTCCACCGTGTGGAGCATTGTGTCGTTGCCGAAGCATACGCATATGAAGCATAAGCTAGGTCGTTACTGTTCTTGTTTTGCAGGTGTCCCTCCGCGAAGCCGCTGGCTTGAGATGATTCTTGGATTCCCCCAGCAGAATGGTATGATCAAGATGATTCTTAAATTCCCCAGCGAAGTCGTTTGCTTAAAATGATTCTTAAAATCCCCAGTAAAATTGCCAGAGTGGGTTGCTCAAGTTGATGCCTAGAGCCCCGGCGGAGCGTTTGCTCAGGATGATTCCTGAAATCCCCGGCGGAGCGTTTGCTCGGGATGATTCCTGAAATCCCCAGCAGAGTGTTTGCTCAGGATGATTCCTGAAATCTCCAGCAGAGTTATTAGTCCAGGATGATTCTTTAAGTTCCCGACGAAGTTATTTGCTCAGGATGATTCCTGAAATCCTCAGCAGAGTTGATTCATCCAGAATGATTTCTGAAGCCCCGAAGCAGAGTTACTTGATAGTTCTCCAGAATCCCTAGCGGAGATGTGTCATCCCCTGCAGGATTCTGAATAGCGAAGCTGAAACTTCCCTTGAAGACTTGATGATTGAAGTCCAACCGTATTGACGAAGCAGTTCTCTCAGCTGACGCGGAGTGCCTGATGGCAGAAGTTTGGATGTCCCCAATTGGTTCATGATTGACCGAGAATTCTATTCCCGAGTTACTGACGAAGTCCGGCTGATGCCCAAAAATTTCTTTGAATGCCCGACGGCATGATTAACTTGAGGGTTGACCTGATGAGTCCCGGGGAATCTTGATGCCTGACGGCATTATCGACCATGTGTCATTGGTTACCGTGTAACCAATCCCCCAGCTAGTTGTCGTGCAGCTATCATTTCAGTTTTCGAAGATTTGTCCCCATCAGAGTACCGTGTACTTGTGCAGTTGGCAAATTTTCGGGTTTGTCGGTATTCAACCGTCTCGCACCTTGATTGGTTGAGAGTCGTTCGCTGCTCACCCAGTCAGGTTCAAGCCGCTTGAATAGGGGCAACTGTTGCACCCCAAAATTTGCCCAACTTTTCTTTACCTAGCTTATGTTTCATCTCACTCACATTAGCATTATCATTTGCATTTCATAGACATGTGTGTAGGAGATCAAGAGGTATGAGTACCAATCAAGAGCTATACAAGACTATGAAGCTAGCCAAGAAGGTTATTCAAGTGTTCAAGGGTAGATATCTTTGTCAGAGAAGTCAGAAGATCCTCAGAGAGAGTGGTTGAAACCAAGAGGGTGTGTCTCCTAACTTGAGAATTGTAGGAAGACCTCAGATGATTCTGGAGCCAGGAGTGTGGACTTGAAGCCTTGAGAGAGCTTATGAGATGTCTTGAAAGCCATCATGAAGCCTAGACAGGTCATTGTGTAAGACTAAGAAGCCTCAGCCATGAGTGGTGTAATTAGGGTTTGACTGGGTCAACCCTAGGTCAACTGATGATTTGAACAAGGTTGAGACCTAATTCAAGAGCCATGTGATCATGGATTGATACATTGAGATTCCATAAGGATGATTCCAAGGTCAACTCATCATGATTGAAGAGTTTGAGAAGTTTCAAGCTAGGGTTTCTAAGGCTTGACAGTGTAAAATCCCCTAGTTTGACCCCTATCTTCAAGGCAGTTTAGCTCAAGATGTGATTGTCATCTCATCTTAACCCCAACATGAATGTTGTAGAGCTTGATCTTAGCTTTAATTTGAGTGCTATAAGTCCTTGATAGGATTTGTAGAACTCAAGTTATGACTTTGACAAGTCACAGGTCATCTAAGGTGTGTGAAACTGGGGGCTTGAAAGTTACCCAACTTGCATCAAACGTTTGCCATAGAAGGATGATTCCTATGAACTTTTGGTCAACATGAATGTTGTTCCTTATCCTCTTAGCTTTCTAGAGAGTACTAGAAGTCCTTGATAGGATTTGTAGAACTCAAGTTATGGCCTTGATAGGATTTGTATAAGTCCATTTTCATGATTGAAACTTCTTCCATGGATGCAAGGGAGTGATTCCAGATCATAATCCAAGGGAATTCGTGGTTGAATCGTGTATGAGAAAGTGAATTTTTCCACCTGCAACTCACCATCGGGTTTCAAGATTCAGGGGTTTTCAACCAGTTCTTTTGCATACAGAAGCAAGGAGAGGATCCATTGATCGTGTCTGGAAGGTTGGAGAGCTTGAATTGAAGGTTTAGTGCATCTGTTCATCCAAGATTTTCAGGTTAGTAACTTTCTTCCTCTAGCATGAATTAGGTAGAATCAAGATGAATTAGGGTAGTAGATGCATTGTAGAACGGTGTAGGAATGATTTCAGACCATTAATTTGAGGATTAGAGACAAAATAGGTGCATTACCATTTTCGGTTGAGATTTGGATATGGTGAATCTTGAGGTTTCAGAAAGAACTAAGGGCATGAATGAATTCGTGAGGGAATTTGGGACATGTTTCATTAAGGGATCTTGGCCTATGGTGGACTCTATGATGAGTTAGGGTTGTTGAATGGTGATCGGAGCACCACCGGTGGTGGCCGGAGCTGGGCGCGAAGTTCAGAGGTTCAAAAGGTAGAAGATGACCCTAGAGCCATTGGATGGGGGTTGGACTTTGACTGAGTGAGTGATCCAACGGCCACGTTTTGATTTCAATTTGTGAAGGAGTTCTGATTATGAAACACACCGTTTCATTTAATCAGTGGTTCTAGGCTTAGTGGAAAGATTGTTATCCCCACCCCCCTGAAGGCCCAATCCATTATTTGAACTGTGTATCATTGCTATCTGCACCGTGTGCTTGTCTATTTTTGTTTGATTTTCATTATTCTTTCATTTTGTTCATGGTTCTTGAAAAAATCATATAAAATTGAAAATTAATCCAATTAATCCCATTCTTTTTGAATTGTATTCATGATTGAATATAATATTTTTTAGAGAAAAAATATTTTCATTTCATGCATTTTCTGATTTTATGGGAATTTTATATTTTAATTGATATTAAAATGGTTATGTTTGATACCCAATTTTGTGGAATTTTGTGTGATCATGTGGTGATGACTTTTATCCTGATTTTTTGTGTGTGATTAGGTTAGACATGTATGCTCCCATAGTATTTTTCTCACATTTTTGTGATGAACATAGGTGGTAGTTTAGGTTGAAACCTTTAGAAGTTCCATTTTTAGGGTTTATGGTTGATACCTTATGGTTTAGATTTTAATTTTAGGACTTAATAGATGATTTAGTCCCTGGTTTTTGTATGAGGCATTCTTAATTGAATTAGGATCCCTTAGGAATTTTTGTAGAAATTTATAGGATAGTTTCCTATTTTTGATTGATTTTGGTTTAGGTGCTAGTTTTAGATGATTCTAGGGCACTAACTCAACTAGACTAACTTCTTTAGTTCCCTTAGATTAGGGTTTTGCTCTGTTTGCCTTTGGTTGAGATTGAAGACAAGTTGAAGACAAGGTGAGGATCCTTGAAGTTGCTTGAAGTTGCTTGAAGTTTGGAATTGCTTGTGCCTGAAGGTGTCTGATGTAGATTTAGGAGATAGGAGCCATAAGGAGAGCCTAGAATTAGAATGATTTCTATCACAAATATGGAAAGCATCTTGTGCTTCCATTCCTCCCAATGACTAAAAGTCCTTCTCAGATATTCACATCCCTCCTTTGGAGGGATGAGTGGCTTTATCTGAGAAGTAGAACTTTGAGGGAACCAGTCTCTCATAATGATGAACCCTTACAGGCTTCTCTTGGTTGTCAATAAGTTGTTTATCATTTCCACTTACCCTGTTAAATCAATTGTCTTCTGGTTTGAGTATCTTGAAAGATGTTGGACTTGAGTTTGAAGATGAGGACTTCATTGAAGAGTGTGGAAGAGGATGATTCCCTGAGCATTGCCATTGTAGCTGAGGCTTGAAGAGTAAGAAGAACAAGTTGATACTTGAAGACCAAGTGGAGGTTGAATGAAGAGATGAGGCTTAAAAGATTGAAGGATGAAGTTGACACTTCCATGTGATTGAAGACTACTCTGGGAAGCTGAAGCTTGTAGGAGAAGAAGACTAAGTTGATACTGGCAAAGCAAAGAGAGCTGAAGCTTGAAGACTAAGTTGATACTTATGAAGAGGATTCAATTGAGATTGAGTGTAGAGCTGAGGCTTGAGGAATAAAGGATGAGTTGATACTTACATTGATGCACTGAGAGCCTGAAGGAATCAAGTTGATACTTGTAGTTAAGAGTGAAGTCTGAAGGTAGAATTGACTGAGGAGTTGAAGCTTGGAGAAGAGTGAGCAAGTTGATACTTGGGTTTGGTGGATTGAAACCCTGGAGAAACAAGTTGATACTTGTCATGGAAGATGATAGCCTTGAAGGGTGATTGAAGTCTGAAGACTGGGTTGCTGTTAGAAGAGCTTAAGCTTGGAATTGAAAGAGGGGTTTATCTGCTTTCTTTTCTTGGATGTTTTCTTTTCTGTGCTGATGTGCCTTGTTTGACTTGCTTGATGCATTAGAATAAGTTCATATCTAGACTGACTTTAATCTAGGAGCATGATTGCACTAGACGTTGAGTGGCTCCCTCTACTTGTATGTTTACTGTATGGCTTTGCTTGCGGGTATTCGGTAGATCCCTGCTCCCTTGCCCATGTGGTTTGTGTCTACTTGATAGCAGGTTATTCCTTCTGTATGATTGCAGTTGCTCTTATTTTGCTTGATAGCATGTCTCTTCTGTATGACTACTGTTATTCATTCTGGCTTGAGGTTGAGATGAGCTTGTGGAGGCTGCTGCCCCACACACATTTCCTCCCTCACTTGCATTGCATGCATTTTACAGTCGTTTACTGTATATCTATTTACTGTTTAAGTTGATGCTTTATCTGTTTCTGTACCTCGTTGACATGATCCCTTGGGAATCTCACATCCTTTGATAAGGAAGTAATGATAGAACTTTAGGTTGAAACCTATGCATCATAACTTCTAGGAGTTCCCTGTTTCAAACCTCAACCATAGGATGAATCCTTGGCATGACAACATTAGGACTTGATAGTCTCCCTTTAGTTGAGCCCTTCTCTTCTCATCTCAAAACAGCTTAAGATACAGTAATCATGAACGATTTCTTTCGTATGATACGAGCCTTAAGCTATCTGAGAAAGGATTGTTGGAGAGCTTCTTTCCAACAGTCTGGATGCTTAGTATGGCACCCTTTGGGTGACATGCGACGCATTCACTCTCAGGTCATAGTCTTTAGTGCGATTGAAATTGCAAACACGATAAAAAACACTTCTTTCATAAAAGACAGAAAACAAACTTCAAACCTTTTTGCCCCATGGGCCCATAATCCAAAGGAAAGCTTTTCTGAAGAAAAGAGTGTTGTTAAACTTCAGTTCTACCGCAAACAGGCTTTGTCCCTAACTGCTGGAACTGTTGTTTAACCCTACTCGATAAAACAGATGAATCTGAATCCCCGTAATCCATATTATCCCGAACTATGTAAGCTCTGATCTCTCATACCTGTTGAGAGTACGTAGGCACAATACTGATGTATTGGCGAGCCACCTTCCCCGCAACTCGTAGTAGGTCGAACTACGTTGACTCTGATTTTTCATTCTCTGATGAGAATACGTAGGCATAAAGTGCGACGCTTTGCCGAGTTATTTTATTTTATTTTTTAGATCAGCCTTGATAGGTAGATAGATAAAACCAACCCGTCCAGTAAACACAACAAGCATGGATCCCGTCGAGTACGATGGACGTGAGGGGTGCTAATACCTTCCCCTTGCGTAACCGACTCTCGAACCCAGACAACGGTTGCGACGACCTTGTCTTATACCTATTCGTCAGGTTTTTCCAATCGTTTCCTTTCCCGTTCTAAGGGATAAATAACGAAAGGTGGCGACTCTTCTGTTTTGCCGGCACCTTATTTTCGCGGAAGCGACAAGTATCTTCGGATCTTAGTGAATCATGATAAGCAATTATGATGAACTATTTTGTCCGTTGAGTGTCCAGACGCCGGTCCATTCCCAGTTGATGGGGTTTTCCTTTTTCCGTCGAGTATCCAGACTCCGGTAAAGATGGTTGTGGTATCTAGACCACGGGGATTGATATTATTGTGCTTTTCCGTCGAGTATTCAGACTCCGGTGAGGACAGTGCGGTGTTCAGTTTTTAATCGGTATATTTGTGATTATTTTCCTTTCGTCCGTTGAGTATCCAGACTCCGGTCAATATTCGTTGAGCATTCAGGCTCCGATTTTTACGTTGAGTATTCGGACTCCGTCAACATGAAATGGTATTCTTAGAACTCCAGCGAGTGTTTCTTCTTCATTGAGCATTCAGGCTTCGGTTTCTCCATTGAGTATCCAGAATCTGGTGAATGTTTCATTTGTGAAGCATTGCTTTTTCCTTGGAGTATCCAGACTCCAGTAAAGTCAGTTGGGTATCCAGACCTTGGTAAGTTTTGTGGTAGTACTCCTTCTCCGTTGAATACCCAGATTCCGGTGAATTTCTGATTTATGGTATTTTGCTTCGTTCGTCGAGTGTCCAGGCTCCGGTCTTTTCTCCGTTAAGTATCCAGGCTCCGGTAAATTTTCGTGTGACAATGATCTCTTTTGTCTGTTGAGTATCCAGGCTCCGGTCAATTTCGTTGAGCATCCAGGCTCCGGTTTATTTTCGTTGAGCATTCAGGCTCCGATTTATTACGTTGAGCATCCAGGCTCCGGTTTATTTTTGTTGAGCATTCAGGCTCCAATTTATTACGTCGAGTATCGAGACTCCGGTTGATTTCCAATATGTGGTAGTTTTCTCTTGTGCGCTGATTATTCAGACTCCGACAAATTTTCCGTGATTCCAGTTTCGTTGAGTATCCAGGCTCTGATAAAATTCCAGTTTATGGTGTACTTATTTGTTCGTTGAGTATTCAGGCTCCGGCCAATCTTATGTGAGCATCCAGGCTCCGGCTTCTCTGTTGAGTATCCAGGCTCTGGTGAATTTGCAAATGATATACCCTTTTGTTCGTTGAGTATTCAGGCTCTGGTTAATCTTACGTTGAGCATTCAGGCTCCGGATTTTTCGTTGAGTATTCAGGCTCCAGATTCGTTTTCATTGAGCATTCAGGCTCCGGCTACTACGTTGAGCGTTCAAGCTCCGGCTGTAATACCCCAAATTTTGCCCAAAGATTAGTCGTTTCATCTTGCATCCCATTTCATTTTGCATTGCGTTTAAACTAACCATTAACGGGTTGTGCAATTGTTTGATTGTTGTAAGAAATTATCATGTGGCGCGCTTTTTTAGTTTACAGGGTTCCTAGTGCCATTGGCAAGAGACCGTGTGTAAGGAGTTGTGAGTGTGAAAGGTCGAGAGTTCGAATCCCACCTTCTTCACTTTTTGTTTTGGTTCTTTTATTTTTATTATAACTTTCTATTTTCATAAAAAAAAAGATAACAAAAATAGTTTTTGTTTATTATTTAATTATTATTTTCGTATTTTATTTAAATTATTTTTTAAAAAATATTATTTTTTCACTTTTTTCCATATTATTCATAAAAACATCCAAAAATTATAAAATTAAAAATATTAGAAAAGATTTTATTCTTTTTGTAATATTTTTAATGTTTAGTATAAATAAATAGAATTTTAAGTTTATTTTAAATTGTTTAAATTTTATTTAGTTTTAACTAATTATTTAAGTTGAGCTTTAAAGTGGGCATTAAGTTAGAGTTAACCCTAATTTGTTACCTATATAAACATAAGTTGTGTTTGAGAAAGGGGAAGGAGACAAAAGAGAAAAACGGCGGTCGTTCTCACGACTTATCAGAAGAGGAGAGATTTTTGAAAAAAAACCATCAACTTTCATCATCAACGAACTCCATCGTAGAAAAGCAACTTCAAACCCGTGAAAGGTGAGTTACTCTTGTTTCTAACGGATGTTTTCTTTTGATGTTTTTTTTTGCAGGAAAAGAAGAAGGGATCGTGGCCATGCAAAGAAGAAGAAAAAACTTCAACAGGCAACAATGGCAGCGGCGCCGCATGAAGCAGTAACCATAACCCAACCCAATTTTTGTTTTCCCTTTTGTTGTTTTAGTAGTACATTTATTTTTAATTGAAAATTCTGTTTTTAAAAATAAGTGAAAGTTATACTTTTATAAAATATATTAAAAACTTTTTCTTAAAAGCTTTTCTAAAATAAATTTTTTTTAGATAATAAAATAAAAACCTTTTTTTTAAAATACAAATTAAAACTTTTTTTTTTAAGTATAAAACTTTTCTTAAAAAATTGATAAACATTTTTAAAAAAATTAAAGTTAAAACTTTCTTCCTCACAAAATAATAATTAAATTTTGTTTTTTCTAAAATATTAAAATTAGAGTTTTGTTAAAATTTAAAACTAAAACAAATTTTTAAAACTTAAACTAAACCTTTTTTAAACTAAGATTAAAATTCTTTTCTTCAAAATTAAAACTAAAATCCTTTTTCAAAACTAATAAAACAATAATAAAAATTCCAAATTGTAGTTTGTCTTTCTTTCAATACTAACTGTTCCATTTTTTGCCATATTTCTGTCTAACCCTTCTCACAAATGTTCTCTGTTTTTCTCCTCAGACTATACTTAAATTCTGATTAGTTTATTCAATTTATGTTGGTCCATGGATGTAATTTACGCGAGGTCATGGTCGCGGTTTTATTTTATTTTCCTTTTTTTGGGGTTTGTAATTTACGCGAGTGATCGTCGCGACGCTTTCTTTACTTTCCGCACTTTAATTTCTTCCATATAATATTTTTCCATGTTTGCATGTTTTACCGTTAATTTTCTCCTCAGAAGGAATTAGGTTTAACCGTTGACCGCCGAGTCATTAACCCTAATTCTTGACTGTTTCCAAAACCCTAATAGCCTAGGCGTCCCCCCGTGGACGAAAATACCCTTTACCTTAGCTTTTAGGTCAAAGAGCCGTCGTGCTCTGTTTAAGGTTTCCCGCCGTGGAATCCCTAATTTTAACACTAATTTCAATTCAACTTTTCAACATAGAAATAGAAGTTTAGAAACTCCACGTAAGCGTTTCCTTAAGAAATGCTTATTCCCTATTGAAACCTTGACCACAGTCAAGATGTTTCTAACCTCCCTTTTGAGGGGAACTACAATTACTCTGATACCATTCTCGTCAGGATATGTAGGCACAAGATGCGATGTCTTGCCGAGTAAACTTAGGACTAACCCTTAGGTCTTTAGGTCACTCTATCCCTTAGCTCAGTATATATTTCAAACAGATAATAAAATAAAAAAAGCATACAATAAACAAAAGGTTCCTGTAGAGTACTACAGAAGTTTAGGGTGCTAGTACCTTCCCTAAATTTAACCAACCCCTTACCTAGGTCTCTCCCCGCATTGTGTTTACGATGCAAAAATAGGTTTTTCCTCTTTTGACCTTTTCCTTCGGATAAATCAAAGAGCAGTTGTGAATCAAGAATTGTGATTCAAACTAATTAATAGTTTGATATCCTATTTCCACCACAACACCGACAAATTTCATTGATCCATTTTGTTCGTTGAATATCCAAATTCCAGCAATTTGAAGTATTCCCCTATTTCAGGGTTTTCCCCAAGCAGAGTTACTTGTTAAGTTTCTCTTTTCCCCCAGCGAAATGTGTTTGTAATCAGAGCAGTTATCTCCGGAGATTCATTGTTTGCAGTTTTATTTTCTGCGGTTGGCGAATTTCTGGGTTCTTTGGTATTCAACCGTCTCTTACCTTAATTGTGTGAAAGCTGTTTGCTTTTCACTCATTCAGGTCCAAGTCGTTTAAATAGAGGTAGTTGTTACACCCTAAAATTTGCCAAACCTTTTTTATATGAGGCTGCAAGTTCATCAAAAGTCAGCTCATCTTCACTAGAATCATCATCAGATACACATACACTAGTTAGTGCAGTGACATGTTTTGCAGATTCTTCTTCTGATCCACTCTCAGAATCTCCATCAGACCAGGTGACAGTTAGACCTTTCTTTTGCTTCTTGAGGTAAGTGGGACATTCAACTCTAATGTGAGTGTTGCACCCCAAAATTTGCCCAACCTTTTTTTTTAATTTGGTTTATGTTTCATTTCATTTCTTTCTAGCATTTGCATTGCATAGCATTTTTCATTAAACAGGGGATCAAGAGGTTGTGCATAGCAAGAGGAGTCTACTCAGAGGGTTGAGCCTAAGCAAGGGGTGTTACTCAAGTTTGAATGGTCATCACGTCATCTTGAAGTGGGCAATAGTCTTGTGAAAGGATTGATGGATGTATGTGGGTCAGCTCCTAACTTGGAGGCTAGTTCAAGATCATCAGAGGATTGTGAATTCACGATTATGGATATAAGATGTTGAGAGAGCTCATTGAGTTCTTTGAGAGCCATGTTGGAGCTTATTCAAGTTGTTGTGTGATGTGAAAGAAGCCATAGTCAAGAATGTTGCAGCTAGGGTTTTCATCTGGTTAATCCTCAGTCAACTGTAAAATTGAAGGAGATTAAAACTCAATTCCAAGTCTCTATGGTTATGGGATGTTGTGTTGAGGTGTATAATATATCATTTCAAGATCAATTCATCAAGAATCAAGAGTGTGAGAAGTTACTAAATTAGGGTTCTCAGTGTAAAATCCCCTATTTAGTTCCCAACTTCAAGACCACCTTTCTAAAGATACATGTCTCATCTCCATTTTTGACCAACATGAAACTTGTAGATCATGTTCTTAGCTTTCTTTTGAGTACTTGAAGTCATTTATCTGATTTCTAGAACTCAAGTTATGATGCTGACAAGTTACAGGTCCTCAGATGAATGTGATTTTGGTCAACAAAAGTCAACCAACTTCCAAGCCATTTTTGACCTAGAAGGATGTTTCTCCTCAACTTTTGATGAACATGAAAGTTGTTCCTCATGATCTTAGATTTCCAAAGAGTACTAGAAGTCTTTCATCTGAATTGTAGAACTCAAGTTATGAGGCTTGCAAGTCAGCGGTATTTTGGGAAAGTGTGATTATAGGTCATAAAATTATAGGTCCATTTCACCAACTTGCACACTTCAAATGGAGTTTTTTCCAACATCAAATGTGCTCCAAATGGTGTCAATTGTTCAATCAAACATTGAGAAGTCATGGATTTATCTTGGAATGGAGAATTGATGGAGGAATTTTCATGGAAAAAGCTTAAAAGGGCAAATTTGGAATTAATTCATTATGGATCATTTTTGTGCAAGTAGGTATATATTTTGAGTGCAAAACATGTTTTAAGCACATTGGCAATTTCAGAATTTGAATTTGGTGTGTTTTGATGAGCCATTTTCAAGCTTACTTCAAGCTTAATTTACACAATCAATATCAACCATGGAGATCAAACAAGGATCAAATCACAACCATTCATACTCCATACACTACCAGCAGATGATTTGAAGCACTTTGGAGGCAAAGTGGGGGCATTTTTGTTCACTTGAACAAGCGAAAAAAGTGAAGAAGAGTTGGATTTGCAATTGGGTTCTAGAGGATGCCATTGGGCTTTCTTATGATTCAAATCCATCACATAAAAGGTTTCTATCATTCACAAATCATCAGAAACGAATTGGAAGCAGAATTGGAGCTAGAGCATTTGGAAAAAGTGAAGCAATTTTGAAATTCGAATTCTGAGATCTAGGCAGTTTCAAGGAAAATTGAGGATTGTAAAAGCTTTATTGAGGATTGTGGAACGTTTCTGGACATTTTTCTTTGAGCTTCATCAAGAGTTGAAGGCTCAGTGGAAGTTCTCCACTAGATATTTACCATTCGACCTATCTCCCTGTTTACTCCATGATTCTTTTCCATTTTTGCATATTTGAGACCTAGACAATATGTAGATCATTAATCACTAAAACGAACTGACATTTGTGATGGTTGATATTGTGAGCTCCAAACTGTTTGGACTTGGTTTGATCTATTCTTGAGCTTTCATGCTCCATTTTTTCTTGATTTATGATCTCCATAACATGTAGATGATTTCTGGATAAAATTGAATGAGTTTTGTGAAATTTTGATTTTGGTGCACAAAACTTGTTTGCTTCGAGTTGCATTGTGTGTGCATGATTAATGAATTTGGATGCTGGATTTGGATTCCTTGTGATCTGTAGATTAAATTTTCATATAGAGTTTGTCCATTTTTGTTCACTTTTCATGCCTGTGTGTTGTTTGTCGCTACTGCGAAAATCGGCGCCATTGTAGCTGAGGCTTGAAGAGTAAGAAGAACAAGTTGATACTTGAAGAACCAGTGGAGGTTGAATGAAGAGATGAGGCTTAAAAGATTGAAGGATGAAGTTGACACTTCCATGTGATTGAAGACTACTCTGGGAAGCTGAAGCTTGTAGGAGAAGAAGACCAAGTTGATACTGGCAAAGCAAAGAGAGCTGAAGCTTGAAGACTAAGTTGATACTTATGAAGAGGATTCAATTGAGATTGAGTGTAGAGCTGAGGCTTGAGGAATAAAGGATGAGTTGATACTTACATTGATGCACTGAGAGCCTGAAGGAATCAAGTTGATACTTGTAGTTAAGAGTGAAGCCTGAAGGTAGAATTGACTGAGGAGTTGAAGCTTGGAGAAGAGTGAGCAAGTTGATACTTGGGTTTGGTGGATTGAAACCCTGGAGAAACAAGTTGATACTTGTCATGGAAGATGATAGCCTTGAAGGGTGATTGAAGTCTGAAGACTGGGTTGCTGTTAGAAGAGCTGAAGCTTGGAATTGAAAGAGGGGTTTATCTGCTTTCTTTTCTTGGATGTTTTCTTTTCTGTGCTGATGTGCCTTGTTTGACTTGATTGATGCATTAGAATAAGTTCATATCTAGACTGACTTTAATCTAGGAGCATGATTGCACTAGACGTTGAGTGGCTCCCTCTACTTTTATTTTTACTGTATGGCTTTGCTTGCGGGTATTCGGTAGATCCCTGCTCCCTTGCCCATGTGGTTTGTGTCTTCTTGATAGCAGGTTATTCCTTCTGTATGATTGCAGTTACTCTTATTTTGCTTGATAGCATGTCTCTTCTGTATGACTACTGTTATTCATTCTGGCTTGAGGTTGAGATGAGCTTGTGGAGGCTGCTGCCCCACACACATTTCCTCCCTCACTTGCATTGCATGCATTTTACAGTCGTTTACTGTATATCTATTTACTGTTTAAGCTGATGCTTTATCTGTTTCTGTACCTCGTTGACATGATCCCTTGGGAATCTCACATCCTTTGATAAGGAAGTAATGATAGAACTTTAGGTTGAAACCTATGCATCATAACTTCTAGGAGTTCCCTGTTTCAAACCTCAACCATAGGATGAATCCTTGGCATGACAACATTAGGACTTGATAGTCTCCCTTTAGTTGAGCCCTTCTCTTCTCATCTCAAAACAGCTTAAGATACAGTAATCATGAACGATTTCTTTCGTATGATATGAGCCTTAAGCTATCTGAGAAAGGATTGTTGGAGAGCTTCTTTCCAACAGTCTGGATGCTTAGTATGGCACCCTTTGGGTGACATGCGACGCATTCACTCTCAGGTCATAGTCTTTAGTGCGATTGAAATTGCAAACACGATAAAAAACACTTCTTTCATAAAAGACAGAAAACAAACTTCAAACCTTTTTGCCCCATGGGCCCATAATCCAAAGGAAAGCTTTTCTGAAGAAAAGAGTGTTGTTAAAATTCAGTTCTACCGCAAACATGCTTTGTCCCTAACTGCTGGAACTGCTGTTTAACCCTACTCGATAAAACAGATGAATCTGAATCCCCGTAATCCGTATTATCTCGAACTATGTAAGCTCTGATCTCTCATACCTGTTGAGAGTACGTAGGCACAATACTGATGTATTGGCGAGCCACCTTCCCCGCAACCCGTAGTAGGTCGAACTACGTTGACTCTGATTTTTCATTCTCTGATGAGAATACGTAGGCATAAAGTGCGACGCTTTACCGAGTTATTTTCTTTTATTTTTTAGATCAGCCTTGATAGGTAGATAGATAAAACCAACCCGTCCAGTAAACACAACAAGCATGGATCCCGTCGAGTACGATGGACGTGAGGGGTGCTAATACCTTCCCCTTGCGTAACCGACTCTCGAACCCAGACAACGGTTGCGACGACCTTGTCTTATACCTATTCGTCAGGTTTTTCCAATCGTTTCCTTTCCCGTTCTAAGGGATAAATAATGAAAGGTGGCGACTCTTCTGTTTTGTCGACACCTTATTTTCGCGGAAGCGACAAGTATCTTCGGATCTTAGTGAATCATGATAAGCAGTTATGATGAACTATTTTGTCCGTTGAGTGTCCAGACTCCGGTCCATTCCCAGTTGATGGGGTTTTCCTTTTTCCGTCGAGTATCCAGACTCCGGTAAAGATGGTTGTGGTATCTAGACCACGGGGATTGATATTATTGTGCTTTTCCGTCGAGTATTCAGACTCCGGTGAGGACAGTGCGGTGTTCAGTTTTTAATCGGTATATTTATGATTATTTTCCTTTCGTCCGTTGAGTATCCAGACTCCGGTCAATATTCGTTGAGCATTCAGGCTCCGATTTTTACGTTGAGTATTCGGACTCCGTCAACATGAAATGGTATTCTTAGAACTCCAGCGAGTGTTTCTTCTTCGTTGAGCATTCAGGCTTCGGTTTCTCCATTGAGTATCCAGAATCTGGTGAATGTTTCATTTGTGAAACATTGCTTTTTCCTTGGAGTATCCAGACTCCAGTAAAGTCAGTTGGGTATCCAGACCTTGGTAAGTTTTGTGGTAGTACTCCTTCTCCGTTGAATACCCAGATTCCGGTGAATTTCCGATTTATGGTATTTTGCTTCGTCCGTCGAGTGTCCAGGCTCCGGTCTTTTCTCCGTTAAGTATCCAGGCTCCGGTAAATTTTCGTGTGACAATGATCTCTTTTGTCTGTTGAGTATCCAGGCTTCGGTCAATTTCGTTGAGCATCTAGGCTCCGGTTTATTTTTGTTGAGCATTCAGGCTCCGATTTATTACGTTGAGCATCCAGGCTCCGGTTTATTTTTGTTGAGCATTCAGGCTCCAATTTATTACGTCGAGTATCCAGACTCCGGTTGATTTCCAATATGTGGTAGTTTTCTCTTGTGCGCTGATTATTCAGACTCCGACAAATTTTCCGTGATTCCAGTTTCGTTGAGTATCCAGGCTCTGATAAAATTCCAGTTTATGGTGTACTTATTTGTTCGTTGAGTATTCAGGCTCCGGCCAATCTTATGTGAGCATCCAGGCTCCGGCTTCTCCGTTGAGTATCCAAACTCTGGTGAATTTACAAATGATATACCCTTTTGTTCGTTGAGTATTCAGGCTCTGGTTAATCTTACGTTGAGCATTCAGGCTCCGGATTTTTCGTTGAGTATTCAAGCTCCAGATTCGTTTTCGTTGAGCATTCAGGCTCCGGCTACTACGTTGAGCGTTCAAGCTCCGGCTGTAATACCCCAAATTTTGCCCAAAGATTAGTCGTTTCATCTTGCATCCCATTTCATTTTGCATTGCGTTTAAACTAACCATTAACGGGTTGTGCAATTGTTTGATTGTTGTAAGAAATTATCATGTGGCGCGCTTTTTTAGTTTACAGGGTTCCTAGTGCCATTGGCAAGAGACCGTGTGTAAGGAGTTGTGAGTGTGAAAGGTCGAGAGTTCGAATCCCACCTTCTTCACTTTTTGTTTTGGTTCTTTTATTTTTATTATAACTTTCTATTTTCATAAAAAAAAAAGATAACAAAAATAGTTTTTGTTTATTATTTAATTATTATTTTCGTATTTTATTTAAATTATTTTTTAAAAAATATTATTTTTTCACTTTTTTCCATATTATTCATAAAAACATCCAAAAATTATAAAATTAAAAATATTAGAAAAGATTTTATTCTTTTTGTAATATTTTTAATGTTTAGTATAAATAAATAGAATTTTAAGTTTATTTTAAATTGTTTAAATTTTATTTAGTTTTAACTAATTATTTAAGTTGGGCTTTAAAGTGGGCATTAGGTTAGAGTTAACCCTAATTTGTTACCTATATAAACATAAGTTGTGTTTGAGAAAGGGGAAGGAGACAAAAGAGAAAAACGGCGGTCGTTCTCACGACTTATCAGAAGAGGAGAGATTTTTGAAAAAAAACCATCAACTTTCATCATCAACGAACTCCATCGTAGAAAAGCAACTTCAAACCCGTGAAAGGTGAGTAACTCTTGTTTCTAACGGATGTTTTCTATTGATGTTTTTTTTTGCAGGAAAAGAAGAAGGGATCGTGGCCATGCAAAGAAGAAGAAAAAACTTCAACAGGCAACAATGGCAGCGGCGCCGCATGAAGCAGTAACCATAACCCAACCCAATTTTTGTTTTCTCTTTTGTTGTTTTAGTAGTACATTTATTTTTAATTGAAAATTCTGTTTTTAAAAATAAGTGAAAGTTATACTTTTATAAAATATATTAAAAACTTTTTCTTAAAAGCTTTTCTAAAATAAATTTTTTTTAGATAATAAAATAAAAACCTTTTTTTTTAAAATACAAATTAAAACTTTGTTTTTTTTTAAGTATAAAACTTTTCTTAAAAAATTGATAAACATTTTTAAAAAAATTAAAGTTAAAACTTTCTTCCTCACAAAATAATAATTAAATTTTGTTTTTTCTAAAATATTAAAATTAGAGTTTTGTTAAAATTTAAAACTAAAACAAATTTTTAAAACTTAAATTAAACCTTTTTTAAACTAAGATTAAAATTCTTTTCTTCAAAATTAAAACTAAAATCCTTTTTCAAAACTAATAAAACAATAATAAAAATTCCAAATTGTAGTTTGTCTTTCTTTCAATACTAACTGTTCCATTTTTTGCCATATTTCTGTCTAACCCTTCTCACAAATGTTCTCTGTTTTTCTCCTCAGACTATACTTAAATTCTGATTAGTTTATTCAATTTATGTTGGTCCATGGATGTAATTTACGCGAGGTCATGGTCGCGGTTTTATTTTATTTTCCTTTTTTTGGGGTTTGTAATTTACGCGAGTGATCGTCGCGACGCTTTCTTTACTTTCCGCACTTTAATTTCTTCCATATAATATTTTTCCATGTTTGCATGTTTTACCCTTAATTTTCTCCTCAGAAGGAATTAGGTTTAACCGTTGACCGCCGAGTCATTAACCCTAATTCTTGACTGTTTCCAAAACCCTAATAGCCTAGGCGTCCCCCCGTGGACGAAAATACCCTTTACCCTAGCTTTTAGGTCAAAGAGCCGTCGTGCTCTGTTTAAGGTTTCCCGCCGTGGAATCCCTAATTTTAACACTAATTTCAATTCAACTTTTCAACATAGAAATAGAAGTTTAGAAACTCCACGTAAGCGTTTCCTTAAGAAATGCTTATTCCCTATTGAAACCTTGACCACAATCAAGATGTTTCTAACCTCCCTTTTGAGGGGAACTACAATTACTCTGATACCATTCTCGTCAGGATATGTAGGCACAAGATGCGATGTCTTGCCGAGTAAACTTAGGACTAACCCTTAGGTCTTTAGGTCACTCTATCCCTTAGCTCAGTATATATTTCAAACAGATAATAAAATAAAAAAAGCATACAATAAACAAAAGGTTCCTGTAGAGTACTACAGAAGTTTAGGGTGCTAGTACCTTCCCTAAATTTAACCAACCCCTTACCTAGGTCTCTCCCCGCATTGTGTTTACGATGCAAAAATAGGTTTTTCCTCTTTTGACCTTTTCCTTCGGATAAATCAAAGAGCAGTTGTGAATCAAGAATTGTGATTCAAACTAATTAATAGTTTGATATCCTATTTCCACCGCAACACCGACAAATTTCATTGATCCATTTTGTTCGTTGAATATCCAAATTCCAGCAATTTGAAGTATTCCCCTATTTCAGGGTTTTCCCCAAGCAGAGTTACTTGTTAAGTTTCTCTTTTCCCCCAGCGAAATGTGTTTGTAATCAGAGCAGTTATCTCCGAAGATTCTTGTTTGCAGTTTTATTTTCTGCGGTTGGCAAATTTCTGGGTTCTTTGGTATTCAACCGTCTCTTACCTTAATTGTGTGAAAGCTGTTTACTTTTCACTCATTCAGGTCCAAGTCGTTTGAATAGGGGTAGTTGTTGCACCCTAAAATTTGCCAAACCTTTTTTATATGAGGCTTCAAGTTCATCAAAAGTCAGCTCATCTTCACTAGAATCATCATCAGATACACATACACTAGTTAGTGCAGTGACATGTTTTGCAGATTCTTCTTCTGATCCACTCTCAGAATCTCCATCAGACCAGGTGACAGTTAGACCTTTCTTTTGCTTCTTGAGGTAAGTGGGACATTCAGCTCTAATGTGAGTGTTGCACCCCAAAATTTGCCCAACCTTTTTTTTTAATTTGGTTTATGTTTCATTTCATTTCTTTCTAGCATTTGCATTGCATAGCATTTTTCATTAAACAGGGGATCAAGAGGTTGTGCATAGCAAGAGGAGTCTACTCAGAGGGTTGAGCCTAAGCAAGGGGTGTTACTCAAGTTTGAATGGTCATCACGTCATCTTGAAGTGGGCAATAGTCTTGTGAAAGGATTGATGGATGTATGCGGGTCAGCTCCTAACTTGCAGGCTAGTTCAAGATCATCAGAGGATTGTGAATTCACGATTATGGATATAAGATGTTGAGAGAGCTCATTGAGTGCTTTGAGAGCCATGTTGGAGCTTATTCAAGTTGTTGTGTGATGTGAAAGAAGCCACAGTCAAGAATGTTGCAGCTAGGGTTTTCATCTGGTTAATCCTCAGTCAACTGTAAAATTGAAGGAGATTAAAACTCAATTTCAAGTCTCTATGGTTATGGGATGTTATGTTTAGGTGTATAATATATCATTTCAAGATCAATTCATCAAGAATCAAGAGTGTGAGAAGTTACTAAATTAGGGTTCTCAGTGTAAAATCCCTTATTTAGTTCCCAACTTCAAGACCACCTTTCTAAAGATACATGTCTCATCTCCATTTTTGACCAACATGAAACTTGTAGAGCAAGTTCTTAGCTTTCTTTTGAGTACTAGAAGTCATTTATCTGATTTCTAGAACTCAAGTTATGATGCTGACAAGTTACAGGTCCTCAGATGAATGTGATTTTGGTCAACAAAAGTCAACCAACTTCAAAGCCATTTTTGACCTAGAAGGATGTTTCTCCTCAACTTTTGATGAACATGAAAGTTGTTCCTCATGATCTTAGATTTCCAAAGAGTACTAGAAGTCTTTCATCTGAATTGTAGAACTCAAGTTATGAGGCTTGCAAGTCAGCGGTATTTTGGGAAAGTGAGATTATAGGTCATAAAATTATAGGTCCATTTCACCAACTTGCACACTTCAAATGGAGTTTTTTCAAACATCAAATGTGCTCCAAATGGTGTCAATTGTTCAATCAAACATTGAGAAGTCATGGATTTATCTTGGAATGGAGAATTGATGGAGGAATTTTCATGGAAAAAGCTTAAAAGGGCAAATTTGGAATTAATTCATTATGGATCATTTTTGTGCAAGTAGGTATATATTTTGAGTGCAAAACATGTTTTAAGCACATTGGCAATTTCAGAATTTGAATTTGGTGTGTTTTGATGAGCCATTTTCAAGCTTACTTCAAGCTTAATTTACACAATCAATATCAACCATGGAGATCAAACAAGGATCAAATCACAACCATTCATACTCCATACACTACCAGCAGATGATTTGAAGCACTTTGGAGGCAAAGTGGGGGCATTTTTGTTCACTTGAACAAGTGAAAAAAGTGAAGAAGAGTTGGATTTGCAATTGGGTTCTAGAGGATGCCATTGGGCTTTCTTATGATTCAAATCCATCACATAAAAGGTTTCTATCATTCACAAATCATCAGAACACGAATTGGAAGCAGAATTGGAGCTAGAGCATTTGGAAAAAGTGAAGCAATTTTGAAATTCGAATTCTGAGATCTAGGCAGTTTCAAGGAAAATTGAGGATTGTAAAAGCTTTATTGAGGATTGTGGAACGTTTCTGGACATTTTTCTTTGAGCTTCATCAAGAGTTGAGGGCTCAGTGGAAGTTCTCCACTAGATATTTACCATTCGACCTATCTCCCTGTTTACTTCATGATTCTTTTCCATTTTTGCATATTTGAGACCTAGACAATATGTAGATCATTAATCACTAAAACGAACTGACATTTGTGATGGTTGATGTTGTGAGCTCTAAACTGTTTGGACTTGGTTTGATCTATTCTTGAGCTTTCATGCTCCATTTTTTCTTGATCTATGATCTCCATAACATGTAGATGATTTCTGGATAAAATTGAATGAGTTTTGTGAAATTTTGATTTTGGTGCACAAAACTTGTTTGCTTCGAGTTGCATTGTGTGTGCATGATTAATGAATTTGGATGCTGGATTTGGATTCCTTGTGATCTGTAGATTAAATTTTCATATAGAGTTTGTCCATTTTTGTTCACTTTTCATGCTTGTGTGTTGTTTGTCGCTACTGCGAAAATCGGCGCCGGCTAAACAAAAGAGTCGCCACCGTGCGTTATTTATCCCACAAGAGGGAAAGGAAACGCTAAGAGTAAACCTAACGAAAGGAGGGAAAGGAATGGTCATCGCAACCAAATATTGGATTCGGGGGTCGGTTACGCAAGGGGAAGGTATTAGCACCCCTCACGTCCGTCGTACTTGATGGAATCCACGCTTGTTTTCTAGTACGGATTGTTATTCTATCTACTCTAAAGGCATGGGGTTAAAAGAAAATAAAATGACTCGGCAAAGTATCGCACTTTATGCCTACGTATTCCCGTCTGGAACGAGAAATCAGAGTCAACGTAGTTCGCCTACCTACGGGAAAGGAGGGGAAGGTTGCTCGCTAGGATACGGCATCATATGCCTACGTACCAACATCCACTCCTCGCGCACTGTGTATCCTTCTCAACCAGGACAGACAGGTGAAAACCATAGGCTCCATTCAGCTTGACCAATCCTCCAGGAAACTTAAAAGCGTATAAACTGACAATCTCAGCAAGTGTAGTCAACTCAGGCTCAACATCAACATGTATAAAGGGCATCTGGTCTAACACAGGAACCCCCATCAAAGCAGAATACTCCTCCAAAGTGGGTGCCAGAATATAGTCGGGGAATAGGAAACATCTCAGCTGAGGCTCATAAAACTGCATCAAAGTATACACCCCAGTCGCCTCAAATGCTGAAGGCCTGTACAACAAACTAAGAAATCTCCCGTAAGATACTCTGAACTCATCCCTCACCCTCTCATCTGCTAGAGCAACTAATCCCAGCAAAGAACTAATATCTGGTGAATGCAACCGGTAAGTGTTGCACCCCAAAATTTGACCAACCGGGCCTCGTATCTGGCTCGAGGTTTCGACGCATAATCGCATTCGCATCTGCATATTGCATACAGTGCATTTTTTCATTTTATTGGGATCACAGCTCTCGTCTCGTGTTTCGGGTGTTTTTTATCAGTTTGGATAGGTAGAATTGTATTTTTGGGATATTTCGGTGCCCGTTTATTTTTACCGGTTGTCCCGGGGCGCTCTCGTGGTTTTATGTGTCGTTTGGTGCTATTTTTGTTCCTCTGGGAATTATTGTGATTTTTTCTGGATTTTATTGGTCATTTTTAGGATTTAATAGGATTTTTAATAGTTTTAATTCTTTTTAAATAGATTTAAATCATTTTTAGCATTTTATAGAATATTAGTAGGTTTTAATATTTTTAAATAATTGTAATTTCTTTTTAGAATATATTAGGTAGATTTTAATCATTTTTAGATAATATAGAGTAATATAGTTTTTAGAATTTTATAGAAATAAATA
This sequence comes from Lathyrus sativus, assembly GCA_963859935.3. Taxonomy (NCBI): domain Eukaryota; kingdom Viridiplantae; phylum Streptophyta; class Magnoliopsida; order Fabales; family Fabaceae; genus Lathyrus; species Lathyrus sativus. The sequence goes on from OZ012741.1 coordinate 342,271,769, forward strand.
GCATTTTCTTTTATTAGTAAATAGAGTTTAATAGAAGATATATTTTTTTTAATAGTTTTATTAGATTAATTGAGTTTTAGAAATTAATTAGATTAGTTTTCAGATTTTATTAATTGAGTTTAGTTTAGTAATTAGGTCTTAGTTAATTAGGATTAATTACTTTAGTTGTAATCAAATAGTAATCTTTTTTTGTATTATTCAGATTGTTTTTTTTGGGTGTTTTTGTTTCATTTTCGTTGGGCTTCAGTACCCAATTCGCAGGCCCAGTTCAACATTTTTTGTCCAGATTTGTCCAGATTTTCTCCAGTAATTTCTAGCAAAATCCAGCATATTCTGGAAGCTTCCAGAAGCGTGCAGAATGTCCTCAGCCATATAAATGCCAGCAGCCAGCCACGTGTTGCCAGGAGGATGGCCCCACGTTACACACTCCACACGCCGCCACCTCATCTCACACGCTCACCCTCACTCTGCCACGCATGGGACACGCGTCCCACATGCGTAACACCCCACCACTATCCCTGGCCACGCGTCCTTCCCCCATCACACCACAGCACTTCGCCGGGAAGACCCACCGGCCGGCATGCATGGCTGGCGGCCACCGCACCCCTCACCGGAAACCCACCTTCTACCCAGAACTTCATCTCCTACCTCCATCTCCTCCAATCAACAAACCCTAAACCACCACCAAATCTCCAGATTCCGATCAACCGCCTTCAACCACCGTTCATATTCCTCGTCACCAATATTCATCCGTACCAGAGAATAACCACCACCGGTGTTCATCCTCCATCACGAGTTCACAAGCTTCAGCAAGAGATCCCCAGAAATTCATCTGGAATGATGAACATTCATCGATCTTCTTCGTGATCTCTCCAGACTCTCTCCAGAAAAACATCAACAATTCTATGAATCTTCATCCTCATGTCGTTCACAGCGATTATCATCGTCAGATACCCAGAAAGAGATCTTCATCATCGATCAAGAGTTCTCCAGATCATCCCCGTCCATACGAGTTTCCATAAGTCATCAACAGATCCTCAAGAACCTCCAAAGGAACTCAAGAACACCTTCATGTTCATCGCGATCTCCAGAAAGTTCTTCATCATCCTCAACAAACTTCATATCAACCACAATCTCTATCAATCTTCCTCCACCTTCAAGATACACTCCAGAACCTTCAACGATCTTCTTCAAAGTTCGTCGTTCTTGCAAGAACATCACAGGTTCTTCTTCAACAAACCCAGAACCTTCAAGCATCTCGTCACCATCAGAAATTCCAAGTAATTTTTTTTCTTTTAATGTTTCTGGAGTTGGGTTGTGAAAGAGATATGGAGAGAAGAGAGAGCGAGAAAGAATGAAGGGGAAGGACGGCGGCGCTGAGATAAGGGGAAGGAGTCTAGGGTTTTTGGTTGTTCTGAGAGTGAAGAGAGGAAGGAGAAGGATGGATTGGGCCAGGTCCAATCAATTTTTGGAGACACCTTCTCCTCTCGTTTTTGCTGAGAATGGGCTGGGCCCAACGAAATCAATTGCCAGACACACTCCGTTTTTCCATTGCCACCCCCCACTCCGTTTCCTGTATTATTAATTAGGCTGGGCCCAATCTCAGTCTGTCTTTATTTTTTCTGCTAATTCCCCTGTAACCAGCATACCCCCTCCCCTTATTTTTCTTTTCTTTTATATTTTTTGTATATATTGTTTCATGTGAAAAAATAGAAAAACATATTAAAAAAAAAAAAGGAAAAGAATATAGAAAATATAGTGAGAAAAAGAAAAGAAAAGAAAAGAAATATTATGAAAATATATTGAAAAAAGGAAAGAGGAGAAAAATATAGAGGAAAAATATGTGAAAAAGAATTGTTGAAAAAAAGAGATAGAAAGAATATTGAAAAAATAGAAAGGAGAAAAATATAGAGGAAAAATATGTGAAAAAGAATTGTTGAAAAAAAGAGATAGAAAGAATATTGAAAAAATAGAAAGGAGAAAAATATAGAAAAAATATGGAAAATATTTGAAAAATAGTGAAAAGAGAAAAATAGAAAAAAAATATTAAAGTAGACTTAATATTTTTTAGAGTGTATTTTTTTCATAGAAGTTATTTTCCTTTTAGAGATAGTTTAGAAGCCCACTTGTTAGGGGGCTATTTTTCATTCGATTTTTCAGGATAGAATAGGATAACGTGTCCTAGGAGACTTATTTTCAGTATTCGACTCATTGTAACCATTTTTCAGAAGATTAATAAAACGAGATTTGAGCTGTGGTCCCGAAGTAGCCGAACTACAGCTGCTCTGATTTCTCGTACCAGACGAGAATATGTAGGCATAGGATGCGATATCCTAGCGAGCACACTGACGACTGACTTTCTGTTCTCTCGCGGCTGTGCGATCGAGACTTTCCCGCTGACGACTAATTGTAACCCTTTTTTCTCTCTTACCCGAGTGCATTTGAGAGCAAGCCATAGTTTTGCCCATAGGTTCCCGACCCTGTGAAACCAGTTGTTTTTCTCACTGCTGTGTGAGAATGTTTGTTTAGCTGTAGTTAGTCTGAACTACGTAAAGCTCTGATCTTCCATGCAGTGTGGAAGTACGTAGGCACAAGACGCGAGGTCTTGGCGAGCCATTTTCCCTGTAGTCCCGAACTATGTTGACTCTGACTTTCTCTCTTGAGAATACGTAGGCATAGAGTGCGACGCTCTATCGAGTCAATTCCCTTCTATTTAGATTTAGCAGCCGTAGATAGATTGTTTTGCATCCTTTAGACAACCCAAGCAAGCGTGGATCCCATCGAGTACGATGGACGTGAGGGGTGCTAATACCTCCCCTTGCGTAACCGACTCCCGAACCCAGGTTTTGGTTGCGATGACCATGCCTTTTCCCGTTTTTTGCGAGGTTTACTTCGAGCGTTCCCTTTCCCTCCGTTGGGATAAATAACGCACGGTGGCGACTCTTCTGTCATCCGGCGCCGATTTTCGCAGTAGCGACAGCTGGCGACTCTGCTGGGGATCCAACGTCCCCTGGCTGCTAAGGACTGCGATAGTCCTTATGCATGTGGGATCCAACGTCCCTTAAGAGAGTCAATCCTAGCGCTTGTTTGCTTGTCTATTTGGGGCTTATTTATCGAATTATCTGTTGCTGTTGGGATGTTACGGGTGTTTTATGATTGAGAGAAGCCGGACCTGGGCTTGAGTGCACCTTAGACTTAGAGTAGAGATTAGTTGGCGCCCGCATGCTTTGCTTGCCTTGGTGTCCCGCGAAATCTACACTCAGACGAGGTTCTTCTGGTTGGCCTCTTGACCCACCCTTTGGGTAGCTTGGGTTGCTGGTTAGTTGGATTGTCGACTCTGGGAACCGATCATTTGGAAGTCAGCTAAGTGAGGCCTCTTCAGGACTCGATGATGCCACTCCTTCTGGGAATCGTATCGTCAATCTTGAAAGTCTGTGACGCTGACGACCGCATAAGATGCCGTACCTTGTCAGATATAGGTCCATACCTGTGAGTGGGGGGTTTTTGTGCAGGAAACTTGACTTTCAACCTACCCGTTATTCTGGTCAGAGAACGTCTCCGTCAGCGCAGCAGTATTCAGATTTTGTGTGGGGGCTGTGGTCCCGGTGTTTGCTGCATTTTGCATATCATATGCATATCAGTGTTGCATTGCATATCATCCTTCAGTTAGCCAGAGTTCTGATCCAGCCTTTGTTTCCTGAAGGTGATTACCCGAAGTTTGGATTGAGCAACTATTGATTGTCAGAAGACCTACCTAGGGGTTGAGTAGATTTGAGCAGAGTCAAGCATCGAAGTCAGCTGAAGACTATTGGTGGCTATGTCTGAAGGCAATTTCCAGTCTCCTAACACCCTGACGGGGTTCACTATGGCGTCCAACCCTCTGTATGATTCTATGGAAGACTTTCCGCAAGTAAACAACCTTACTGCAGCTCAGCTTGTGCAGCCATCTGTTGAAGACCAAGGTCTGCGTGAGCAGTTTGTTGCCCGAGGTGAACGTTCTCCTTCTGTTGATGTCTCAGACTACCAGGGTTTTGCCTTCCCTGTGCCAAAGCCCCAAAGAGAGGTCCCGACAGCAAAGAATGAAGACCCATTAGCTCCCGTGTATGCTGAAAGGTTTCGTGCATTAGATGAGAGATTCAAAGCCTTGGAAGGTAAAGACGCTGTTACTCCTAGTGCTGCAGATATGTGTCTGGTTCCTGGCCTAATGTTACCTCCGAAGTTCAGAATGCCGAGGTTTGAAAGGTACAAAGGAGATAGTTGCCCGAAGCAACATTTGGTGGTGTTCTGCCGAAGAATGACTTCGTTTGTGCACAACGACAAGCTAATGATTCATTGCTTTCAAGATAGTCTGACTAGGGCACCTCTGAGTTGGTATATGCAGTTAGAGCGTGATCAGATCCGATCATGGATGGACTTAGCCAATGCCTTTCTGAATCAGTACGACTATAATCTTGACGAAGCTCCTACTCGCGTGCAACTGCAAGAATTGTCTCAAGGGAACAGTGAATCTTTCAGAAAGTATGTTTAGAGATGGAGAGAATTTGCTGGTAGAGTGCAACCACCGCTTCTAGACCAAGAGCTGAAAGGCATGTTTGTAAACTCCTTGCAGAGCCCGTACTTCGAAAGAATGCTTGGAACCGCACCAAATTTCTCTGAGTTGGTATGGACGGGAGAGCGTATCGAGTATGGTATAAAGACTGGAAGAATCCCGAATGTTTCAAGAGGGCAGGCCAGTGAAACTGAATCCCTCTATAGCTCTCAATCTGAAGATGAAACTATGGTCGATGCGGTCCTGACCGATGTTGGATATCCTCAAGTCGAATCAGTGAATTTTGTTGGTTCATCATCTTATCAGAGATCAGTACCTCCCGTGGCTTGTTATACTGAACAGACAGTCGTGCCTGGGGCACCATATCAGGAACCTTATGTCGCTTCCATTGCAAATCGGCGAACTCGTGGCCGAGGTTATCAAAATCAACGTCAGAATCATAACCGACCTCGTAACAACTTGGAACGAAGGAAAGCTCCTTTTCACCCAGTGCCGATGCCGTATAGCCAGTTGCTACCATCTTTGATCCAGAAGTCTTTGGTGGAGCCGAAAGCTCTTAAGCCAGTTCCAGAACCTTACCCTCCTGGGTACAATCCCCACGTTCAGTGTGGTTATCATGGTGGATCTCCAGGGCATTCGACGGAAGATTGTAAAGCATTTCAGGCGAAGGTACAGCAGTTGATTGACCAGGATCGCATTTCCTTTCGAGAAGGATTTCTGTTTGTTCATCCCAACCGCTCAGCTGGCTAAGCTCGTGGATTCGGAAAGTATTCCCCAGCAAAAGCCAGTGGTTCAGACAGGCAGGGCGCCTCAGCATTGGCAGTTCTCAAGCTTTTATATCATTTGCATCTGTAGTTTCTTTTCTGTTAGTTACTACCCGCTTTTAAACATTTGTATGTTTCGAATGGTGATAATAATAAAGTGACTATGCATTTTTCTGAATTAATCATGTCGCTGTCGCTCATTTACTGCATTGTACTAACACTTGCATTTTATTCACTCCACTTTATCCCCGTGACTAAGCAAAGATTGTAGGGAGGATGACGAAATCAACTCATAACCAATGATCGTATGCTTTCAGATAAGACCGTACCGACGACGTACAAGGCATTGTTTCAAATTCCCCAAACACTGGAGATATAAGGAGTTAGTCCCTTGTTAACCACTTCGAGCCAGGAAGTAGAAGTTTTTTCGGACTGTTAAACCCTCACATCTTAACCCGGGGCAGGGTAGTTGTCAGTTAGCTTGACCGAGCATTCAAGTCTTACAGAGGAGTGTTGTCTTTGAAGGACCAATCAGTTTATACCTTTCAAGAGGTTAAACCTCACCAATCAGGAGTGAGACAGTTACAATCCTTTCGGAGCAATCAAGACAACCGGTGTCACACGACTTTGTTCCAAAAGAAAGAAAGAAAGAAAGCCCGCTAAGTAAAAAGGAAGAAAAAGCTGGAAAGCTAATACTTAGGCAAAAATTAGGGCATCCCGTTGGACTTCAAAAGAAATCGAAAAAATCAAAGAGAACTCAAAATGAGTCAGTCCAGGCAAAAATTAGGGAATCAAAAGAACGAAAAAGAGGGATTAAAAAGAAAATTTTCCCCAGCAAATCACAAAGTCGTGTACACAGACACCGAAAGCGAAGAAGGAGTAACTATCACTCTGGAAGAAAAGCTTGTGAATTCCTTAATTGTGGTTCTTACCATTCAAACATACTTCTCGAAGAGGCGAGTGCTTGTGCCAGGTTAACTGAACCTTAGGATCGGAGATCATCACGTAGAAGGGGTGGGTACAAATCAAAATTTGAGCCAAATATCCTTTGTTTCACGAACCATGAACCCGACCACGATACAACCCTTAAAAGACCTAATTGAGGTATGGTTTAGTTTGAAGCGCATCACGATAAGGTTGAGTAACCTGACTCCTTCTTGACTTGCTAGTCACATCCTTGTTGTATTTTTCACTGACCACGTAAGCACTACGGTTGAACTTTGGTTCATTCGTCACTCACAATCATAGCATGTAAATGAGTGACAGCTCAAATTTTTTCAAAATCTGCATAACTATTGCATTAAGATTACCATTCGTAGACAGACAATTTTATTTGCAGGTTAGTAGTTGGCATGAAAGAAATTCCAGCAGAGAATAATCAAGCAGGACTGAGTAATTCAGCAGTCTGAACCAGAATGGTGTATGTTGTGAAGCCCAATGAATCAGGGGCATTATCTTCCAGTAAGTTCGGAATCAGTCAGTCTGAGGACAAATCCCGAAGCTTCAGTTGATCAGGGGCAGTTTGTTTGAGAAGCAGTTGATCAGAAAGGAGTGTTCTCGAGAGCCAATCAGGGGCAGCTATGCAGAGCGTTGAGATTTGAGAGCAAATATTTCGGGTGGATAATCAGATCAGGTTAAGTCGCTAGAACGCTCATTCAAGGGCAAGTCAGTTCAGAAATGATGAAACCAGTCAGGGTGATAGGTGTCTAATGGAGATTGAATGCTGTTGTTGTACAGATACCAGGGCAAATATTTCTCAAAGTCGTCTCGTAGCAAGCTATTCAGAGCGGTAATCCCAGGAGTTGTACTGGGGCAAGTCGTTCAAGCCAGCCTGTTTATCCCCAGCCAGAGTTGAGTATCGGGGATCATGTCAGTACCCTTATCAAAACCTGAACTTTTCAAATAAAAAGGCCTTGCTATCGTTGGATCATTATCCTACAGTATAAACCTGTTACGTGTCCGTAACCAGTCGTTTCCAAAGTCCAGTTCTCGCCTGGCAAACCGGTAACCAGTTCTCGTCTGGCCCACCCTTCCGTAAGCATCAGTTCTCGTCTGGTGCAGTTTATTGTAACCAGTTCTCGTCTGGTCACCGTTTCTTCAAGTGTTGTATCAGTTCTCGTCTGGTACATGTCGTTGCGTAATCAGTTCTCGTCTGATCATCGTGTGTTTTACCCTATGTGTTATACCAGTTCTCGTACGTCAGCTTTCAGCCAGTTCTCGCCTGGTTGTCTATGCCTCAGTCTGTTATCCAGTCAGCCCCGTCTGATGTACAAAAACACAAAAATCAATGTTTGTTCAATTTTCCTAACCTATCAGTTCTCGTCTGGTAGCCTACCCTTGAATGCTAGTTCTCGTCTAGTATTTCCATACTTTCACTGTGTACATAATCCACGTCTATTCTAAACCAGAGAAACAAAAAAAACCTAAAGGTATCTGACACAGTAATTCCCAATGACCCGCATGTTGTCATGTTCCCCGATACGAAGCTCGACGGATGCCAGCGCTCCGAGTAATGTTTGAATTCCTTGCGGATGTTGTTAAATCAGAATTGCCACTCTTCAGCAGATGAAAGTTGCTTATTATCCCCGGGAGAGTCGAGACCGTATTTTACCCCGTATCAGAGTAGGATCAGAAGGATCCTCAGCAGATTAAGATCGATATCCTTGATAGTAGGGGCATTTCCAGCAGTGTGCCGCGCGCAATCCCCGCAGAGTACAATCAATGGTTTGGAGGAAGCATCCCCAAGCAGAGTTGTTCTTTCCTTCCCCAGTGAAGTCGCCAAGTAGGATTGCCTTTTCATTTCTCCAGCAGGACAATTATCCCCAACGGATTTGATTTCTCGTTTCTTGCATTTATTTTGCTGAGACGATTCTGTGACTTCGGTTCATCCCCAGTAGAGTTGACGTTACCTTCAGCATTTATTTTGCCACGCGGTGTTCAGACCTGGTGTTCTCTGGCAGCTCGAGCTTACATTAGCATTTGCATACATCGTTAGATTTGCATCCATCAAACATATGACATTTCCATGCCGTCTGGGCATCGCATTTTCAAACAGAATGTATAGCATTTACATATCATATAGGACATTGCATCATTTTCCAGCATACGCATATCAAAACATGGATCAGGTTGGTTACCTATTGGATTTCGAATTTGTTCACCTGCAGAGTTGTGTGGTTAAGCTTCTCGTCTCCCCCAGCGAAGTCTTCAGTTCGAGATGATTCTCGAATTCCTCAGCAGAGCCGTTTTCTTAAGATGACTCTTAAGACCTCAGCGGAGGTTCCCGAATGGTTTGCTCAGGATGATTCTTGAGCTCCCCGGTAGCGTCCCCAGCAAGAGTTGCCCAGGAAGATTCCTGGAATACCCAGCAGAATAAAAGTCTACCGAAAGGTTATCAGTTCAGGATGATTCTCGAAGGCGCCCGACGGAGTTGTTTGTTCAAGATGATTCTTGAAGCCCTTAGCAGGGTGATATGTCTGCTCCAACAGTGATGTCTAATCTGAGAATTGACTTCGTAAACGCCTGAGGGCGGTATCAGAGGTTCCTGTGAATTCAGATTTCCTTGTTGATGAATCAACGTGTGGCTGAAGACACGGTTCCAAATTTTGTATTCAAGATGATCCGTGTTGGTATGAAGACCAAGTCAGTTGTCCTGAGGTGATGATTGATGGCGATCAAGTCGAAGATGTTTCTCCAGCTGAAGCGGAGTTTTTCCTGAAGGCAAAGTGTTTGAATCCCCGAAGAGTCATGAATGGCTCAAGATACCATTTCTTTGACTGAAGTCACAGATTTCCTAAGCTGAAGCGAAGGTGCCTAAGGGCAAGGTTATCCCCAAGGTCATGAATGACCTAGGATTCGTTTTTCGGACTGAAGGCCGAAGTATATCCCTGACTGAAGTCTTGGATGCTCTATAGCAGAGGCGGAGTTGCCTGAAGGCATAGCCATGTATCCTTGAAGGCCAAGGACCATTTTTTCAGACTGAAGTCGAAGATACCTCCTGCAGAGTTGCCAACGGGCAAAGTTTACATCCTTGAAGGTCAAGGATGTCTATCTTCAGAAGTACTTGAAGATTTTTTCTAGCTGAAGCTGGAATCGCCGACGGGCAGGGTTTCATCTATCTTCAGAAATACTTGAAGATTCTCCAGCGGATCTGGAGTGGCCAGGGGCCAGGGTTTCATCTATCTTCAGAAATACTTGAAGATTCTCCAGCGGATCTGGAGTGGCCAGGGGCCAGGGTTTCATCTATCTTCAGAAATACTTGAAGATTCTCCAGCGGATCTGGAATGGCCAGGGGCCAGGGTTTCATCTGTCTTCAGAAATATTTGAAGATTCTCCAGCGGATCTGGAGTGGCCAGGGGCCAGGGTTTCATCTATCTTCAGAAATACTTGAAGATTTTTCCAGCTGAAGCTGGAAGTGGCCAGGGGCCAGGGTTTCATATATCTTTAATGTCGAAGTTCTACGGCGGGCATTGTGCAGCAGTATTCCGATGTTCATTATGGTTCTGAGGGTGAACCCCAGATCAGAGTGTGCTCGATTAAGTCTCTCATTCCCAGCGGAGTAGTTTCAAATACGCAAGTGTACCTTTTGTTCCATTTACCAGGGGTGAACCCCAGGTCAGAGTGGTCAGATCATGTTTGTTCGACGGCGAGGTTGAACGTTTGGATTTGATGGCGAGGTCAGATCATGTTTGTTCGACGGCGAGGTTGAACGTTTGGATTTGACGGCGAGGTCAGATCATGTTTGTTCGACGGCGAGGTTGAACGTTTGGATTTGACGGCGAGGTCAGATCATGTTTGTTCGACGGCGAGGTTGAACGTTTGGATTTGACGGCGAGGTCAGATCATGTTTGTTCGACGGCGAGGTTGAACGTTTGGATTTGACGGCGAGGTCAGATCATCATTTGTCCGACGGCGAGGTTGGATGTTTGTTCGGCGGCGAGGTTGAACGTTTGAATTTGACGGCGAGGTCAGACTCTTTAATCCCCAGCAGAGATGATGTTTGTACGACGGAGAAGTCGAGTGTCTCTAAGAGGATGTTTGTTTCCGACGGCGATGTCAGATTCAGTTTTCCAGCGGCGATGTTGGGCATGTCAAGTTGATCCAGTCTTCTGATGGCGATGTTAGGTGATGCAGATCCTTTAGTTCTCCAGCGGCGATGCGGGGTATTTTGTCAGACGTAGCTCTCCAGCGGCGATGCGGGGTATTTTGTTCAGTGTTGTATTCTCTCCAGCGGCAATGCGGGGTATCTTGATTATTCAACGGCGATGTCAGATCAGTATTTCCCCAGATAGTTGCCGTGCAGCTATTACTCCAGTGTTCGACAAGTTGAGCAGTTGGAAAATTTTCGGGTTTACCGGTATTCAACCGTCTCGCACCTTGATTGGCTGAGAGCCGTTCGCTCCTCACCCAGTCAAGTCCAAGCCGCTTGAATAGGGGCAGCTGTTGCACCCCCAAAATTTGACCAACCGGGTCTCGTATCTGGCTCGAGGTTTCGACGCATAATCGCATTCGCATCTGCATATTGCATACAGTGCATTTTTTCATTTTATTGGGATCACAGCTCTCGTCTCGTGTTTCAGGTGTTTTTTATCAGTTTGGATAGGTAGAATTGTATTTTTGGGATATTTCGGTGCCCGTTTATTTTTACCGGTTGTCCCGGGGCGCTCTCGTGGTTTTATGTGTCGTTTGGTGCTATTTTTGTTCCTCTGGGAATTATTGTGATTTTTTCTGGATTTTATTGGCCATTTTTAGGATTTAATAGGATTTTTAATAGTTTTAATTCTTTTTAAATAGATTTAAATCATTTTTAGCATTTTATAGAATATTAGTAGGTTTTAATATTTTTAAATAATTGTAATTTTTTTTTAGAATATATTAGGTAGATTTTAATCATTTTTAGATAATATAGAGTAATATAGTTTTTAGAATTTTATAGAAATAAATAGCATTTTCTTTTATTAGTAAATAGAGTTTAATAGAAGATATATTTTTTTTAATAGTTTTATTAGATTAATTGAGTTTTAGAAATTAATTAGATTAGTTTTCAGATTTTATTAATTGAGTTTAGTTTAGTAATTAGGTCTTAGTTAATTAGGATTAATTACTTTAGTTGTAATCAAATAGTAATCTTTTTTTGTATTATTCAGATTGTTTTTTTTGGGTGTTTTTGTTTCATTTTCGTTGGGCTTCAGTACCCAATTCGCAGGCCCAGTTCAACATTTTTTTTCCAGATTTGTCCAGATTTTCTCCAGTAATTTCCAGCAAAATCCAGCATATTCTGGAAGCTTCCAGAAGCGTGCAGAATGTCCTCAGCCATATAAATGCCAGCAGCCAGCCACGTGTTGCCAGGAGGATGGCCCCACGTTACACACTCCACACGCCGCCACCTCATCTCACACGCTCACCCTCACTCTGCCACGCATGGGACACGCGTCCCACATGCGTAACACCCCACCACTATCCCTGGCCACGCGTCCTTCCCCCATCACACCACAACACTTCGCCGGGAAGACCCATCGGCCGGCATGCATGGCTGGCGGCCACCGCACCCCTCACCGGAAACCCACCTTCTACCCAGAACTTCATCTCCTACCTCCATCTCCTCCAATCAACAAACCCTAAACCACCACCAAATCTCCAGATTCCGATCAACCGCCTTCAACCACCGTTCATATTCCTCGTCACCAATATTCATCCGTACCAGAGAATAACCACCATCGGTGTTCATCCTCCATCACGAGTTCACAAGCTTCAGCAAGAGATCCCCAGAAATTCATCTGGAATGATGAACATTCATCGATCTTCTTCGTGATCTCTCCAGACTCTCTCCAGAAAAACATCAACAATTCTATGAATCTTCATCCTCATGTCGTTCACAGCGATTATCATCGTCAGATACCCAGAAAGAGATCTTCATCAACGATCAAGAGTTCTCCAGATCATCCCCGTCCATACGAGTTTCCATAAGTCATCAACAGATCCTCAAGAACCTCCAAAGGAACTCAAGAACACCTTCATGTTCATCGCGATCTCCAGAAAGTTCTTCATCATCCTCAACAAACTTCAGATCAACCACAATCTCTACCAATCTTCCTCCACCTTCAAGATACACTCCAGAACCTTCAACGATCTTCTTCAAAGTTCGTCGTTCTTGCAAGAACATCACAGGTTCTTCTTCAACAAACCCAGAACCTTCAAGCATCTCGTCACCATCAGAAATTCCAAGTAATTTTTTTTCTTTTAATGTTTCTGGAGTTGGGTTGTGAAAGAGATATGGAGAGAAGAGAGAGCGAGAAAGAACGAAGGGGAAGGACGGCGGCGCTGAGAGAAGGGGAAGGAGTCTAGGGTTTTTGGTTGTTCTGAGAGTGAAGAGAGGAATGAGAAGGATGGATTGGGCCAGGCCCAATCAATTTTTGGAGACACCTTCTCCTCTCGTTTTTGCTGAGAATGGGCTGGGCCCAACGAAATCAATTGCCAGACACACTCCGTTTTTCCATTGCCACCCCCCACTCCGTTTCCTGTATTATTAATTGGGCTGGGCCCAATCTCAGTCTGTCTTTATTTTTTATGCTAATTCCCCTGTAACCAGCATACCCCCTCCCCTTATTTTTCTTTTCTTTTATATTTTTTGTATATATTGTTTCATGTGAAAAAATAGAAAAACATATTGAAAAAAAAAGAAAAAGGAAAAGAATATAGAAAATATAGTGAGAAAAAGAAAAGAAAAGAAAAGAAATATTATGAAAATATATTGAAAAAAGGAAAGAGGAGAAAAATATAGAGGAAAAATATGTGAAAAAGAATTGTTGAAAAAAAGAGATAGAAAGAATATTGAAAAAAATAGAAAGGAGAAAAATATAGAGGAAAAATATGTGAAAAAGAATTGTTGAAAAAAAGAGATAGAAAGAATATTGAAAAAATAGAAAGGAGAAAAATATAGAAAAAATATGGAAAATATTTGAAAAATAGTGAAAAGAGAAAAATAGAAAAAAAATATTAAAGTAGACTTAATATTTTTTAGAGTGTATTTTTTTCATAGAAGTTATTTTCCTTTTAGAGATAGTTTAGAAGCCCACTTGTTAGGGGGCTATTTTTCATTCGATTTTTCAGGATAGAATAGGATAGCGTGTCCTAGGAGACTTATTTTCAGTATTCGACTCATTGTAACCATTTTTCAGAAGATTAATAAAACGAGATTTGAGCTGTGGTCCCGAAGTAGCCGAACTACAGCTGCTCTGATTTCTCGTACCAGACGAGAATATGTAGGCATAGGATGCGATATCCTAGCGAGCACACTGACGACTGACTTTCTGTTCTCTCGCGGCTGTGCGATCGAGACTTTCCCGCTGACGACTAATTGTAACCCTTTTTTCTCTCTTGCCCGAGTGCATTTGAGACCAAGCCATAGTTTTGCCCATAGGTTCCCGACCCTGTGAAACCAGTTGTTTTTCTCACTGCTGTGTGAGAATGTTTGTTTAGCCGTAGTTAGTCTGAACTACGTAAAGCTCTGATCTTCCATGCAGTGTGGAAGTACGTAGGCACAAGACGCGAGGTCTTGGCGAGCCATTTTCCCTGTAGTCCCGAACTACGTTGACTCTGACTTTCTCTCTTGAGAATACGTAGGCATAGAGTGCGACGCTCTATCGAGTCAATTCCCTTCCGTTTAGATTTAGCAGCCGTAGATAGATTGTTTTGCATCCTTTAGACAACCCAAGCAAGCGTGGATCCCATCGAGTACGATGGACGTGAGGGGTGCTAATACCTTCCCCTTGCGTAACCGACTCCCGAACCCAGGTTTTGGTTGCGATGACCATGCCTTTTCCCGTTTTTTGCGAGGTTTACTTTGAGCGTTCCCTTTCCCTCCGTTGGGATAAATAACGCACGGTGGCGACACTTCTGTCAGCCGGCGCCGATTTTCGCAGTAGCGACAGTAAGCAACCGTCCTCTTCGTGGACTCCATGTCTGGCCAGATAATACACTAGAATCAGAGGGGAATGATCACACCGGCAACATAAATACACGTTAATGATATGCAAGATGAGTATGACACAATGCAATATGCAAAAAATGATGCAGCGGGGATCGAGTGACATATTGCTGAGGAGACCCATCCATAATATCTGTCTTCATAGGCTCATAATACTGCTCAAACCTGGTCTCGACAGACCCAAAACAATGCTCCAGCCTGGTCTCAATAGACCCATACCAAAGCTCTGATGAAGGAACCCAGGTGATCACACATACTGATCCAATTTCGAGAAAACCGGGTGATCTAAAGGTCAAGTTTCCTGCATGCCCCAATCCCTTTCACAGGTAGGTGTCCTATCAACTGATACAAGGTATGGCATCCTACATGGTCGTTGGCGTCACAGACATTCAAGACCGACGATACGATACCCAGAAGGTGTGGCATCATCCTGTCCTGAAGAGGCCCTCCTCAGCCAACTTCCAATTGATCGGTCCCCAGAGTCGACAATCCTCGGGTTAGACAACTTGTCGAGCCCTAAGGGCCAGGCAAGAAGCATCAAAGAGAATCTCGTCCGAGCGCAGATTTCGCGGCTAGCTGGTGCGAGCTAATCAAGCAGGCTAACCACTACTCTCTACTTCTAAGCCTAGGTGTAACCTCAAGCCCAGGTCCGGCTTATCTCTCAACCGATCACTCCTCCCCACAACAGCAAGAACAATATAAAGCTGACAATAAGATGCGGAAAGTAAAGACAGAAATGTAAATCCATACAACACCCACGACGGGAAAACAAGCGCTAGGATTGACTCGCGTAGGGAACCAAAGTATTCCCCAGCAGAGTCGCCAGTTGTCGCTATTGGGAAAATTAGCGCCGGCTAAACAGAAGAGTCGCCACCGTGCTTTATTTATCCCACAAGAGGGAAAGGAAACGCTCAGAGTAAACCTAACGCAAGGAGGGAAAGGAATGGTCATCGCAACCAAATCCTGGATTCGGGAGTCGGTTACGCAAGGGGAAGGTATTAGCACCCCTAACGTCCGTCGTACTCGACGGGATCCACGCTTTTTTTCTAGTACGGATTGTTATTCTATCTACTCTAAAGGCATGGGGTTAAAAGAAAATAAAATGACTCGGCAAAGTATCACACTTTATGCCTACGTATTCCCGTCTGGAATGAGAAATCAGAGTCAACGTAGTTCGCCTACCTACGGGAAAGGAGGGGAAGGTTGCTCGCTAGGATACGGCATCCTATGCCTACGTACTTTCATACAGCATGAAAGATCAGAGCAAACATAGTTCGGTCTACGGAAGACACAGACTTGTCTGACTGTTTTTTAGATCCTTCTGAAAAGGTTTTCTTCTGATTAAGAGTTCAAGCGGATAAAAATGACATTTTGATGTTTGTTTTGAATCTTTTACGAAAGAAGTGTTTTTTAGTGTGTTTGCAATCCCCGACGCACTAGAGACTATGATTTGAGAGTGACTACATTGTATGTCACCCTAAGGGTAACACACTAAGCAGTCAGATTACTGAAGAGTGACCCTCCAGCAACCCTTTCTCAAATATCTTAAGGCTCGTAGCGTACGACATCGATTATCCTTATTACTGAGTTTTGAATTGTTTTGAGATGGAAGAGAAAGAAGTTCTAGAAACCTAGGGTTTGAAAGGGGAATCAAAACTACCCTGAAGTTGTCATGCATGGATAAAAACCTATTGTCTGTCATATTTCTCTCTTGCATAGAGGGAAACAGAGATCCTAGGGGATAAACGGAAAAGAAACAGATATATACAGTAAACAGTAAACATGTATGCAATGCAGCAACACAAGCGAGGCATGGGAGTCCCACTCAACCTCGAACCTGGGAAAACAATAGGCAAAGTGAACAGTATTCACTTCAAACCTTTGGGGGCAAGCAGTACAAACCAACAAACAATACAACCAAAGAAAACAACACCAGCAACAGCTCTGACAGCAACAATTGATTAACAGCAAAGGGTTGACAGTAACAACTTCTCCAAGCAGGACTCCCTCATCCATCTTCAACAATATTCAAGCTTTAGATAAGCTCCTATCTTCAATGAGTCCCATCTCTAGCAAACATGAACCTCAACCAGTAAACAACTTCAACAAAAAAAGCAGCAAAATCCTAGCTTCAGCAGACAACCAGTTTTGACAGGCACAAGCTTCATCTTCACTAATCTTCAATGAACTTCATCTTCAATGCAATCACTCCAGAAGAGATCCAATTAATAATAGATGAAGTTGAGATGTTAAGAGGCTCAGTGACAACCCAAGGAAATCACTAAGATCTTAACATAGCAAGTGAAAGGTATCCTCAAGGTTCTACCCAACCAAAGCCTGCTCTACATCCCTCCTAAGGAGAGATGGAACTTCTTTGGGGACCTTGTGTCATGGGATGGAATAGAGGCACAAGAATCTCTCTATGTTTGACAGAAGAAACAAGACTACTCTAATGCTCTTCCTATATATCCTAACTCCTAAGCCTCTGACAAGCCCTCTAATAAAAGAGAAGTCTTCAACTCCAAGCTTCTTCAAGCCATCCCAAAGCAACTTCATTTGATCTTCAAGTCATCCAAGCAAAGCCCAAGCCAAAAGCACTCCAAAATAGCCCCACACAAGCATAACCAAACCCAATATCCAAAGGAGAACCCCCATAATCATCACACAAGTTGCAAAAATCAGATAAAATGCTAAAGCTTATCAGAAAATCCTAGGTAAATTTCTAAGGGAACCTAACCCTATACCCAATACCCCATAGGAATCCCAAACCCCAAATCAACCATTTAATCCTCAAACTATGCACAACACTACAACTATCTGTCTTGAAACCCTAATTCTAACACCTCTCCTATTCACCTCTCAAACTAGCCTAAATTTTATTCACAAAATTGTGATAAAATTTCTAAGGGTACATGCTTCCCTAATCTAATCAATCCAACAAGAATCAACTTAAATTCATTCACCAATTGGTCACAAGAATATCAGCAAGAACATGTAGCAAATATACCAAATTTAAAGAAAATAATAAAAATGGAAAAATCCAAATTAAATTGAAAAATGGATAAAAATGGGACTTATGAATTTCATAAAATCACAAATAAATCCAAGATCATGGAGGTATTTTTAAAATATTTTTTGGATCAATATTGGATTTATTATGATTTTTAGAAGTTAAATGGAATAAAAGAAAATATTAAAAAGAATAAAAGAAATTAAAAACTGGATTAAATGGGAGCCATCAGATGGAGAGACTGGTAATCAAATCCAAGCATTGAGGCGCGTCCATATAGGTTGCTGACTGGGAATGACATGGACTGCCACCTCAATTATTGAAACGGAGCGTTTTGGCAAATGGAGGCAAATTCTGAGTTTGAATCGTGGCCCTTGGATACGTGAGGGAGTCAACTAGTCAAGGTGATATGAGGGTTTGGACTTCATCTTCTCCACAAGCTCAGGCGACCTGAGACTATTCTCAGGTGGTGGTTCACGGTGGTTTCCACCGTCTTCTCCAGTGGAGTAGTGGTTACAGGTGACCAAACAAGACAAATCTTATACCAATTCTGACCAGAATTTCACATAGATTCCAAATATAGTCTCTAAATCCTCATGATTCTCAAAACCGATTCCTTCTCTAAAATGTGTCAAGATTTCAAACAGCTCCATTTGCAAAATTGAAACCCTAGGATTGTTCCTCATTCTTCACTGATCATGATGAACTATCCAACTCAACTTGAAACCTCAAGATCATCCATAACCGTCTCTTAACAGAAATTGTGCATCACACTTAATTGTCTCTAAATGGTTCCAAATCAATCCAGAAACGATCCTTATCATCTCTAGGTCCTAACCACGTGGTCAATTCTATCTAACTCTCCCTAAATCATGAGGAATTATGAGAGTTACATACCTGGTAAAACTAGATGAACAGACGGATGAATCGCTCGATTCAAGCTCCAAAACTTCCCAGACACGATCAAGAGTGATAGTAGGAGCTTTTTGCGCATACAAATTGGCTTGAATCCTCTTGGAACTCAGAACATGATTTCTGTTGAAGCTCTTGAAACCCCAAATGCTATCTCTCTTTCTTGCACGAAAATGGCACCAAAATAAATCTGAACTCACTCCTCTCAATATATAGAAACTCTCCATGGGCTTTTGAGCCCAGTTTGAAGCCCAATTCAGTGATCCATCATTTTTGATTTTCCTCTTTAAAATGCAATGTACCAGTCACGATTCTGAGCTTCCAGCTTGCTCTAGAATGTTCTATTCAACTGCAAATTGGTTATGGAGTGTGTTTAGGTAGCTAGCTTGGCCTGAATTGCCCTGATTTTTGTTTTGGCATTGTGACTTGTAATGTAAGTAAGCACTTTACAAAGTAGGTCATGAAATTAAGCCTCAAATTAAAAATGTGGAAATGTCATTGTATTTTAAATTCATTTCCTGATCAATTTGGTATGTCATATGGACTGGTTTGGACCTATGGCTCAAAAATCACAATTTCCCTCTTTGATTCATTTAAAATCCATCCTTATTTTAGGCCATTTTGGATCACTTTGTGAAGCAAGCCATTTAAATCACCCATGACTTCTTATCTGACCTAAAAACATCATTTTAAGCACATCTCATGTTGGAAACTTTTTCATTTGAGGAGTGGAAGATAGAGATTTTGACCTATGTTGAAAAATGACCTATAATTCAACTTTCCCAAAATACCCCTGGATTGCCAAGATCATAACTTGAGTTCCACAAATCTTATTGAAGACTTCTAGTACTCAAATTAAATTTAAGATCAAGCCCTACAATTCTTATGTTGACCAAGAATCCATTTGAAAACTCCTTGATGGGAAAAAGTTGCTTGGAAGTCAAGTGACTTTCACAGATAAATTTCAGTGCCCTCTGATGACCCATAACTTGCAAGAACCATAACTTGAGTTCTACAAATCTCATTGAAGACTTCTAGTACTCAAATTAAATATATTGAGAAGCTATACAAGTTTCATGTTGGCCAAGAATCCATTTGAAACTTTCATTTTGACTTGTGTGGATTGGAAGTCCAGTGCTATACAGGGGATTTTACCCTAGGAACCCTGTCTCAAACCCCTCCAACCACTCTTGATTCTCTTGAATTTGATCTTGACTCATCCATACACATGCTTCAACATCTCAATCCATGACTTCCATGACTGAGAGCTAGGTCTTGATGCTCTTTCTTTGCTCTCCTTGGCCTAGGGTTACCCAGATGAAACACTACTTGTACACACCTCAACTGTGGTTCTTGACCTGGATACCATGACTTGTCTAAGCTTCAATATGTCCCTCTAGGCCTCCCATGGGATCCATACACACCTCAAATTCATAATTCCATGCTTCATACCCCATTGATGACCCTCAATACACCTCAAGTTAGGAGAGAAATCCACTTGTTGACACTCAAATCTCCTCAAAGCTTCAACCTACTCCTTGATGACTTGGATGTTCTTCAACTTGAATAAGGTCCCTTGATGTGCTTCTTTAGATAAGAATTGCACTTGATCCCCTGTTAGATAACTTGCTATGTTATGACATGCAAATGATTGGACCATGTACATGATGTGACTATGCAAATGATAATGCAATTGAAACATAAACCAAGTGAAATAGGTTGAGCAAATTTTTGGGGTGCAACAGCTGCCCCTATTCTAACGGCTTGGACCCGACTGGGTGAAGAGTAAACGACCTTCAAACAATCGAGGTACGAGACGGTTGAATACCAGGAACCCGAAAATTTGCCAACCGCAGAAATAAATTGCACAAACTGCTTGGAAAACAACAACCACCAACTGAATCTGGTTGTTACGGCAACCAACTGATCAATCATTTGATATCAAAATCTGATTTCAATGCCAATCGCCTGGGTAACGCCCCAGGCCCTAAACTCCCTCTTGTCAACACACCCCGCCTTTTGTCCACGTTAAAACTCCGCCGTTTGTTAATACGGAGAAAACAAATTAGTGCCCATGCCGGGGATCATTTTCATCAATCTGAAAAAAGATTCTATCATCGTGGGGATAGAGCTTTATCCACGTTAGGACGCTATATTCTGTCAACACAGAAAAATACCGCCGACTTCGCTGGGGAAACATTTATGTTTAATCACAGGGAACTCATCTGCCTACACACAAGAAACCTCATCCGTCTACTCCATACGGGAAAAGTCATCTGCCTGATTCTCTGCCTACCTTTGCAGTAGCCAACTCCGTTGGTCCCAACCCACAAACGACTTTGAGGAGGACTCTACTAGGGACAGTAACACGAGGAAATCACAACGACTTCCTTGGGGAAAATACTTTTGTCAAATATCAGAACACAACTCATACCCTCTGGGGATCACGGGAGAATCATCTATCTGGATACCGTAAAGTTCATCCGCCTGCTTCATACGGGAAACTCCATCTGCCTAATTCATACAGGAAAAGGTTCATCCGCCTGCTTCATACGAGAAAACACATCTACCTGATTCTTATAGGAAAGTTCATCCGCCTGCTTCATACGGGAAAATACATCTGCCTGATTCTTACAGGAAAGTTCATCCGCCTGCTCCATACGGGAAAATCCATCTGTCTGATTCTTACAGGAAAGTTCATCCGCCTGCTCCATACGGGAAAATCCATCTGCCTGATTCTTACAGGAAAGTTCATCCGCCTGCTTCATACGGGAAAACACATCTACCTGATTCTTATAGGAAAGTTCATCCGTCTGCTTCATACGGGAAAATACATCTGCCTAATTCTTACAGGAAAGTTCATCCGCCTGCTTCATACGGGAAAACACATCTACCTGATTCTTATAGGAAAGTTCATCTGCTTGCTTCATACGGGAAAATACATCTGCCTGATTCTTACAGGAAAGTTCATCCGCCTGCTTCATACGGGAAAACACATCTACCTGATTCTTATAGGAAAGTTCATCCGCCTGCTTCATACGGGAAAATACATCTGCCTGATTCTTACAGGAAAGTTCATCTGCCTGTTTCATACGGGAAAATTAATTTGGATATAACTTCTTTGCCTATTCTTTGCAGTAGCTAACTCCAATGGGGATATACTGAAAATAACTGCCTGACACCCGCTTTGATAACAAGTGACCACTTCTGAACTTTTGATTCATGAAACCCTGCAATGTCGTCGCGACAGCAAACCTGAAGAAAAACACTCCGCTGGTCGGATAAGAGAAGCTTCAGCCAGTAACTCTGTGGGGAATAATAACAAGGACTGCGTAATCACATGTCTCACGGCGAGACTTCGAATATCTGGAAATAGATCTGAGCCGTAACTTCATACTCCTGTTGAGAAACACACCTGAAAGCAAAAGGTTAACCAACCTGATTTATGTTTCAAAATGCATATGTTTGGCAATGGCGTAATGCTCCATACGGCACGGAGATGCTACGCGTTTTTGGGTAGATGCAAACATGATAATGTATGCAAATGCAAATGCAGGTTCAGGCTGCTGGGGTAGCTCTAACAAGCTTGCTTCAACACGACTGTTGAGGACAAATACCACCCTATTGGGGATGAACGGGCATCGCAAAGTATTCTGGCAAAATAAATGCCGGAAATACAACCAACTCTGCCGGGGAGAGATTACACATCGATTTCCACTGGGAGGAAAAGAACGAAACGCCCTGCTGGTGAACAAACTTAGCTGGGGGGAGAAGCGACCCTTCTGGGAGACAACTGTCTGGGTACAATTTACAACTCGGAGCTACCACTCCGTTAGGGATAATCATCGTGATGAAAGCACGACGACCTGTGGGGAGAAATAAAAACCATCCTCGGTGGGGATAATCATTCTGAACCTACCATGACTTGGTTATGTGCCGCGGAAATCCTCCCAGCTGGGGATTGAGCGTGCACATACTCGACTCTCTGGGGAGTATAAACTCTGCAGGCGATACTGATTTTGACTTGCTGGGGATGTCCTGTGGACAACTTCCTTGAGGATACTCTTCTGGGGAAAATAATCCCTCATTCGGTAAGGGATAACATCCTCTCAACCTCTGGGGATGAGGTACGACCTGCTGGGAAATAAGGTCACGTCCTTCTTTCAGGGCCTCTGGCTGGGGCCACTACTTTCTGATTGTCCGCTTCAAGGGCGAGACCCTGCAAAACACAAACGAGACAAAACAAATCTATACAACCAAATCTATTTGGGTTAGCATCCGCGACATTACTTCAGTCAATTCGAAGTTTTATCAATCATTGGCACGGGCCAGCAAAGTTATGCACATGCGAGTTCATCGAAACATCGGCGTTTTCCACATACAAAACATCAAATACTGAATAACATGTTTTATTCATTGAGCCTGTAAATAGGAGAAGCTTTGTACATCGGATGCAACTCCTGAAAAGAGGAAGTTACGCACACACGCATACATATATGCACAAAAATACAAAACAATATTTGTATACATGTCGGCAACGTGGTGCAGACAAGCATCATGAGCTGATCCTCCTATGACTCGCCTGACTCTGGTGCTTTCCCGACATTCAATTTTCGGAAGAGATTGTGTTGGATAAACGAACCCTCAGGTACTCCTGAACCACTAAGCAATGTAGTATCGAATTCGGACCGCAGCCATTTGCTTATTCAATCCCTAACTTTTGCGTGAATCGCCCTTTGCGGGTTTTCAATTCACCGGGATACCCTTTTTTGCCGAAGCCGCCCTTTGTTGGTTTTCGACTTCGTGGGTGTACATCTTTTCGATTTTATCCCTAACTTTTGCCCGAACCTTTTATTCATTTTTTTACGGTTCGCCAGGATGCCCCATTTTTTCCTGGACTCTCTTTTTACTGTCCAGCGGGTCACTTTCAAGCAAAGTATTTTTTAACTGCGTCCGAATTCACAGGAGACGTAAAGTCTTCACCATCCATGGTAGATAGTAGCAAGGCTCCTCCAGAGAAGACTTTCCTGACAACGTAGGGACCTTCGTAATTAGGGGTCCACTTGCCCCTGTGATCTGTTTGTGGCGGGAGAATCCTCTTCAGCACAAGGTCGCCCGTCTGAAAGCTTCGAGGGTGTATCTTCTTATCGTATGCTTTCTTCATCCGGCTCTGATACAACCGTCCATATGCAAGAGAAGCTAGCCTCTTCTCATCCATTAAGCTGAGCTGATTCAGTCTATCCTTAACCCATTATGCCTCGTCAAGTTGGACATCTCGTAAAACCCTCAAGGAAGGAATCTCAACCTCCAACGGTAACACTGCCTCCATTCCGTATACCAATGAAAAAGGGGTTGCCCCGGTTGATGTGCGTACCGTCGTACGATAACTGTGCAAAGCGAAAGGTAGCATCTCGTGCCAGTCCTTATATGTCACAACCATCTTCTGGACAATCTTCTTTATGTTCTTATTGTCGCTTCAACAACACCATTCATCTTGGGTCGGTAAGGAGAAGAGTTGTGATGTTCAATCTTAAAATTCTGGCACAACTCTTTCATCATCTTGTTATTCAAATTCGAACCGTTGTCGGTGATAATCTGCTCAGGGATTCCATATCTGCAGATAATATCTCGTTTGATAAATCTGGCGACCACTTGTTTGGTGACATTGGCATATGATGCTGCTTCCACCCATTTGGTGAAGTAATCAATTGCCACCAAGATGAACCGGTGTCCATTGGATGTCGTAGGCTCAATCTTGCCAATCATATCAATTCCCCACATCGAGAACGGCCACGGTGATGACATCACATTCAGAGGACTTGGGGGTACATGGACCTTGTCCGCATAAATTTGGCATTTATGACACCTCTTTGCAAACTTGAAACAGTCTGTTTCCATAGTTAGCCAGTAATAACCTGCCCGCAGCAGTTTTCTCGTCATAGCATGCCCACCAGCATGTGTACCAAACGTGCCCTCATGTATCTCTTCCATGAGAAACTTCGCCTCTTTCTCGTCTACACAATGTAGCAACACCAAGTCGTGGTTTCTTTTGTACAGGACACCGTCAGGATTCAGATAGAAATTGCCAGCCAATCTCCTGAGAGTCTTCTGATCTCGACTGGATGCCTCAGCCGGATACACCTTGTTCTTCAGGAAATTCTGGATGTCAAAGTACCAGGGTTGACCATCGGGGGCCTCATCAATGGCAAATATGAATGCAGGCCTATCAAGCCGAGAGATAAAAATCTGGGGAGCCTCGTTCCAGAAGTTAACTTTATACATCGAAGACAATGTCGCCAAGGCGTCAGCCGTTTGATTTTTTGCTCGCGGCACATGATGCAATTCCACCTTGTCAAAGAAAGGAAACAATCTCCTTGCATAATTCATATATGGTATCAAATTGGGCTGACGTGTCTCCCAATTTCCTTTAATCTGATTCACTACCAGAGCTGAGTCTCCGTATACATCCAGATGTTTGATTCGCAAATCAATAGCTTCTTCCAGACCCATGATGCAAGCCTCATATTCAGCCTCATTATTGGTAACAGGAAAGGTCAATCGGGCAGTAAAGGGGATGTGCGACCCCTGAGGAGTGGTGATAATTGCCCCTATTCCGCTACCGTAGGAATTTACAGCTCCGTCAAATATTAACTGCCACTTGGAACCCAACTCTGGTCCTTCATCCGGCAACGATTCTTCATAATATTTCATCTTCAGATACATGATATCCTCGTCAGGAAAATCAAACCTCATCGATTGGTAGTCCTCAACAGGCTGCTCCGCAAGGTACTCCGACAGAACGCTAGCTTTAATAGCCTTTTGCGAGACGTACTGAATATCATATTCGGTTAACACCATCTGCCATCGGGCAATTCTTCCGGAGAGTGCTTGCTTATCAAACACGTATTTGATTGGATCCATCTTTGAAATTAGCATGGTTGTATGATTCAGCATGTATTGCCTCAAACGCTTGGCGGCCCAGGCTAGCGCGCAACACGTCTTCTCGAGCATTGAGTATCTGGACTCACAGTCGGTAAACTTCTTACTCAAATAGTAGATCGCATGCTCTTTACATCCGGTCTCGTTGTGTTGACCGCGAACACAACCCATACTTTCCTCAAGAACCGTCAAATACATAATCAGAGGTCTCCCAGCCACTGGGGGTATCAAAACAGGGGGTTCCTGCAAGTATTCTTTTATCTTGTCGAACGCCTTTTGACAATTTTCATTCCAGGTCAACACCTGATCCTTTTTCAACAACTTGAATAATGGCTCGCATGTCGCAGTTAGGTGAGATATGAACCGGGCAATATAGTTCAACCTCCCTAAAAACCCACGCACTTCTTTTTCTGTTTTAGGCGTCGGCATTTCTTGTATTGCTTTTATTTTCGCAGGATCAACCTCTATTCCTTTTTCGCTCACGATAAACCCCAGTAGTTTACCCGATCTCACCCCGAAGGTGCACTTGTTAGGGTTCAGTCTCAACCTGAACTTCCTAAGCCTCTTGAACAGTTTCAGCAGATTAACCAATTGCTCCTCCTCCGTCTAGGATTTGGCAATCATATCATCAACATAAACCTCGATTTCTTTATGCATCATGTCATGAAAGAGAGTCGTCATAGCATGTTGATATGTTGCCCCAGTGTTCTTCAATCCGAAGGGTATCACTTTGTAGCAAAATGTTCCCCAAGGAGTAATAAAGGTAGTCTTCTCCATGTCTTCTGGCGCCATTTTGATCTGATTATAGCCTGAGAAGCCGTCCATGAAGGAGAATACAGAGAACTGAGCAGTGTTGTCCACCAGCACATCGATGTGAGGAAGTGGAAAGTCATCTTTCGGGCTCGCTTTGTTCAAATCACGGTAGTCTACACACGTTCGCACTTTACCGTCTTTCTTTGGCACTTGCACAATATTAGCGACCCATGAGGGATATTTTGTAACAGCTAGGAAACCAGCATCCCACTGTTTCTGCACTTCCTCCTTGATTTTCACAGCCATGTCCGACCTAGTTCTTCAGAGTTTCTGCTTAACAGGTGGACATTCCTCTTTTAAAGGCAGACGGTGAACAACCATATCCGTATCCAACCCAGGCATATCCTCGTACAACCAAGCAAATATATCACCGTACTCTTTGAGCATCTCAACCAGCCTTTGCTTGATGTCGCTCTGCAGCGCAGCCCCTATACGGATGTTTCTCACAACCTCTTCCGACCCCAAATTGATAATCTCAATGACTTCCTCATGAGGCAGAATGATTCTTTCTTCTTGTTTCAGTAACCAGGTCAACTCTTCTGGCACGTCGCCATCTTGAACAATCTCTTCCTCAGCCTGAAATATCGGGTGCTCGAAGTTGAAGTGAGTCATAGGCAGCTCATAGATGTCATCTGAAATAGTAAACCTGCAAAGGAAATGGTTAAATGCTTCAAAACACAACCAAAGCAACTGGCCACATTGCCGTTTTATTGTAAACAACAAAAACAGAAAAAACAGGGATCACAATATTTGCATATGAAAAACGCCTTTATTTCATGTTTAAACAATGTAATGTACATAACCAAATGGCCCTAAGCAAAATCACTATGCCCTAGGTAGGACACAGGATTATTCAACAATTAAGAAAACAAATCATTACTGTTTAGTTGTCACAGGAACAGTTTCCCGGATAGACCAATTGCAGACACTTTGTCCGGGCACGCTTGGCTTGATCCACGCGTCCATATCATAGTCGCTATCTCCGTCTTCAGCATCGGAAACAGCATTGATAGTCTCGAAGCTCACCCCGCTTGGCGTAATTGTGACTGGTCCCTTGAACCTGGGCGCTCCCGAAGAGGATGTTGACGACGAAGGATTATATCCAAGCCCGAACCTGTCATTCTTCACGGGAATCTCCAATACCTGCCCCCAACCTTTAGTTTTGCCTGCCTGCACTAGAGCTTGAGCCTCTTTGTAGGATGACAGTGCCACATCTGATATTTTACTAGGCACTGAAACTTTGTCTTTAATTCGCAACCCCTCAAAGGCTTGACAGGGTGTTTCGTGTATTTCGCCGTCGACCTCGACATATTTGAATGAAGACAAATGGCTAACCAGAATATCTTCCTCTCCACAAACAGTGACGACACTATCCCCAACCATATACTTCAGCTTTTGGTGTAACGTGGATGTGACTGCCCCGGCAGCATGGATCCATGGGCGCCCAATAAGACAACTATACGCTGGCTGGATGTCCATTATATAGAATTCAGTTTCAAATATTTTAGGCCCCACCTGCAACGGTAATGTTATTGATCCGAAAACTGACCTCCTTGCTCCATCGAACGCTCTCACCACTAAATCACTCGGCGTGCAGATAATCCCTCTGATATCTAACTTCATCATGGATTCCTTCGGTAGCACATTTAGGGAAGATCCAGTGTCTACTAAAACATGGGACATGACCGTGCCCCGGCATTCTACTGACACATGCAATGCCATATTGTGCTCTCGTCCTCTCGGAGTCAAATCAAAGTCTGTGAAGCCCAAACTGTGCCCCGCATTGACATGCGTCATCACCCCTTCTAACTGATTTACCGAAACATCTTGAGGAATGAATGACGTGTCTAGAATCTTCAGCAAAGCGTTCCTATGGGCCTCGGAACATAACAACAATGATAGGATGGAAATTTTTGATGGCGTTTGCTGGAGGTGCTCCACGATTTTGTAATCACTTTTACGAATGAGCCTCATAAACTCCTCCACATCCTTAAGTGACGTGTCATTTTCATTCGGCTGAGAAGGACCACTCTCAATCACTTTGGCTTTGCCCTTGGCTAATCTTTCTGCCTCTACCTCGGGCGACGTGAAGATTCTTCCGCTTCTGGTCATACCCCCTGTTCCGACAAAATTATCTACAACCTCAGCTGGTTGTCCATTGACTTCAATTCTCTCCCTGTTGCAATATACCTCCAACTCGTAAGTCCACGGCACTACTTTAGTACTCTCAAAAGGGACTGGTCCTGCTTTAGTAATTGTGATCGTCGGCCGCCTGGCAGGTGCCGTTATCGTTATTGTTTTCCTCGGAATCGTCACCGTCGTAACATCGTTCTTCTCATCACACAACGCCTCTACAGGCTTTTCAACTGCGGTTCTATCAAATTGCAATGCACCTTCATCCATCATAGCCTGAATGCCCTGCTTCAACTCATTACAACCCTCTGGATGGGTCCAACAATCCAAGCAAAATTCATCACAACCCGGGAATACACCTCCTTTTAATAGCGTGCTTTTAATCTCACCCAACGGTGTCTTCAGCTCATTGACATCCATCACTAGATTCAGATTTTCTTCCGTCAAGATGGCGTTTGCCCCATGATTGGGCATAGGCTGTTGTACTATATTTGGACCCACCTGTCCAAAGTTGATAGCTTTGTCCAATAAATCCTGAACTTTGTGTTTAAATGCCTGACAAGCTTCTACATCATGCCCGGGTGCCTCGGAATGGAATTCGCAATGCTTGTTGGCATCATACCCGTAAGGGAGTACCGCCCCCGTAGGCGGTGCCAACGTCCTCTTTTCAACCAAGTTCAACCCTAGCAGGGTCTGGAGGAGTTCTGCATACGTGGAAGGAGGTGCGTCGAACACTCTTTTCGGTCTCGCATTTTGTACCCTTCTCTGACCAGGATTCTGTCCCTGTTGTTGCTGTGGTTGTTGTTGTTGTTGTTGTTGTTGCGGAGGCTGCCCTTGTCGAGGAAAGGGGATAGTGACACTAGCTATCTGTTGCGGCTGAACATACTGATTTCTTCCTCTGCCCCTGCCCCTGCCACCAAACACAGCACTAGTATCACCCTGTCGTCTACCACCAAATGCTTTTCTGGCACCTCCTGTTGAAGTAGACTCACCTGCTTGGAACCTTCCAACTTTAATCCCGTTCTCGATCATCTCCCCCATAAGAATTAAATCTGAGAAACTGCTCAATGACACACTAAACAATTTTTCGTGGAACACCCCCGTAAATGTCCCAATGAACATGTCATTCATCTCCCTTTCAATTAAAGGAGGATGCACCCTTGCTGCCATATCGCGCCACCTTTGCGCATACTCTTTAAAGCTTTCACCGTTCTTCTGTGACAAACCCTGCAATTGGACCCGGTTTGGCGCCAGATCGCTGTTATATTTGTAATGTGTCACGAAAGCATCAGCCAACTGCTTCCAGGTTTTGATCTGCGTGGGCTCCAGCCCTATATACCATTCAAGCAACGACCCTGATAAGCTGTCCTGAAAGAAATGCATGAGCATCCTTTCGTCATCTGAATACGCGGACATCCTCCTGTAATAAGAGCGGACATGGACCTTAGGGCAGGTATCCCCCTTGTACTTGTCAAAAGCGGGAGCCTTGAATTTCAACGGCACCCTCAGCCCTGGTACCAAGCCCGTTGTAGTCATATCCAAACCGGTGGAGTTCTGACTCACTACACCCTTCATCTGTTCTTCAAGCATTCTGATCCTCTGCACAGGATCAACAGGTCCTTCGAATCCCACACCTCTTCCAGAAAAGGCGTCCTCCTGGCGGTCTTCACCCCAATTCACATTTTCATTTCCATATCCGTCGTAACCAGTGTTGCGACCAAACCCTTGATGATTGATCATGGGACCTCGTCCCCCGTTACCGAAACCCTGGTTGACCCTAACAGGTCCAAACCCAGTGTTGACAGGGATCACCCCAACACCATTCATATTGCCAAATCCATCATACCCCTGGTTAGTGTTACCAAAACCGTCGTAACCGAAACCCTGAGTGTTGAGGCCGAATTTCCCGTCCTGATTGCCGTAATCAAATCCATGATCATTGTAGCCGAACCCATTGTTGCCAAAACCATTACCGCCATTGTTGTTACCACCACCTTGGTTGGCGTCCCCAAATCCAACATTGTTAACAACAGTCTCATTTCCATTCCCTGTGTTACCATTGCCAGCGCCAGCGCGATCGTTTACAACCACAACAGGTGGGGTCACTACAGGGGGAACTACAGGCGTAGGGGGCCCATCCTCCGGAATAGTTTCAACGTGTGCAGAATTGTGGTCATTGTTGCCATTCCCATTAGTCCGCGTCAGCAGCGGCTGTACCAAAGTCTGGAGGCTCTCCTGGCCCTTAGCAATGTTCTCCATTGCTTGCATGAACAGATTCAGCTTCTCGCGGATTTCCTGCATCTCCACTTGGACTTGATCCATGATTCTCTTGCAAATGTTTCGGGTTGAGTAGCGGTGGACTCTTTGTTCGTCAATCCTGAAAAATCTGAAGATGCAGGAAATAAGATGCAGATTCAAGAATATCGGTCATGCAAGATGAATGCAGATGCAAATGTGTAAATATGCTACAGGTTATATTCCCCCCGATTCTAGTTTCGGAGAGAAGGCCATCACGACAATGGAGTCCCCCTCAAGCAAGCAAGGAATCAGAAAACCCTCATATATAAACAAATGCCAAGAGCCTGAGTACGAGAGTACCACTGAATGCAACTGAAGAGACCTCGGCCAACAAGCCTGGCGATGGTCAAAATACAAATAACAAAAGTAAGGCAAAGATGAATCAGGCCAAATGGCGTGCTCTGACATCTTCCAATATCCTCAACGTCTCTGAATGCCCTAGTCGGGAGATCAGCTCCTGTATTAGTAAGGCATGCCGCTCGGCAGTGGCTCTCAGCTTTTTGGCGTCGTCCTGGAAGGTTCCTTCGTCAACACACTCGTCGGTTCTGCATCTCTTGGAGCCGGCCTTCACTTCATAACCTCTCAGCTTCTCGTCAAGGTCACGGACTCTAAGCTCAATAGTGCTCCTAAGTGATGTCTCTTCAACCATTTTTGCGTCTTGGGCTCTAACCTGCGCCTCTAGCGTGGCAATCTGCAGCTTCAGTTCATCTTCACGCTCCTTCCGCTTGGTAAGCGTGGCATTCCATAATGCTTCCCACTTGCTGAGGCGGGAATAAGATTTGCTTAAAAGTTCCTTCTTGGAAGTAAGCACCTTGCTAACACCGTTCAAGGCTATTCCCACTTTTTCTTTCTTGTTGGTCTCTTCCGTCAACTCTGAACCCAACTTATTAATCAATTCAGTTTGTTCCCTCACAGTGAAGGTAGCTTCATTCTTCTCATGACGCAACTGGAAGATCTCTTTCTCTAACTCATCATTGGCTTTCTTCAATTCTTCGTTTTCGGCCAACAATTTGTTATACTTTCCAAGCTCTATCGAAGTAGGTGCCTCAATCATTGGAAGATACAGAGGTTCCACAGCAGGATAAGGCATTAAGGAAATACTAGCTCTCTCGCGGATCCAAGCCAAATAAGGATCATAAGCTTTGTTGTTGCTCTTACCAAGCAAAGCTTTCCCTCTTCTATGGATGTTAGCCTATGCATGTCTCAATCTGATCAAAACAGCCGCGTCTAATGAGCCCGTGAGATACAGAGATTCCTGTATCTCACCTCAATAGGAGCATCTCTCAGGGCATAACCAAACTGTCTCACCAGCAGAGAAGGGTTATAGTTGATACAGCCTTTTCGTCCAATCAAAGGGAAATTCAGAAATCCACTGCAACTATATATAATATCAGTGCCAAGCATGTTTCGATCAACCCAAATGATGTTCTCAGCAGATAGCCCCATTAACCAGGAAGACCAATCCAAAGTATCAACAGCATCAACAAAAGGCCCTGTCTTCGGAAGATGTCCCTGGAACCACCTGTACAAAAGAGGAAGACAGCAGGAAACATTCTTGCCACGACGTTTCTCATTCTTGTAGTTAATAGAATGATAAACATCTCCCAAGAGAGTAGCAACTGGATTCTTCGAGGCAAGAATCAAGAAGGCATCTGAGTCGACAAAATCTGGCACATTAGGGAACAAGACAATCCCGTAGATGCAGACAGCTAGAATGGCACTGAAGGCACCCCAACATCCACTCCTCGCGCACTGTGTAGCCTTTTCAACCAGGACAGACAGGTGAAAACCATAGGCTCCGTTCAGCTTGACCAATCCTCCAGGAAACTCAGAAGCATATAAACTAACAATCTCATCAAGTGTAGCCAACTCAGGCTCAGCATCAACATGTATAAAGGGCATCTGGTCTAACACAGGAACCCCCATCATAGCAGAATACTCCTCCAAAGTGGGTGCCAGAATACAGTTGGGGAATAGGAAACATCTCAGCTGAGGTTCATAAAACTGCATCAAAGTATACACCCCAGTCATCTCAAATGTTGAAGGCCTGTACAACAAACTAAGAAATCTCCCGTAAGATACTCTGAACTCAGCCCTCACCCTCTCATCTGCTAGAGCAACTAATCCCAGCAAAGAACTAATATCTGGTGAATGCAACCGGTAAGCAACCGTCCTCTTCGTGGACTCCATGTCTGGCCAGACAATACACTAGAATCAAAGGGGAATGATCACACCTGCAACATAAATACACTTTAATGATATGCAAGATGAGTATGCAACAATGCAATATGCAAAAAATAATGCAGCGGGGATCGAGTGACATATTGCTGAGGAGACCCATCCATAATATCTGTCTTCATAGGCTCATAATACTGCTCAAACCTGGTCTCGACAGACCCAAAACAATGCTCCAGCCTGGTCTCAACAGACCCATACCAAAGCTCTGATGAAGGAACCCAGGTGATCACACATACTGATCCAATATCGAGAAAATCGGGTGATCTGAAGGTCAAGTTTCCTGCATGCCCCAATCCCTCTCACAGGTAGGTGTCCTATCAACTGATACAAGGTATGGCATCCTACGCGGTCGTTGGTGTCACAGACATTCAAGACCGACGATACGATACCCAGAAGGTGTGGCATCATCCTGTCCTGAAGAGGCCCTCCTCAGCCAACTTCCAATTGATCGGTCCCCAGAGTCGACAATCCTCGGGTTAGACAACTTGTCGAGCCCTAAGGGCCAGGCAAGAAGCATCAAAGAGAATCTCGTCCGAGAATCTCAAGCCCAGGTCCGGCTTATCTCTCAACAGATCACCCCTCCCCACAACAGCAAGAACAATATAAAGCTGACAATAAGATGCGGAAAGTAAAGACAGAAATGTAAATCCATACAACACCCACGACGGGAAAACAAGCGCTAGGATTGACTCGCGTAGGGAACCAAAGTATTCCCCATCAGAGTCGCCAGCTGTTGCTACTGCGAAAATCGGCGCCGGCTAAACAGAAGAGTCGCCACCGTGCTTTATTTATCCCACAAGAGGGAAAGGAAACGCTCAGAGTATACCTAACGCAAGGAGGGAAAGGAATGGTCATCGCAACCAAATCCTGGATTCGGGAGTCGGTTACGCAAGGGGAAGGTATTAGCACCCCTCACGTCCGTCGTACTCGACGGGATCCACGCTTGTTTTCTAGTACGAATTGTTATTCTATCTACTCTAAAGGCATGGGGTTAAAAGAAAATAAAATGACTCGGTAAAGTATCGCACTTTATGCCTACGTATTCCCATCTGGAATGAGAAATCAGAGTCAACGTAGTTCGCCTACCTACGGGAAAGGAGGGGAAGGTTGCTCGCTAGGATACGACATCCTATGCCTACGTACTTTCATACAACATGAAAGATCAGAGCAAACGTAGTTCGGGCTACGGAAGACACAGACTTGTCTGACTGTTTTTTAGATCCTTCTGAAAAGGTTTTCTTCTGATTAAGAGTCCAAGCAGATAAAAATGACATTTTGATGTTTGTTTTGAATCTTT
The DNA here is from genome assembly GCA_963859935.3 of Lathyrus sativus. Taxonomy (NCBI): domain Eukaryota; kingdom Viridiplantae; phylum Streptophyta; class Magnoliopsida; order Fabales; family Fabaceae; genus Lathyrus; species Lathyrus sativus. The sequence goes on from OZ012741.1 coordinate 342,305,708, forward strand.
TACGAAAGAAGTGTTTTTAGTGTGTTTGCAATCCCCGACGCACTAGAGACTATGATTTGAGAGTGACTACATCGTATGTCACCCTAAGGGTAACACACTAAGCAGTCAGATTACTGAAGAGTGACCCTCCAGCAACCCTTTCTCAAATATCTTAAGGCTCGTAGCGTACGACATCGATTATCCTTATTACTGAGTTTTGAATTGTTTTGAGATGGAAGAGAAAGAAGTTCTAGAAACCTAGGGTTTGAAAGGGGAATCAAAACTACCCTGAAGTTGTCATGCATGGATAAAAACCTATTGTCTGTCATATTTCTCTCTTGCATAGAGGGAAACAGAGATCCTAGGGGATAAACGGAAAAGAAACAGATATATACAGTAAACAGTAAACATGTATGCAATGCAGCAACACAAGCGAGGCATGGGAGTCCCACTCAACCTCGAACCTGGGAAAACAATAGGCAAAGTGAACAGTATTCACTTCAAACCTTTGGGGGCAAGCATTACAAACCAACAAACAATACAACCAAAGAAAACAACACCAGCAACAGCTCTGGCAGCAACAATTGATTAACAGCAAAGGGTTGACAGTAACAACTTCTCCAAGCAGGACTCCCTCATCCATCTTCAACAATATTCAAGCTTTAGATAAGCTCCTATCTTCAATGAGTCCCATCTCTAGCAAACATGAACCTCAACCAGTAAACAACTTCAACAAAAAAAGCAGCAAAACCCTAGCTTCAACAGACAACCAGTTTTGACAGGCACAAGCTTCATCTTCACCAATCTTCAATGAACTTCATCTTCAATGCAATCACTCCAGAAGAGATCCAATTAATAATAGATGAAGTTGAGATGTTAAGAGGCTCAGTGACAACCCAAGGAAATCACTAAGATCTTAACATAGCAAGTGAAAGGTATCCTCAAGGTTCTACCCAACCAAAGCCTGCTCTACATCCCTCCTAAGGAGAGATGGAACTTCTTTGGGGACCTTGTGTCATGGGATGGAATAGAGGCACAAGAAGCTCTCTATGTTTGACAGAAGAAACAAGACTACTCTAATGCTCTTCCTATATATCCTAACTCCTAAGCCTCTGACAAGCCCTCTAACAAAAGAGAAGTCTTCAACTCCAAGCTTCTTCAAGCCATCCCAAAGCAACTTCATTTGATCTTCAAGTCATCCAAGCAAAGCCCAAGCCAAAAGCACTCCAAAATAGCCCCACACAAGCATAACCAAACCCAATATCCAAAGGAGAACCCCCATAATCATCACACAAGTTGCAAAAATCAGATAAAATGCTAAAGCTTATCAGAAAATCCTAGGTAAATTTCTAAGGGAACCTAACCCTATACCCAATACCCCATAGGAATCCTAAACCCCAGATCAACCATTTAATCCTCAAACTATGCACAACACTACAACTATCTGTCTTGAAACCCTAATTCTAACACCTCTCCTATTCACCTCTCAAACTAGCCTAAATTTTATTCACAAAATTGTGATAAAATTTATAAGGGTACATGCTTCCCTAATCTAATCAATCCAACAAGAATCAACTTAAATTCATTCACCAATTGGTCACAAGAAAATCAGCAAGAACATGTAGCAAATATACCAAATTTAAAGAAAATAATAAAAATGGAAAAATCCAAATTAAATTGAAAATGGATAAAAATGGGATTTATGAATTTCATAAAATCACAAATATATCCAAGATCATGGAGGTATTTTTAAAATATTTTTTGGATCAATATTGGATTTATTATGATTTTTAGAAGTTAAATGGAATAAAAGAAAATATTAAAAAGAATAAAAGAAATTAAAAACTGGATTAAATGGGAGCCATCAGATGGAGAGACTGGTAATCAAATCCAAGCATTGAGGCGCGTCCACATAGGTTGCTGACTGGGAATGACATGGACTGCCACCTCAATTATTGAAACGGAGCGTTTTGGCAAATTGAGGCAATTTCTGAGTTTGAATCGTGGCCCTTGGATACGTGAGGGAGTCAACTAGTCAAGGTGATATGAGGGTTGGGACTTCATCTTCTCCACAAGCTCAGGCGACCTGAGACTATTCTCAGGTGGTGGTTCACGGTGGTTTCCACCATCTTCTCCGGTGGAGTAGTGGTTACAGGTGACCAAACAAGACAAATCTTATACCAATCCTGACCAGAATTTCACATAGATTCCAAATATAGTCTCTAAATCCTCTAAATCCTCATAGATTCTCAAAACCGATTCCTTCTCTAAAATGTGTCAAGATTTCAAACAGCTCCATTTGCAAAATTGAAACCCTAGGATTGCTCCTCATTCTTCACTGATCATGATGAACTATCCAACTCAACTTGAAACCTCAAGATCATCCATAACCGTCTCTTAACAGAAATTGTGCATCACACTTAATTGTCTCTAAATGGTTCCAAATCAATCCAGAAACGATCCTTATCATCTCTAGGTCCTAACCACATGGTCAATTCTATCTAACTCTCCCTAGATCATGAGGAATTATGAGAGTTACATACCTGGTAAAACTGGATGAACAGAAGGATGAATCGCTCGATTCAAGCTCCAAAACTTCCCAGATATGATCAAGAGTGATAGTAGGAGCTTTTTGCGCACTCAAATTGGCTTGAATCCTCTTGGAACTCAGAACACGATTTCTGTTGAAGCTCTTGAAACCCCAACTGCTATCTCTCTTTCTTGCACGAAAATGGCACCAAAATAAATCTGAACTCAGTCCTCTCAATATATAGAAACTCTCCATGGGCTTTTGAGCCCAGTTTGAAGCCCAATTCAGTGATCCATCATTTCTGATTTTCCTCTTGAAAATGCAATGTACCAGTCACGATTATGAGCTTCCAGCTTACTCTAGAATGTTCTATTCAACTGCAAATTGGTTATGGAGTGTGTTTAGGTAGCTAGCTTGGCCTGAATTGCCCTGATTTTTGTTTTGGCATTGTGACTTGTAATGTAAGTAAGCACTTTACAAAGTAGGTCATGAAATTAAGCCTCAACTCAAAAATGTGGAAATCTCATTCTGTTTGAAATTCATTTCCTGATCAATTTGGTATGTCATATGGACTGGTTTGGACCTATGGCTCAAAAATCACAATTTCCCTCTTTGATTCATTTAAAATCCATCCTTATTTTAGGCCATTTTGGATCACTTTGTGAAGAACGCCATTTCAATCACCCATGACTTCTTATCTAACCTAAAAACATCATTTTAAGCACATCTCATGTTGGAAACCTTTTCATTTGAGGAGTGGAAGATAGAGATTTTGACCTATGTTGAAAAATGACCTATAATTCAACTTTCCCAAAATACCCCTGGATTGCCAAGATCATAACTTGAGTTCCACAAATCTTCTTGAAGAATTATAGTACTCAAATTAAAGGTAAGATCAAGCCCTATAATTCTTATGTTGACCAAGAATCCATTTGAAAACTCCTTGATGGGAAAAAGTTGCTTGGAAGTCAAGTGACTTTCACAGATAAATTTCAGTGCCCTCTGATGACCCATAACTTGCAAGAACCATAACTTGAGTTCTACAAATCTCATTTAAGACTTCTAGTACTCAAATTAAATCTATTGAGAAGCTCTACAAGTTTAATGTTGGCCAAGAATCCATTTGAAACTTGCATTTTGACTTGTGTGGCTTGGAAGTCCAGTGCAATACAGGGGATTTTACCCTAGGAACCCTGTCTCAAACCCCTCCAACCACTCTTGATTCTCTTGAATTTGATCTTGACTCATCCATACACATGCTTCAACATCTCAATCCATGACTTCCATGACTGAGAGCTAGGTCTTGATGCCCTTTCTTTGCTCTCCTTGACCTAGGGTTACCCAGATGAAACCCTACTTGTACACACCTCAACTGTGGTTCTTGACCTGGATACCATGACTTGTCTAAGCTTCAATATGGCCCTCTAGGCCTCCCATGGGATCCATACACACCTAAAATTCATAGTTCCATGCTTCATACCCATTGATGACCCTCAATACACCTCAAGTTAGGAGAGAAATCCACTTGTTGACACTCAAATCTCCTCAAAGCTTCAACCTACTCCTTGATGACTTGGATGTTCTTCAGCTTGAATGTGCTTCTTTAGATAAGAATGGAACTTGATCCCCTGTTAGATAACTTGCTATGTTATGATATGCAAATGATTGGACCATGTACATGATGTGACTATGCAAATGATAATGCAATTGAAACATAAACCAGGTGAAATAGGTAGAGCAAATTTTTGGGGTGCAACATTGTTGTGTGAGACACGGTGGCCGGAGCTGCGAAGAAGATGACCGGAGTTGCAGTCCGGCCACCACCTAGTTCCCTCCTATTTTCAAATGATGAAGATGATATGGTGTCATGTTTTAGACCACACGATTTGCATAATTTTCAGACTCACGGTCAAGATTAAGAAACACGGTGTTCTTGCTTTGATTGAATGCATGTAATCTTATTCAAATTCACATTAATGTGCTGGCACGCTCTGAGCCTCATGATTTGCATACTAGTTGATCATGTGATCTGCAATGATTTCCACCATGCTCCTTGTTTGACTCTTGTACACTTGATCAACATAGTTTGTGTTTTATTTTTTTGGGCTGGATCTCGCTTGCTTTGCACGCCCCCCTGCTGGGCCCATTCTCATTTTGCACTGCATTTCATTGCTATTTGAACCAATGGTTTTTCTTTTTCTTCTTATTTTCTTTCTTTTATTTTCTTATATTCTGTTTTCAATTTAAATCATATAAAATAGCTGCATTATTCTAAAAATTCAACAAAAATATTTTTCATGAACTTTAAGATGTCCCTTATTTTTAGGATATTTTTATTTTATTTTTTGATTTTATTTTTAATTTAAAAAGGAATTAAATATTGGAGTTGTTTTAAATGAGTTAAATTGTAGCATTGTTTGTTCTTGCATTTGTTTCTCTCATTTCTTTTGGATCCAATGAATAAAAATTGATCCTCACCTCAATGATGAGTTAATCAATTTTTTAGGACCATTTTGCCCCTGGCTTGTTGACTTTTGGGTTGACTTTTATGGCTTTTCTTTTTGCCTTTGTTTCTTCCATTTCAAAGTGGTACATCTAAATGAACTTTTTCTTTTGATGGTGCTTTGAGGGAATATTTGTCTTGTGCTTGTGGCCTCTGTTTGCCAACATGTTTAGCTTTCTTGTGCATTTTATTTGTTAATTTTTGAATCCTTTTCCTAATTTTGAGGTGACTTGCAAGTCAAGTTACCTCCAAGGGAAGTTCATACAAGTGCATGACCTAGTTTGAAATGGAGATGACCTTTGTAGATCCAATAAGCTCTCAACTATTCTTGTTTCACATATTATGCATGTTGAGCTTGTTGTATGCTCATTTTTAGGTCAAAATTATGTTCATTGCTTGTTGATTTGTGTGTTTCTTTTTAGGGTTTCAACTTGAACTTCTATGTGATGCATGCTTGCTTCCTTTGTGCCTTTGCTTGCATTTCCTTTTGATTTGATTTGCTATTGCTTTTTAGCTTTCTTCTCTTCATCTCTCTTCTGTCTAATGACCTTGGAGTGTCATTTAAGGTTGCTTGGTCCCTCCTTTGGAGGTACTTGAAGCCTACCTAAAGTGATGGTATCCTAGAGGACTTTTCTTGATGTTTTCTTGTGCTTCTTTGCACATTGTTTGTGGTGCTCATGGTTGAGTGCATATTATGAGTTCCTTGCTGTCCTCATATAGCCTCCCATGCTCACTTTGCTTTAGGCTCCTTTTTCCTTTCATGTGTGTGTAGTTATGTGCATTGTGGTTGATGTTTGAATGGTTTAGGCCATTTCATCCCACTTTTGAATGCTTTTGTGTGCTTTGCTCTTGTGCATCTTCTTCTCCTTTGTTCTTTGCATTTCTCATATGCATGCTTGGTTAAGATGATCTTGTGGAGGCTATTGCCCCACACTATTTTCCTCCCACTTTCATTCTACTTGTGCATTCTATGTGTGCATTCCTTCATTTGCATATTTGCATTTGTATGTTTCTTTTTCTTCTTCTTCTTTTTGTCTTCTTTCCCTTAGGATCTCTAATCTCTCTTGTTCAAGAGAGGTTATGATATACATTAGGGTTCTAACCATGCATGATAACATTAGGTAGTTCCCATCTAACCTCAACCATAGGTTCAACTTTGCATGACAACTTTAGGATTGGACTAGTTCCTCTTTAGTGCGTCCTTTCTCTTCTCATCTTCAAACTTTCATAAAACACTTAATAAAGGTTGACAAGTGTAGCACGCTACGAGCCTTAAGCTACTTGAGAAATGGTAATTGAGGGTCCTCCTCTCAATCACCTAGAGTGTTTAGTGTACACCCTTTGGGTGATATACGACGCATTCGCTCTTAGGTCATAGTCTCTAGTGCGACATGAGTTACAAATCAAATTCAAAACACTTCTTCTCTAAAAAACACAAAAACACATCAAACCTTTTTCATCCTTCGGGACCTTAATTAGGAAATTTTTTTTAGATAAAAGAGTGTTGTTAACTTTTAGTTCTACCGCAAACGGTAACGCTTAAGTCTCCAATGGTCGGGCTGCATACAACAACTACTAGAACTACTTGTTAACTCTACTCGGGCCTAAAAACTTTTGAACAAACCTGTGGTCCTTTTAGCCCGAACTACGTTTGCTCTGATATTTCATACCAGATGAAAGTACATAGGCACAAGATGTGATATCTTGGCGAGCAACCTTCCCCCCTTCTTTACCCGTAGTTAGTCGAACTACGTTGACTCTGACTTTCCCATTGCACGAGGGAGTACGTAGGCACAAAGAGGAGATGCTATGTCGAGTCAGTCCTTTTTCTTTTTCTTTTGTCCCTAAGCCTTTAGCTAGATAGTTTAAATGCACCCTTTTAGATAGACAACAATGTGTGGATCCCGTCGAGTACGACGGACGTGAGGGATGCTAATACCTTCCCCATGCGTAACCGACTCCCGAATCCAGACATGGTTGCGATGACCTTGTCTTTTCCCTTTTCCGTTAAGATTTTATGATCGTTTCCTTTCCCTCTCTTTGGGATAAATTACGAAAGTGGCGACTCTTCTGTTTTTCCGCCGGTTGTTTTTCGTAGTTGCGACAGTGAGCATAGCTTTCACATTCATGGCACTGAGTTCCTTTGCCTTGGTTGGAATTTTCTTCATATTTACCTCTTCTACTAATGTCAGAGGAAATGTTCTTGACATTAGGTCTGGTCTTCTGATCTATTATTTTTATATGTTTGTTGAATTGTCTTCCAAGCATAGCTATAACTTCTAATAGATTTTCCTCACTTCCACCATTTCCTTCATCTGAGTCCTCTTTAGTATTTGATACAAAGGCTATGCTTTTGTTCTTCTTTTCAATATTTTCACACGTTCCCATCTCAAAGGTTTGGAGTGAACCAATGAGTTCATCAACCTTCACGTTGCTGATATCTTGAGCCTCTTCTATAGCAGTAACCTTCATGGTAAATCTCTTAGGAAATGATCTGAGAATCTTCCTTACAAGTTTTTCTTCAGAAATTTTTTCTCCTAAGGCTCCAGAGTTATTGGCAATCTCAAGAATATTCATGTAGAATTCATGAATGGTCTCCTCCTCTTTCATCCTTAGATTCTCAAACTTAGTAGTCAACATCTGTAGTCTAGACATCTTGACCTTAGAGGTACCTTCATGAGTTGTTTTGAGAGTATCCCAAACCTCTTTGGCCAGTTCACAGTGATGCACAAGTTTGAAGATATTCTTATCTATCCCACTGAATAGAGCATTCAGGGCCTTAGAATTCCCAAGAGCCAAAGCTTTTTGCTCTTTGCTCCACTCTTCTTCAGGTATTAGCACAATTGATCCATCTTTCTCTGTCTTCACTGGATGTTCCCATCCTGAGTTAGTTGCTCTCCAGGCCTTGCTATCTAGAGATTTTAAGAAGGCTATCATACGAGGTTTCTAGTAGTCATAGTTAGATCCATCCAGAATTGGTGGTCTATTTGTAAATCCTATATCCTTGTCCATAGTACCCAAATTTATCTTCCATAGATCTCACCTAGAAAATAACAGGCAGGGTGCCTGCTCTGATGCCAATTGAAATTCTAGTAATAGACAGTTGATGTTATGTCGGATGTTATGACATCCGCTACTGAACAAATTATTAAGCTAAGTTGTTAACACTTAAAGAAAGCAATAAATAACACAGGGAATTGTTTACCCAGTTCGGTGCAAATCACACCTACTATGGGGCTACCTAGCCAGGGAGGAAATCCACTATAAGCAATGTTAATTTAGAGCCAAACTACCAGTTTGCACTCCTCACTTAAGACCTACCCAATGCAATTTCAATCTAACTCTAGACCTGAGTTCCTACTCACTCCCCCTCAATCATAGTAGTGATATCAACCAATTAAGTTATAGATTTAAGAAGACACACTTAAAACAAATCTTGATCTTGCTTCACAGCTTCAATCAAGAGACACAACACTCGTGCTTAAAAGCTTAGAGTGACACAACCAACATACAACTCAAAATTACACTAGTACAATACAATCATCTAAGGGATGATTGCTTGGCTCACAAGAAATCCTAAGACACAAAAACACACGTGAAGATTAAATTACACAAACATAATTCTTCACTCAAAATCTATGTGCTTCAATAAGTGATGCCACTCTTATTTATATTCAACGCATGGGCCTTGTACCTAAGTTGCACAAATTAGGTTTAACCAAGTTAAACCACTTTCCATAATTCAAGGTGCTATCAAATATGTCATAGGAATTTCATGTTATGCTCAGCACTGCCTAAAGTCTCGCCTGAGATAACTAAGGAACCCTAGCAGGTTTCCTGAAATCTAACTTGAGATAACTCAGGAACCATAACAGAAAAACAAACACGCGCCCTTGCTGGCAGCTACCTGATGTTATGACATTCAGTATAACATCCAATACACTCTGTTCTAGCTAACCAAACTTACCCAGCAGTACACTACACAAGTATGTCATGACATCAGTCAAGATATCTACACACACAACAGTGTTTTACCATAAAATGCAGCCAATCAAGAACATCTACACAGATCAAGATGGACCCTGATGACATGAAAAAAAACTACATTCATTACTCCTTGGGGAACCTTTTGTTATTAGGTTATGCCCTTTGGTCTGAAGAACGCAGGGGAAACCTATCAAAGGGTGATGGTCACCCTCTTTCACAATATGATGCATAAAGAGATTGAAGTATATGTCGATATATGATTGCAAAATCTCAAAGTGAAGAGGACCACTTGAATCATCTGTTGAAGTTATTTGAATGACTCGGAAAATACTAGTTGAGGTTGAATCCTGCTAAGTGCACTTTTGGTGTTAGATCTGGAATGTTGCTTGGGTTTATTGTTAGTCAACGAGGAATCAAAGTAGGTCATGACAAAGTCCGAGCAATCAAAGAAATGCCAGCTCCACCAACTAAAAAGCAAGTTAGAGGTTTTCTTGGGCGTCTGAATTACATTTCCAGATTTATATCCAATATGACTACTACATGTGAACCAATTTTCTAAGCTACTCCACAAGGATCAGATCATCGATTAGAATTCTGATTGTCAACAAGCTTTTGAAAAGATCAAGGGTTATTTCCAAGAGCCTGCCATCTTGATCCCACTGGTTCCAAGAAAACCTCTCTTCATGTATCTGACCGTTCTCGAGGGATCTATGGGTTGCATATTGGGCCAACATGACGAGACTAGACGAAGAGAATACGTCATATCCTATTAGAGCAAGAAGTTTACCGACTACGAGAGACGATATTCACTTTTGGAGAAGACTTGTTGCGCTTTAGCATGGGTTGTTAAACGTCTCAGGTAGTACATGATTCGTCACACTACTTTGTTGATCTCTAAAATGGATCCAATAAAGTATATTTTTGTAAATCATGCTCAGACTGAAAGACTTGCCCATTGGCATATGTTGTTATCTAAATACGACATCCAGTATGTAACCCAGAAGTTTATCAAAGGAATCATCTTGTCAGACTACCTCGTAGATCAACCTGTCAAAGACTATGAGTCTCTAAAGTTTGAATTCCATGACAAAGACATCGTGGTGGTGAAAGACTATGAAGAACTAGGTCCTGATGAAGGTCTCGAGCCAAGATCCCGTTGGAAGTTGATGTTTGATGGTTCCTCTAATTACAGTGGGCATGGCATAGGTGTTGTTATGATGAACCCCAATGGTGGTTATATTCCGTTCATAGCAAGGCTATGTTTTGAATGTACAAACAACGTTGCAGAATATAAAGCGTGCATCCTAGGACTTGAAGCATCCATTGATCTCTGAATCAAAGTTCTTGAAGTATATGGAGACTCAGCTTTGGTGATCTACCAAGTTAAAGGTAAATGGGAGACCCGTGATGAAAAGTTGATTCCATACCATGCTTACATTGTGGAGTTGATCAAATACTTTGATGAGGTCACTTTCCGTCACGTACCAAGGACCGAAAACCATATAGTTGATGCCTTGGCCATGCTAGCCTCAATGTGGAAAGTCGGATTCCTTAACTAAGTGCTACTTATCTGAATGGAAAGGAAGACTAAGCCTACCATTTGTCAACTAGTCGAAGAAAAAACTAATGGAAAATCGTGGTTCCATGACATCAAGAACTATTTGCAAAATCAGGAATATCCAACTGATGGTACACCTCTTGACAAAAAGACACTGAGGAGATTGGCATCCATATTCTTCCTCAGTAATGATGTGCTACACAAAAGAAACCATGATATGGTTCTACTTAGATGTGTTCATAGATGTGAAGCAGACATGTTGATCCAAGAGATTCATGAAGGATCGTTCGGAACTCATGCCAATGGTCATGCTATGTCCAAAAAGATCTTGACTGTTGGATACTACTGGTTAACTATAGAGTCTGATTTTATCCAATATGCCAATGCCACAAATGCCAAATTTATGCTGATAAGGTGCACGTGCCTCCAACACTGCTGTATGTTCTATCATCGTTGTGGCCTTTCTCTATGTGGGGTATTGACATGATCAGGGCAATTGAGCATAAAGCTTCCAATGGTCACCGTTTCATCTTAGTTGCAATTGGCTACTTCACAAAATGGGTAGAAGTTGCTTCCTATACCAATGTGACAAAACAAGTGGTTGCCCGCTTCATCAAAATGGAGATTATTTGTCGTTACGAGATTCTAAGTCGTATCATAATAGATAATGGGACCAATCTGAACAATAAAACCATAAAAAAAGCTGTGTGAAATTCAAGATTGAGCATCACAACTCTTCTCCCTACCGTCCAAAAATGAATGGAGTTGTTGAAGCCGCAAACAAAAATGTCAAGAAAATCTTGCAAAATATGGTAAAGACTTACAAAGATTGGCATGAAATGCTACCATTTACTTTGCACGGATACATAACTTTAGTGTGAACTTCAACAGCAGCAACCCCTTTTCCTTGGTGTATGAGATGGATGCAGTCTTTCGGATTGAAGTGGAGATACAATCCATGAGAGTCTTAATGGAAAGCAAACTTCATGAAGAAGAGTGTGTCCAAGAGTGATTTGATTGGCTAAACCTCATTGATGAGAAATGCATGATGTGTTGTGCCATGGTTAGTTGTACCAGACACAAATTAAATAGGTATTTGACAAAAAGGTCCGTATCCGAGAATTCAGAGAAGGAAAACTCATACTCAAGAAACTCTTGCCATTTCAAAAAGGCATGCGTGGAAAATGGATTCCCAACTACGAAGGCCCATTTGTTGTGAAGACAGTCTTCTCAAAAGGCTCCCTAATCCTTAGAACAATGGATGGTGAAGAGCTTGCACACCTTGTATCGCTTCCGCGAAAATAAGGTGCCGACAAAACAGAAGAGTCACCACCTTTCGTTATTTATCCCTCAAAACGGGAAAGGGAACGATCGGAAAAACCTGACGAATAGGTATAAGACAAGGTCATCACAACCATTGTCTGGGTTCGGGAGTCGGTTACGCAAGGGGAAGGTATTAGCACCCCTCACGTCCGTCGTACTCGACGGGATCCACGCTTGTTGTGTTTACTGGACGAGTTGGTTTTATCTATCTACCTATCAAGGCTGGTGTGAAAAGAAAATAAAAATGACTCGGCAAAGCGTCGCACTTTATGCCTACGTATTCTCATCAGAGAATGAGAAATCAGAGTCAACGTAGTTCGGCCTACTACGGGTTACGGGGAAGGTGGCTCGCCAATACATCAGTATTGTGCCTACGTACTCTCAACAGATATGAGAGATCAGAGCTTACGTAGTTCGGGATAATACGAATTACGGGGATTCAGATTCATCTGTTTTATCGAGTAGGGTTAAACAACAGTTCCGGCAGTTAGGGACAAAGCCTGTTTGCAGTGGCGCTGAAGTTTAACGACACTCTTTTCTTCAGAAAAGCTTCCTTTGAATTATGGGCCCACGGGGCTAAAAGGTTTGAAGTTTGTTTTCTGTCTTTTACGGAAGAAGTGTTTTTCGTTGTGTTTGCAATTTCAATTGCACTAAAGACTATGACCTGAGAGTGAATGCGTCGCATGTCATTCAAAGGGTGCCATACTAAACATCCAGACTGTTGAAAAGAAGCTCTCCAACAATCCTTTCTCAAATAGCTTAAGGCTCGTAACGTACGAAAGAAATCATTCATGATTACTGTATCTTAAGTTGTTTTGAGATAAGAAGAGAACAGGCTAAACTACGGGGAGACTATCAAGTCCTACTGTTGTCATGTCAAGGATTCATCCTATAGTTTAAGTTTGAAACAGGGATCTCCTAGAAGTTATCATGCATAGGTTTCAACCTAAAGTTCTATCATCACTTCCTTATCAAAGGAGGTGAGAGTCCTAAGGGATCATGTCAATGAGGTACAGAAATAGATAAAGCATCAGCTTAAACAGTAAACAGTAAACGACTGTAAAATGCATGCAATGCAAGTGAGGGAGGAAATGTGTGTGGGGTATCAGCCTCCACAAGCTCATCTCAACCTCAAGCCAGATATGAATAACTGCAATCATACAGAGGAAATAAAGTGCTATCAAGCAGAATATAAGTGACTGTAATCATACAGCAGAAAATAACATAAAATGCTATCAAGCAAAATAAACCACATGGGCAAGGGAGCTGGGCTCTACCGAATACCCGCAAGCAAAGCCATACAGTAAAAATACAAGCAGAGGGAACAACTCAACCTCTAGTGCAATCATGCTCCTAGATTAAAGTCAGTCTAATCATGGACTTATTCTAATGCATCAAGCAAGTCAAACAAGGCACATCAGCACAGAAAAGAAAACAGACAAGAAAGAAGATCAACAACTTCCTTCCAATTCAAGCTTCAGCTCTTCTAACAGCAACCCAGTCTTCAGACTTCAACCACCCTTCAAGGACATCAGCTACATTGGCAAGTATCAACTTGCTTCTCCAGGTTTCAACCCAACAACATAAGTTTCAACTTATCCTCCTTCTTCAAGCTTCAGCTTCTTATTCAATTCCACCTTTAGGCTTCACTCTTAACTACAAGCATCAACTTGATTCCTTCAGACTCTTGAAGCATCAATGTAAGTATCAACTCATCCTTTATTCCTCAAGCCTCAGCTTTACACTCCATCTCAATTGCGTCTTCAAGTATCGACCTGTTCTTCTTGCTCTTCAAGCTTCAGCTCGCTTTGCTTTACCAGTCTCAACTTGGTCCTCTCTCTTCACCTACAAGCTTCAGCTTCTCAGAGTAATCTTCAATCACATAGAAGTGTCAACTTCATCCTTCAATTCTCTAAGCCTCAGCTCCTCACTCAATCTCAATTGGGTCTTCAAGTATCAACCTGTTCTTCTTGCTCTTCAAGCTTCAGCTACAATGGCAATGCTCAAGGAATCATCCTCTTCCACACTCTTCAATGAAGTCCTCATCTTCAAACTTAAGTCTAATATCTTTCAATATACTCAAACCAGAAGATAATTGATTTAACAGGATGAGGGGAAATGATAAACAACTTACTGACAACCAAAGGAAGCCTGTAAGGGTTCATCATTATGAGAGACTGGTTCCCTCAAAGTTCTACTTCTCAGATAAAGCCACTCATCCCTCCAAAGGAGAGATGTGATTATCTTAGAAGGACTTTTAGTCATTGGGAAGAATGGAAGCACATGATGCTTTCCATGTTTGTGAAATAAATCATCCTAACTACAAGGCTCTCCCTATGTCCTATCTCCTAATCTTCATCAGACACCTTCAGGCACAAACAAATTCAAAGCTCCAAGTATCTTCAAGCAACTTCAAGCATCCTCCTCTTGTCTTCAACTTGTCTTCAATCTCAACCAAAGGCAGACCAAGCACAAACCCTAATCTAAGGGAACTAAGGAAGTTAAACTAATTGAATTAGTAAATTAGGATCACCTAAAACCTAGTCCTAAAGTTAGTCCTAACTAAAATACTAAAATCAATTGTAAAATCCTACAAAAATGACTATGGGAACCTATGTCAATCATGACTCTACCATGTTAATTTCAAAGATCAAATCATCAAATTAGACCTAGAACTAAATTCTACATTACAAGGTATCAAACCTAAACCCTAAAAGGAAGCATCTAAATATCAATCTAGAAAGCACACCTATTTTCATTACAAAAATGTGAGAAAAATTCTATGGGATCATACATGTCTAACCTAATCACACACAAAAAATTAGGCTCAAAATCATCACCAAGTGATCACACTAAATTCCACAAAAATATGCATCAAACATAATCATTTTAATATCAATTAAAATATAAAATTCCAATTAAATCAGAAAATACATGAGATGAAAATATTTTTTCTCTAAAAAATACTAGACTCAATCATGATTAGAATGCAAAAAGAATGGGTATAATTGGATAAATTTTAAATTTATTATGAATTTTTCAAGAACCATGCATAAAATGAAAATTAAATGAAAATCAAATAAAAAGAATAAGCGCACGGTGTGGATACCAACAGGGCATAGTTCAAATCCTGGGTTGGGCCATCAGGGGGTGTGGATAGCGCCTAGTTCACTAAGCCCAGCACAACAAATAAATGAAACGCAGCATTTCCTTCAGAACTCCTTCACAAGCTGAGATTAGAACGTGGCCATTGGATTGCTTCCTCAGTCAAAGTCCAACCATCATCCAACGGTGCTAACATCATCTTCAACCTTTCAAACACCTGAGCTTCGCGCCCAGCTCCGGCCACCACCGGTGGAGCTCCAGTCGTCTTCTTCAACCCTAGTTCTCTCTAGGAGCCTCTATTGCAAACGGTCAAAACATGAAACTCATCCCAAATCTTGCCACGAATTCAACCATACCCTTAGTTTCCTCTGAAACCTCAAGATTCACCATATCCAAATCTCAACCGAAAATGGTGATTCCCTTATTTTGTCTCTAATTCTCCAATTAACCATCTGAAATCCATCCTACACCATTCTACAATAAATCTAACACCTTAATTCAACTTAATTCTACCTAAATCATGCTAGGGGAAGAAAGTTACCAACCTGAAAATCTTGGATGAACAGATGCACGAAAGCTCCAATTCAAGCTCTACAATCTTGCAGACACGATCAGTGAACCTTCTTCTTGCTTCTGTATGCAAAAGAACCAGTTGAAAGTGCTTGAATATTGAAACCCGATGGTGAGTTGCAGGTGCTGAAAATCACTTGCTCATACACGATTTAGCCACCAATTCTTCATGATAATGATCTGGAATCACTCCTTGACATCCATGGAAGAAGTTCCAATCAAGAAAATGGAAGGAAAATGGAGAATTTGGTGAAACCGATTGCACTTGCAAGCTATGAAATTTCAATCTCAAACTATGATTTCTCCTTCAATCATCACCAACCTCTTCAATGGATCATCTCTACTCAATATATAGATGATGTTTGGATGATCTAGAACCCTCTAGATCCTTCTAATGAGAGTTTCCGCTTCTCATGTCATGAGATTTTCAAACACATCTCATGCTATGCCCAATTCTGTTTGCAGCTTGAAACCCACCTCAATCTCCTTCAATTTCTCCCCTAGTGACATTTTGGAAGAGTTTAGCTTGCAAAGACCCTTGCTCATGCCTTGATTTTAAGTTATGCACATGTTACTTAATATGCAAGCAAGTGCTTTTCAAAGCAAGTCCACAAATTGAATCTCAAATCAAAAATGTGGATAAACCAATGTTCTTAAAATGTTTTCTAGAGTCAAAATGATATATTACATGCCATGGTTTGGATGTGTAGGTTGAAAATATCAATTTCCAACTTTGGTTTATTTAATTTATGCCTTTATTTTAGGTCCTTTTTGCAAATTTGAGCTACAAGCCTTTCCATCATCTCATGACCTCCTTACTAGCCTTAAAACATCATTTTGAACAAGTTTGATGTTGAAGATTTTTCCATTTGAAGCTTGGAAATAGGAGTTATGGTCTTATGCTTGAAATGACCTGTAATCTCCAAATGACCAAAATGCCCTTGACTTGTCAAAGCCATAACTTGAGTTCTACAAATCCTATCAAGGACTTCTAGTACTCTATAGAAATCTAAGAAGATAAGGAACAACATTCATGTTGACCAAAAGTCCATAGGAATCATCCTTCTTGGGAAAAAGTTTGATGCAAGTTGGGTAACATTCAAGGCCCCAGATTCACATACCTCAGATGACCTGTAACTTGTCAAAGTCATAACTTGAGCTCTACAAATCCTATCAAGGACTTCTAGTACTCAAATTAAAGCTAAGAACAAGCTATACAACATTCATGTTGGGGGAAAGATGATATGACAATCACATCTTGAGCTAAAATGCCTTGAAGATAGGGATCAAACTATGGGATTTTACACTGTCAAGCCTTAGAAACCCTAGCTTGAAACTTCTCAAACTCTTCAATCATGATGAGTTAGCCTTGGAATCATCCTCATAGAATCTCAATGCATCAATCCAGGATCACATGGCCCTTGAATTAGGTCTCAACCTTGTTCAAATCATCAGTTGACCTAGGGTTGACCCAGTCAAACCCTAACTGCACCACTCATGGCTGAGTCTTCTTAATCTTGCACAATGACCTATCTAGGCCTCATGATGGCTTTCAAGACATCTCATAAGCTCTCTCAAGGATTCAAGTCTACATTCATGGCTTCAGAATCATCTGAGGTCTTTCCACAACTCTCAAGTTAGGAGGCACACACTCTTGGTCTCAACCACTCTCTCTGAGGATCTTTTGACTCCTCTGACAAGGATATCAACCCTTGAACACTTGAATAACCTTCTTGACTAGCTTCATAGTCTTGTATAGCACTTGATTGGTACTCATACCTCTTGATCTCCTGCATACATGTCAATGAAATGCAAATGATAATGCTAATGTGAATGAAATGAAACATAAGCTAGGTAAAGAAATGTTGGTCAAATTTTGGGGTGCAACAGCTGCCCCTATTCAAACGGCTTGAACCTGACTGGGTGAGAAGCGAACGACTCTCAACCAATCAAGGCGCGAGACGGTTGAATACCAACAAACCCGGAAATTTGCCAACCGCACAAGTACACGGTACTCTGATGGGAACAAATCTTCAAAAACTGAAATATTAGTTGCACGGCAACTAGCTGGAGAATTAGTCACACGGTAACCATTGATACATGATCGATCATACCGTCAGGCATCAAGATTCCTCGGGACTCATCAGGTCAATAGTCAAGTTAATCATGCCATCGGGCATTCAAAGAAAACTTTCGGGCATCAGCCGGACTTCATCAGTAAGTCGGGAATAGAATTTTTAGTCAATCATGAACCGCTCGGGAATACACAACTTATACCATCAGGCCCTCTGCATCAGCTGAGAGAACTGCTTCGCTAACACTGTTGGACTTCAATCATCAAGTCTTCAGGGGAAGTTTCAACTTCGCTGTTCAGAAACCTTCTGGGGATGACGCATCTCCGCTGGGGATTCTGGAGAACTATCAAGTAACTCTGCTTCGGGGGTCTGGAAATCATTCTGGGTGAATCATCTCTGTTGAGGACATCAAGAATCATCTTGACCAAATAACTCCACCGGGGACTTCAAGAATCATCTTGAGCAATAACTCTGCTAGAGATTTCAGGAATCATCCTAGACAAACACTCTGCCGGGGACTCTAAGCATCAACTTGAGCAACCAACTCTGGCGACTCCACTGGGGATTTTAAGAATCATCTTAAGCAAATGACCTTGCTGGGAATTCAAGAATCATCTTGGGCAAGCGACCCTGCAGAGGAACACCTGCAAAACAAGAACGGTAACGACCTAGCTCATGTTTATTATGCATATGCTTTGACAATGGCGCAATGCTCCACACGATGGAAATGCTACACGTTTACGATAGATGTTATGCAATCATGCAAAATGCTGCAACCCCGTCAGCAAAATAAATGCCGAAGGGAGAATCCTCCTGTCAAGGAGAAAGAAACACTCTGGTGGAGGAAGGAATCATCCTGCCACGGACTCCGCACGGGGAAGCAAACTTCAGTTGACTGCTGCAGAGGAACGAAGCTCTACGAGAACCTGGACCTGCTGAGGAAAGCGATGTTGATCGCGGAGATAAACTGCACGGCCTTCGCGGCTGACCTTCCTGGAGGTAACGACTCCGGCGGGGAAATACGGCATCAGCTGTTCAACATTCTACTAGGGAAAACCAATCATGGCCCAAACTGCTTCCAAGGACTCGGCTCTCTTGGGGATCTGCAAACTCGGCTCGGCTGGGGAAGAAGGAATCATCCTGCTTACAGGGGAGAGTACAACTCTGTGGGGAATCTCAATTCCGCGGGGGACTTCAGTCTGGAACTATCAATTGCTGCACACTTCGGCGTATGACTCAGCTGGGGAGATGCCGTTCCTTCAGGATGCATCTGTTTGGGGAGAGAGTCTTCTCTTCCTGGGGGAGACATATCAATGCTTACGATCTCACGTTCAGACTCTGCAGGGAGAGGCTGCTGAACCTTGCTGGAGAAGGAGGAATCATCCTGCTTGGGGACGCGTACGGCGTACTGTCTGGTACATGCTACTCCTGCACCAACACAAACAAACAGACAAGATACCCTTCTCAAAGGGACCTATTAAGATTATCATCTTGCGACAATGTTTAAGTAATTCATTGTTTCAACAATCAGTGGCCTAGGCCAGTAAGTTTATGTATGCGTATTTTGTCAAAAACATCGGCGTTCTTTTTCGCAAACAAAATAGACAAATGCTAAACAGACAAACAGAATTGCTGAATAGTATACATTTTATTGATAACGAACCCCTGAATGGGAAAAAATGTTTTACAACAGATGCAAGCTCCTGGAATGAGGAAGCCGCGCAAAAAAGTAAAAACATAAATATACATCAGTATATACACATGTCGACAACGAGGCGTAGACTGACACCATGAGTTGATCCCTCTAGGACCCACTCGACTTCGATACTTCTCCGACGCTTCAGCTTCAGAAGAGATTGATTCAGATAAACGGCCCTCAGGTCCTCCAAACCACTAAACAATGAAAGTCCACACGCGGAACGCGGTCATTTGCTTTATCAAATCCCTAACTTTTCCTTGAATCGCCCTTCCGGGTTTTCGATTCACCGGGATACCCTTTTTTGCCAAAGTCGCCCATCCGGGTTTTCGACTTTGCGGGTGTACATTCTTTTCTTTATATCCCTAATTTTTGCCCGAACCTTTTTTCTTTTTTATGGTTCGCCAGGATGCCCCATTTTTGCCTGGATATTCTTTTTCTTTCCAGCGGGTCATTTTTAAGCAAAGTATTTTTTAACTGCTTTCGTGTTCACCGGGGATGCAAAATCTTCACCATCCATCGTGGATAACAACAAAGCTCCTCCCGAGAAGACCTTGCTGACGACGTACGGACCTTCGTAATTGGGAGTCCACTTGCCCCGATGATTGGAGTGTGGAGGAAGAATTTTCTTCAGGACGAGATCACCCGTCTGAAAGCTTCTAGGACGCACCTTCTTATCATAAGCTTTCTTCATTCGGCTTTGGTATAGACGACCATGCGCAATCGATGCTAACCTCTTCTCGTCCATCAGGCTGAGTTGGTTTAGCCGGTTCATAATCCATTCTGCCTCATCGAGGTTCACGTCAACCAAAACTCGCAAAGAAGGGATCTCCACTTCTAACGGTAAGACAGCCTCCATACCGTACACTAAGGAGAAAGGAGTTGCCCCGGTTGACGTATGTACCGTTGTACGATAACCGTGCAGTGCAAACGGAAGCATCTCGTGCCAATCTTTATAGGTCACAACCATCTTCTGAACGATCTTCTTAATGTTCTTATTGGCCGCTTCAACGGCGCCATTCATCTTCGGCCGGTAAGGAGATGAGTTGTGGTGTTCAATCTTGAAACTCTGGCACAGCTCCTTCATCATCTTGTTATTCAACTTCGAACCATTATCCGTAATGATCTGCTCGGGAATTCCGTAACGACAGAGGATATCCCTCTTTATGAACTTAGCCACCACCTGCTTGGTCACATTGGCATATGAGGCTGCCTCCACCCACTTGGTGAAGTAGTCGATAGCTACTAGAATGAAGCGATGACCCTTAGATGCAGTGGGCTCGATCTTTCCTATCATGTCGATGCCCCACATGGAGAACGGCCACGGGGAGGACATGACATTTAATGGGCACGGCGGCACATGAACTTTATCAGCATAAATCTGGCATTTATGACATCTCTTCGCGAATTTAAAGCAATCTGATTCCATCGTCAGCCAGTAATACCCTGCTCTCAGGATCTTTCTTGTCATAGCATGCCCGCCGGCGTGAGTACCAAATGTGCCTTCATGGACTTCTTCCATGAGCATACTCGCCTCTTTCTCATCTACACATCTGAGTAGCACGAGATCGTGGTTTCTTTTATACAAAACTCCATCAGGATTGAGATAAAAATTTCCAGACAGCCTCCTCAGAGTCTTTTTATCCTGGGTTGACGCTCCCGTGGGATACTCCTTAGTCATAAGGAAGGTCTGGATATCATGGAACCATGGCTTGCCGTCGGTGGCTTCCTCAATCGCAAAGACGAATGCAGGTCTATCAAGACGAGAAAGGACAATTCTTGGAGCTTCATTCCAAAAATTGACTTTATACATTGAAGCCAACGTGGCTAAGGCATCAGCCATCTGATTTTCGGCCTTGGGCACATGATGGAGTTCCACTCGATCAAAGAACGGAAGTAGCCTTCTGGCATAATTCATGTACGGCACCAAATTTGATTGACGAGTCTCCCACTCCCCTTTAATCTGGTTAATCACAAGTGTCGAGTCACCATATACGTCTAGGTTCTTGATTCTCAAATCAATTGCCTCTTCTACACCCATGATGCATGCTTCGTACTCCACTTCATTATTGGTGACCGGAAACGTCAGTCTCGCAGTAAACGGGATGTGGGATCCGTGGGGAGTCGTGATGATTTCCCCTATGCCACTTCCGTAGGAGTTAACCGCCCCGTCAAATATCAATTTCCACTGGGATTTCCTATCTGGCCGCTCGTCGGGCAGCGGCTCATCACAATCTTTCGCTTTGAGAAACATGATATCCTCGTCAGGGAATTCAAATTTCATCGGCTGATAATCTTCGATCGGCTGTTCGGTAAGGTAATCAGACAATACGCTTCCCTTGATGGCCTTCTGGGAAATGTACTGAATATCATATTCCGTCAACACCATTTGCCATCTGGAAATCCTGCCCGAAAGCGCTTGCTTCTCGAAGACGTACTTGATCGGATCCATCTTCGAAATTAGCATGGTGGTGTGATTGAGCATGTACTGTCATAAACGTTTGGCAGCCCAGGCTAGTGCACAACACGTTTTCTCCAGCATCGAGTAGCGAGATTCACAATCTGTGAACTTTTTACTCAAGTAGTAGATGGCATGCTCCTTTCTGCCCGTATCGTCGTGCTGACCGAGAACACACCCCATACTATTCTCAAGAACTGTCAAGTACATGATTAGAGGCCGTCCAGCCACTAGGGGTATCAAGATCGGAGGTTCCTGCAGATACTGTTTTATCTTATCGAATGCCTTCTGGCAATCCTCGTTCCAGATGATCGCCTGATCTTTCTTCAGCAATTTGAACATCGGTTCACACGTGGCCGTGAGCTGAGAGATAAACCTTGCAATGTAGTTTATTCTGCCCAGGAAACCACGAACTTCTTTTTCTGTTTTTGGCACTGGCATTTCTTGTATCGCTTTTATCTTCGCAGGATCAACCTCAATGCCTCTTTCGCTCACGATAAACCCCAGTAACTTTCTGGACCGTACTCCGAAAGTACACTTGTTAGGATTCAGCCTCAACCTGAACTTCCTAAGCCTCTTAAAAAGCTTCAGTAAATTGACCAGATGTCCCTCCTTCGTTTGGGACTTTGCAATCATGTCATCAACATAGACTTCAATCTCATGATGAATCATATCATGAAACAAAGTAACCATTGCTCGTTGGTATGTGGCCCCTGCGTTCTTCAGACCGAAAGGCATTACCTTATAGCAAAATGTTCCCCAGGGAGTGATAAACATCGTTTTCTCCATGTCCTCCGGCGCCATCTTGATCTGATTGTAACCGGAGAAGCCATCCATGAACGAAAACACGGAGAACTGGGCTGTATTATCGACCAACACATCAATATGAGGCAGCGGGAAATCATCTTTAGGGCTCGCCCTATTCAAATCCCGGTAATCGACGCACATGCGTACCTTACCGTCCTTCATCAGTACAGGCACTATGTTGGCGACCCACGGAGGGTAAGTAGTGACCGCTAAGAAGCCAGCATCAAGTTGTTTCTGCACTTCTTCTTTGATCTTAACGACCATATCTGGTCGCGTCCTCCTAAGCTTCTGCTTAACGGGAGGACAATCTTCTCGCAACGGCAAGTGGTGGACCACGATGTCAGTGTCAAGTCCGGGCATATCTTCGTATGACCAAGCAAAGACGTCACTATACTCTCTTAGCATCTCGACCAATCTCTGCTTGACATCGCTCTGCAATGTGGCCCCTATCCTGACGTTCCTGACAAGTTCTTCAGAACCCAGATTCACAATCTCGATCTCCTCTTCATGAGGCAGAATAACTTTCTCTTCTTGTTTCAACAAGCGGGCCAACTCTTCAGGAAGGTCTTCGTCTTCATCAATCTCTTCTTCGGCTTAATATATCGATCAATCAAAGTCGAAGTGAGTCGTAGAAGGTCCAGAGTCGATGTCATCTGTTATGTGGATCCTGCAATAACAAGGGTTAAGCTTAAAACAAGGATATGCAAGTTAGCACAAACCTCATTGCCATTTTATTGTTTTTCAAAACAAAAATAGAACAGGAATAACAGAGATCACAATATTTGAATACGAAGAAAAACGGCTTTTGATTTATTAATAAAATGCATGTACATAATCAAACAAGGCCTTGACAATAAAACCACTATGCCCCGGGTAGGACATAGGGTTGTACAATGATTGGAAAAAGTAAATCATTACTCTTCGCTTGTCATCTGGATGATATCCTTGACGGACCAATTGTTGAGGCTCTCGCCTGGCTTGCTTGGCTGGATCCAAGAGTCGAGGTCACAGTCGCTATCTCCGTTGTCTTCAGACACCGCGTTGACGCTTTCAAATATCACCCCGCCACTGGTAAACTGGATCGGCCCTTTACCTCGCGACGCACCTCTAGAAGAAGAAGCTTCAGCTCCAGGAGAATATCCCAACCCAAACTTATCTTGCTTGTTAGGTATCTCCAAGATTCGCCCCCAGCCTGGGGTAGATCCGGCCTGGACAACGGCCCGGGCTTCCTTGAAGGAAGAGAGAGTCATCTCTGGTTTTTCAGTGACTACAGGAGCTACGTCCTTGACTTTAACAGCTTCGAACGCTTGGCATAGAGTTTCGTGGATTTCCCTATCCATATCAACATACTTGAAGGACGACAAATGGCTCACCATTATGTCTTCCTCGCCACATACAGTCACAATGCTACCTCCGACAGCATACTTGAGTTTCTGGTGCAACGTGGAGGTCACGGCTCCAGAAGCATGGATCCACGGCCGGCCCAATAGACAGCTGTAGGCAGGCGTGATGTCCATAATGTAAAAGATTGCGTCGAACGTTTCCGGCCCGACTTGAATTGGCAGGGTCACCTCCCCGAAAACATGACATTTGGTTCCGTCGAACGCCTTCACCACCAGATCACTGGGTGTGCAAATCACTCCACGAGTATCCAACTTCATTAATGCCTTCTTCGGAAGAACATTGAGCGACGAACCCGTGTCCACCAACACGTGTGACATAATCGTTCCCCTACACTCTATCGAGATGTGCAGGGCGCTATTGTGGTTCCTCCCCTCCAGCGTCAGCTCAAGGTCAGTGAACCCTAACCCATTTCCAGCATTCACGTGGGCTACGACCTCTTCTAGCTGGTTTACCGATATTTCCTGCGGTACATATGCGGCGTTCAACACCTTCAGCAGCGCGTTGCGGTGTGCCTCAGAACACAACAACAAGTTCAAGATGGAAGTCTTCGAGGGTGTCTGATGGAGATGATCCACGATCTTGTAGTCACTCTTTTTAATCAACCTCATAAATTCCTCGGCGTCTTTAACGAGTAAGTCTTTTTCTACCCCGCAAGGGATCTCTTCAACAACTTTACTTTTCCATTTATCAGTTGCATCAGCTCTGTCCGCTTTGTCCGCCACGACCTCAGGTGGTGCAAACACTCTTCCGCTGCGAGTAATACCACTGATTCCCGCAAGGTTCTCCATAGATGACCCAAATGGTTCTAGTTCCAACTTCTGTCCGTTGCAGTAGACTTCTGCCCCATAGTGCCATGGGACAGCGTTGGTACTTTGGAAGGGTATCGGCCCAGCTTTGGTGATGGTAATCGTGGGCGACCTGGGTGCAGAATTAGTTATGTCTGGCGAGGGATGGTGATGGTGGCGACCTCATCATCTTGCTTCAGCATTACCTCTCCTGATCCACTTTCAGCCCTCCGGCTAAACTGTAAAATCCCTTCAGTCATCAGACTTTGAATTCCCTCTATAAGCTGTTCACATCCGTCAGGATTAGTCGCACAGCCCATACACAGCTCTCCGCAACCTGGGAAGAAACCTCTTTTCATCAGCTTAGCCTTAACGAAGCTAAGCGGCGTTTTCAGATCCTTGACATCAGTCAACAAATCCAAATTCTCGTCCTCGATAATGGCGTTTACTCCACCTCCCCTATGATTCGCATAGGGTTCTTCGTGACATTTGGTACATTATCTGAGAAGTTGATGATCTTAGCGTCCACCATGTCCTTCACCTTATGCTTAAAGGCTTTGCAGTTCTCTATTGTGTGGCCTAGTGCCCCTGAGTGAAACTCACAAGTTGCATTCGCGTCATAACCTGGCGGAGGTGCCCTTGTCAAGGGAGCCAAGGTTCTCTTCTGGATCAACTATAGCTGAAGCAAAGTCTGTAACAGCTGGGCATACGACATGGGCGGCGTCTCGAGGTGACGGCTCGACAGAGGTGCCCTATTCTGATACTTTTTGTACCCTTGTTGATTCGGCTGCTGCTGCGGCTACTACTGCTGTGGCTGTTGAACTGCCGGGATAGTTATGCTGGCCACCTGCTGGTGAGGGCCTTTACCCTTCCTTCGAGCGTTGGTCATAGCGCTCGCTTCTCTTTCCCGTTTTTTGCCAGCATAAGGTTTCTTTCCGCCTCCTCCAGCTGAGGATGGATCACCTTGAATTTTCCCGAGTTTGATCCCATTTTCGATGTGCTCACCCGTGATAATGAGATCTGAGAAGGTTCTGGACATACCGCTGACCAATTTCTCATAGTAAACCCCTGGGAGGGTGGCTACGAACATCTGTACAAGCTCACGTTCAGCCATCGGCGGCTGAACCCTAGCTGCCAACTCACGCCACCGCTGGGCGTATTCCTTAAACCCTTCATTGTTCCTTTGCGACAGATTCTGCAATTGGACTCGGTTCGGAGCCAAGTCATTGTTGTATTGGTAGTGATGCACAAATGCTTCAGCAAGGTCCTTCCACGTGCGCGCACTGGTAGGCTCCAGACTCATGTACCATTCGAGGGATGGTCCGGACAGACTGTCTTGAAAGAAGTGCATCAGCAACTTCTCGTCCTCGGAATGAGCTGACATTTTCCTGTAATACGATCTCAGGTGGACGCGAGGGCAAGTGGTGCCCTTATACTTTTCAAAGTCAGGTACCTTGAACTTAGGAGGCACCTTGAAATCAGCAATCAGTCTCAACTTGGACATATCAACACCCAGGGTGTTCTGGTTCTCGATGTTTCTCATCTTATCCTCGAGTGCCTTGAACCTAAGCCGTGCTTCAGC
The DNA here is from genome assembly GCA_963859935.3 of Lathyrus sativus. Taxonomy (NCBI): domain Eukaryota; kingdom Viridiplantae; phylum Streptophyta; class Magnoliopsida; order Fabales; family Fabaceae; genus Lathyrus; species Lathyrus sativus. Next base: position 342,332,070 of record OZ012741.1, read on the forward strand.
AGTCAGCTCCCCTTCAACACCTCTCTGAGAGAACACATCGTCTTGACGGTCTTCTAACCACGACTGAGGCCCGAACAGATTCCCAACACCTGCGTTGTCGTTGCCCAACCCAGCATTGACATTAGCTTCCAGACTCCCATTACCGACGCCCGTCGTATTGCCATTGAGTCCCATGTTAGCTATCACATTGTCGTTGGCACTGCCATTCCCCCCGGTCACGGGGACGCCATTCTGAGGAGTTTCAACTGGTGGAGGGGTAGGCACAGTCCCACCATGGAGTACCCCATTGCTATCAACCCTTGAAATCAGAGGTTGAACCAAGGTTCTGAGCTGATCCTGGCCATTGGCGACCGCTTGCATGAGCTCCATGAAGCGATCCATTCTTTCGCGGAGTTCCTGAACATCAGTTTGCACTTGCTCCATGATTCTGGTTTGATTTGCTCTGGTCGGATAGCGGTGAATAGGTCTCTGATCAATCCTGGAACAACCTGAAACAACCTGAAAACACAAAAGGGTTAGGAGAAAACGACAAAGTGCTCGTTATGCGAATGCTTCATGCAAATGCAAACGTGTGTTTGTGCGTTAGGGAGGTTTTCCCCGATCCTAGTGCCTGAGTGCCAGTGCTGATAATAAGAAGTCCGAGTCCAGTCATGGAAATAACAATCTCATACATAAAGAAAGCCCATCAAGGCATTACACAACATCAGTGAGTACAAGCAGAATCAATAGCATGACCTCGACCAACAAGCCTGGTGATGGTCAGCATACAACAATGATCAGAACAAAAGGAATACAAATAGTCAAGCACGGCCACAGGCGCGAAACTCTTCTAACAACCCCTTCGTTTCTGGATGATCAGGCCGAGTGAGCAACCCTTCGACGAGCAACTCCCTCTGCATAATGGTGTATTTAAGACCTTCGACCGAATCTTCCCATGCTCCTTCGCCGAAACAATCTTCTAACTTCCGCTTCTTGGATTCAAACATCAGTTTGCGCTCCTTCAGGTTAGCGAGAGCTCTGTTGAGTTGGCCTTCGGCGGCGTATCTGCGAGCGGTTTCTTCATCAAACCTCCTCTAACTAGCCTTCACCTGGGCTTTCAGCTTGGAGATCTGTTGCATCAGCTTATCCTCCCGCTCCTTCCTGGTGGCTAGGGAGGCCTTCCAGTGCTGGTTAAACTTGGATATCCTCCGATACGCTTTGTCCAAGTGTTTCTTCTTAGTGGCCAGTATGTCATTGACAGCTTTGAAGTCTCGACTCATGCGCTCACGCTCAACTATCTGCTTAGTCAAGTCTGTACCTAGCTGGTTCACCAGCTCTGTCTGCCTCTTGGAGGAATGGACGGCTTCGTTTCTCTCGCTTCTGAGCTGCGCCAATTCTTTCTCCAATTCTTCATTTGCCCTCTTCAATTCATCTCGCTCAGCTAACACCTGATTATGCTGCTGAATGGGCACGGTAGTAGGCTCTTCAATCATTGGAGGGCTTTCTGGCTTGGCAGGAAGAAACGGCATCCCTATAGCATCAGCTCTGGCTCTGATCCAAGTCACGTACGGAGGATAGGCTTGGCTATTGCTTCTCCCCAGCAATGGTTTTCCCCTCTTACTGATGCCATTCCAGGCGCGCTGAAGCTTAGATAACAGATCCCCCTCTAAAAGACCAGTGAGGTACAGAGATTCCTGTACCTCTTCATCCTTCGGCGGTGCTCTCAAGGCATAAGCGAACTGTCGGACCAGCAAAGACGGATTGTAGTTTATACAGCCTTTCCTGCCTATCAAAGGCACGTTCGGAAACCCGCTGAAGCTGAAGATAATCTCGGTACCCAACCTATCTCTGTCAAACCAGTCAATATCCTCCGCTGAGAGACTCATCAAACGCTCGGACCACTCAGCTGTGGCTGCGGATGAAACAAAGGGACCCCTCTTGGGCAGATGACTATCAAGCCATTTATAAAGCAGGGGCACACAGCACGAGACATTCTTGCCCTTCTGTTCTAGTTTTTGTAGTGGATAGAATGGTAGACATCTCCTATCAAGGTAGGGACTAGATTCCCTGAAGCAAAGATGTGGAAGGCGTCGAAGTCCACAAAGTCGGGCATATTGGGGAACAGAATGATGCCATATATGCACAGAGCGAGAATGGCGTTGAACACGACCCAACATCCGTCTTTGGCGCACTGCTGAGCCTTTCCCACTAAGAACTGCAAGGAGAAACCGGGAACCTTGTTCCAACTAGACAATACCAGCTCGGAGGCATCCAGATGAAGTGAGGGAGCTAGACTAGCCAGATCAGGCTCAACATCCATATGAACAAAAGGCATCTGCCTCTTGATAGGCACACCTAACAAATCAGCATATTCCTCTAGCGTGGGTGCGAGAACAAAATCCCGGAAAGTAAAACATCTCAACGGAGGATCGTAGAACTGCAGCAGAGCATGCAACCCATTCAACTCGAACGCAGAAGGTTTACGAACCAAACTGAGCAATTTGCCGTAAGATTTTCTGAACTCGTCTCTCACAGAATCATCTGCTAAAGCAATCAAACCAGTCAGCTGAACCACATCAGGGGCAGGGAGCTTGTAAGCCACGGTCTTCCTCAGAGAACCCATAACAATACAATAGGAGGCCAGAAATCCTGAATCGGGGAAAACGGTACCTGCAACACAGACACACGTTAATGAAATGCAAATGAGTATGAAAAGCAATGTAAAATGCAATCATGCAGCAGGAGATCAAGGCAACTGTGCTGTGGAGATTCTGTATCAACAAAACCATGACGCTGCTCTGTCAAGAACAACCACTATCTCTGATAAGAAGAAAATCCTGGTATCGAACCACAAATCTGCTCTGTCAAGAACACACACACATAGGACCATAAATCTGCTCTGTCAAGAACAAACATCTGATAATAAGGACCTCTGATACAGGACCAAAATTCTGCTCTGTCAAGAACAACCATCTGATAATAAGGACCTCTGATACAGGACCAAAACTCTGCTCTGTCAAGAACAAACATACCTCTGCTAATGAGATCCTCAGACCCCAATCATAAACCTGCTCTGTCAAGAACAATCATACATTTGCTGATGAGATCCTCAGACCCCAATCATAAACCTGCTCTGTCAAGAACAATCATACATCTACTGATGAGATCTTCTGATCCCAACAAAACTGATCCACTATCAAGAAAACCAGGTGGTCTGAAGGTCAAAGTTTCCTGCAATAAACCCAACACTGCTCACAGGTATGAACCTAAACTGACTCAAGTTCGGCATCCTATGCGGTCATCAGCGTCACAGACATTCAAGAGGGGTGATACAATACCCAAAAGGTGTGGCATCACCAGCTCATGAAGCGGCCTCACTCGGCTGAATCACAAATGATCGGTCCCCAGAGTCGACAATCCTCCAAACCAACAACCCCCTCAACCCAAAGGGTTGAAAAAGAAGCCAACCGGGAGAACCTCGTCTGAGCGTGGATTTCATGAGACACTAGTGCCTGCAAAGCAAGCGCACGCCCACTAATTTCCACAACTAATGCTATGTTCACTCAAGCCTGGGTCTGGCTTCTCACTCATCAGAATGCCCCTCCCGCAACAGCGCAGATAATCATATCGTATTGAAAACAAAATGCGGGAAATAAAGATGCTATAAATAAACACAACCCAACAAGTAATCATACAAGCGCTAGGATTGACTCTCGAAGGGGACGTCGGTTCCCCAAACTGACTCGCATTCGGGACGTTGGATCCCAGGAAACTATCAAGTCCCCAGCAGAGTCGCCAGCTGTCGCTTCCGCGAAAATAAGGTGCCGGAAAAACAGAAGAGTCGCCACCTTTCGTTATTTATCCCTCAGAACGGGAAAGGGAACGATCGGAAAAACCTGACGAATAGGTATAAGACAAGGTCATCGCAACCGTTGTCTGGGTTCGGGAGTCGGTTACGCAAGGGGAAGGTATTAGCACCCCTCACGACCGTCGTACTCGATGGGATCCACGCTTGTTGTGTTTACTGGACGAGTTGGTTTTATCTATCTACCTATCAAGGCTGGTGTGAAAAGAAAATAAAAATGACTCGGCAAAGCGTCGCACTTTATGCCTACGTATTCTCATCAGAGAATGAGAAATCAGAGTCAACGTAGTTCGACCTACTACGGGTTACGGGGAAGGTGGCTCGCCAATACATCAGTATTGTGCCTACGTACTCTCAACAGATATGAGAGATCAGAGCTTACGTAGTTCGGGATAATACGAATTACGGGGATTCAGATTCATCTGTTTTATCGAGTAGGGTTAAACAACAGTTCCGGCAGTTAGGGACAAAGCCTGTTTGCAGTGGCGCTGAAGTTTAACGACACTCTTTTCTTCAGAAAAGCTTCCTTTGAATTATGGGCCCACGGGGCTAAAAGGTTTGAAGTTTGTTTTCTGTCTTTTACGGAAGAAGTGTTTTTCGTTGTGTTTGCAATTTCAATTGCACTAAAGACTATGACCTGAGAGTGAATGCGTCGCATGTCATTCAAAGGGTGCCATACTAAACATCCAGACTGTTGAAAAGAAGCTCTCCAACAATCCTTTCTCAAATAGCTTAAGGCTCGTAACGTACGAAAGAAATCATTCATGATTACTGTATCTTAAGTTGTTTTGAGATGAGAAGAGAACAGGCTCAACTACGGGGAGACTATCAAGTCCTACTGTTGTCATGTCAAGGATTCATCCTATAGTTTAAGTTTGAAACAGGGATCTCCTAGAAGTTATCATGCATAGGTTTCAACCTAAAGTTCTATCATCACTTCCTTATCAAAGGAGGTGAGAGTCCTAAGGGATCATGTCAATGAGGTACAGAAATAGATAAAGCATCAGCTTAAACAGTAAACAGTAAACGACTGTAAAATGCATGCAATGCAAGTGAGGGAGGAAATGTGTGTGGGGTATCAGCCTCCACAAGCTCATCTCAACCTCAAGCCAGATATGAATAACTGCAATCATACAGAGGAAATAAAGTGCTATCAAGCAGAATATAAGTGACTGTAATCATACAGCAGAAAATAACATAAAATGCTATCAAGCAAAATAAACCACATGGGCAAGGGAGCTGGGCTCTACCGAATACCCGCAAGCAAAGCCATACAGTAAAAATACAAGCAGAGGGAACAACTCAACCTCTAGTGCAATCATGCTCCTAGATTAAAGTCAGTCTAATCATGGACTTATTCTAATGCATCAAGCAAGTCAAACAAGGCACATCAGCACAGAAAAGAAAACAGACAAGAAAGAAGATCAACAGCTTCCTTCCAATTCAAGCTTCAGCTCTTCTAACAGCAACCCAGTCTTCAGACTTCAACCACCCTTCAAGGACATCAGCTACATTGGCAAGTATCAACTTGCTTCTCCAGGTTTCAACCCAACAACATAAGTTTCAACTTATCCTCCTTCTTCAAGCTTCAGCTCCTTATTCAATTCCACCTTTAGGCTTCACTCTTAACTACAAGTATCAACTTGATTCCTTCAGGCTCTCGAAGCATCAATGTAAGTATCAACTCATCCTTTATTCCTCAAGCCTCAACTCTACACTCCATCTCAATTGCGTCTTCAAGTATCAACCTGTTCTTCTTGCTCTTCAAGCTTCAACTCTCTTTGCTTTACCAGTCTCAACTTGGTCCTCTCTCTTCACCTACAAGCTTCAGCTTCTCAGAGTAATCTTCAATCACACAGAAGTGTCAACTTCATCCTTCAATTCTCTAAGCCTCAGCTCTTCACTCAAAATCAATTGGGTCTTCAAGTATCAACCTGTTCTTCTTGCTCTTCAAGCTTCAGCTACAATGGCAATGCTCAAGGAATCATCCTCTTCCACACTCTTCAATGAAGTCCTCATCTTCAAACTCAAGTCTAATATCTTTCAAGATACTCAAACCAGAAGATAATTGATTTAACAGGATGAGGGGAAATGATAAACAGCTTACTGACAACCAAAGGAAGCCTGTAAGGGTTCATCATTATGAGAGACTGGTTCCCTCAAAGTTCTACTTCTCAGATAAAGCCACTCATCCCTCCAAAGGAGAGATGTGATTATCTTAGAAGGACTTTTAGTCATTGGGAAGAATGGAAGCACAGGATGCTTTCCATGTTTGTGAAAGAAATCATCCTAACTACAAGGCTCTCCCTATGTCCTATCTCCTAATCTTCATCAGACACCTTCAGGCACAAACAAATTCAAAGCTCCAAGTATCTTCAAGCAACTTCAAGCATCCTCCTCTTGTCTTCAACTTGTCTTCAATCTCAACCAAAGGCAAACCAAGCACAAACCCTAATCTAAGGGAACTAAGGAAGTTAAACTAATTGAATTAGTAAATTAGGATCACCTAAAACCTAGTACTAAAGTTAGTCCTAACTAAAATACTAAAATCAATTGTAAAATCATACAAAAATGACTATGGGAACCTATGTCAATCATGACTCTACCATGTTAATTTCAAAGATCAAATCATCAAATTAGACCTAGAACTAAATTCTACATTACAAGGTATCAAACCTAAACCCTAAAAGGAAGCATCTAAATATCAATCTAGAAAGCACACCTATTTTCATCACAAAAATGTGAGAAACATTCTATGGGATCATACATGTCTAACCTAATCACACACAAAAAATTAGGCTCAAAATCATCACCAAGTGATCACACTAATTCCACAAAAATATGCATCAAACATAATCATTTTAATATCAATTAAAATATAAAATTCCAATTAAATCAGAAAATACATGAAATGAAAATATTTTTTCTCTAAAAAATACTAGACTCAATCATGATTAGAATGCAAAAATAATGGGTATAATTGGATAAATTTTCAATTTATTATGAATTTTTCAAGAACCATGCATAAAATGAAAATTAAATGAAAATCAAATAAAAAGAATAAGCGCACAGTGTGGATAGCAACAGAGCATAGTTCAAATCCTGGGTTGGGCCATCAGGGGGGTGTGGATAGCGCCTAGTTCACTAAGCCCAGCACAACAAATAAATGAAACGCAACTTTTCCTTCAGAACTCCTTCACAAGCTGAGATTAGAACGTGGCCGTTGGATTGCTTCCTCAGTCAAAGTCCAACCATCATCCAATGGTGCTAACATCATCTTCAACCTTTCAAACACCTGAGCTTCGCGCCCAGCTCCGGCCACCACCGGTGGAGCTCCAGTCGTCTTCTTCAACCCTAGTTCTCTCTAGGAGCCTCTATTGCAAACGGTCAAAACATGAAACTCATCCCAAATCTTGCCACGAATTCAACCATACCCTTAGTTTCCTCTGAAACCTCAAGATTCACCATATCCAAATCTCAACCGAAAATGGTGATTCCCCTATTTTGTCTCTAATTCTCCAATTAACCATCTGAAATTCATCCTACACCATTCTACAATAAATCTAACACCTTAATTCAACTTAATTCTACCTAAATCATGCTAGGGGAAGAAAGTTACCAACCTGAAAATCTTGGATGAACAGATGCACGAAACCTCCAATTCAAGCTCTACAATCTTGCAGACACGATCAGTGAACCTTCTTCTTGCTTCTGTATGCAAAAGAACCAGTTGAAAGTGCTTGAATCTTGAAACCCGATGGTGAGTTGCAGGTGCTGAAAATCACTTGCTCATACACAATTTAGCCACCAATTCTTCTTGATAATGATCTAGAATCACTCCTTGACATCCATGGAAGAAGTTCCAATCAAGAAAATGGAAGGAAAATGGAGAATTTGGTGAAACCGATTGCACTTGCAAGCTATGAAATTTCAATCTCAAACTATGATTTCTCCTTCAATCATCACCAACCTCTTCAATGGATCATCTCTACTCAATATATAGATGATGTTTGGATGATCTAGAACCCTCTAGATCCTTCTAATGAGAGTTTCCACTTCTCATGTCATGAGATTTTCAAACACATCTAATGCTATGCCCAACTCTGTTTGCAGCTTGAAACCAACCTCAATCTCCTTCAATTTCTCCCCTAGTGACATTTTGGAAGAGTTTAGCTTGCAAAGACCCTTGCTCATGCCTTGATTTTTAGTTATGCACATGTTACTTAATATGCAAGCAAGTGCTTTTCAAAGCAAGTCCACAAATTGAATCTCAACTCAAAAATGTGGCTAAACCAATGTTCTTAAAATGTTTTCTAGAGTCAAAATGATATATTACATGCCATGGTTTGGATGTGTAGGTTGAAAATATCAATTTCCAACTTTGGTTTATTTAACTTATGCCTTTATTTTAGGTCCTTTTTGCAACATTGAGCTACAAGCCTTTCCATCATCTCATGACCTCCTTACTAGCCTTAAAACATCATTTTGAACAAGTTTGATGTTGAAGATTTTTCCATTTGAAATTTGGAAATAGGAGTTATGGTCTTATGCTTGAAATGACCTGTAATCTCCAAATGACCAAAATGCCCTTGACTTGTCAAAGCCATAACTTGAGTTCTACAAATCCTATAAAGGACTTCTAGTACTCTCTAGAAAGCTAAGAAGATAAGGAACAACATTCATGTTGAACAAAAGTCCATAGGAATCATCCTTCTTGGGCAAACGTTTGATGCAAGTTGGGTAACTTTCAAGGCCCCAGATTCACATACCTCAGATGACCTGTAACTTGTCAAAGTCATAACTTGAGCTCTACAAATCCTATCAAGGACTTATAGTACTCAAATTAAAGCTAAGAACAAGCTCTACAAAATTCATGTTGGGGGCAAGATGAGATGACAATAACATCTTGAGCTAAAATGCCTTGAAGATAGGGATCAAACTAGGGGATTTTACACTGTCAAGTCTTAGAAACCCTAGCTTGAAACTTCTCAAACTCTTCAATCATGATGAGTTAGCCTTGGAATCATCCTCAAAGCATCTCAATGCATCAATCCATGATCACATGGCCCTTGAATTAGGTCTCAACCTTGTCCAAATCATCAGTTGACCTAGGGTTGACCTAGTCAAACCCTAACTGCACCACTCATGGCTGAGTCTTCTTAATCTTGCACAATGACCTATCTAGGCCTCATGATGGCTTTCAAGACATCTCATAATATCTCTCAAGGCTTCAAGTCTATTTTCATGGCTTCAGAATCATCTGAGGTCTTTCCACAACTCTCAAGTTAGGAGGCACACACTCTTGGTCTCAACCACACTCTCTGAGGATCTTCTGACTCCTCTGACAAGGATATCAACCCTTGAACACTTGAATAACCTTCTTGGATAGCTTCATAGTCTTGTATAGCTCTTTATTGGTACTCATACCTCTTGATCTCCTGCATACATGTCAATGAAATGCAAATGATAATGCTAATGTGAATGAAATGAAACATAAGCTAGGTAAAGAAATGTTGGTCAAATTTTGGGGTGCAACACCTTGTGAATTCTGATGTAGTCAGAAAATATTATGCCAAAATAAAGACCGCTAAGTCGATAGCCTGAAAAGGCAACTTAGGAAACAATAGGTATCCCGGTGGATCAAAACCTATGAAGGAGATCCAAGCAAAAGTTAGGGATAAAAATACAAAACTAAGAGTTCGCTAAATCAAAAACCTGAAAGGGCGACTTAGGCAAAAATGAGTGTCCTAGTGGATTGAAAACCCGAAAGGGAGGTCCGGGAAAAAGTTAGGGACAAAAGGTATTTCACTACATCAGATGGTGTTTATCATTGCAAAAGATCAAAGCAGAAGTTCAATCCAACCGCTCTCTCCAGAAGCAAGGTTTTAGGAGATCTTAGTTATTAGGGCTAGTAGTGTTATTGGATTCAATGTAGCCTTTCCCTATTGCTATTTTTAGATTGTAATAATCCATGGAGCTTTTCCATTTGCAAGCTACCAGTCTTAAATAAAATCATACTTTTTTCGATTCAATTCATATCATTTATGCTTTCTCTACTTTTTTTTGTTATGCAAAATGTCATTTATTTGTTAATAATAATTTTGAAAGTGAAATGTTTTGAATTAAAAAGAAACGTTTTTGAAAACATGATGAAAAACATAAAATTTGCTTTGACATGTGGAATGCTTTAAAGGAAATCTTTTGTTTCCCCAAGAAGTCTTAAAGTTGCAGAAGCACTGTTAGACCATTTAAAAAGAATCCCCAATGAAGCATAAACTGACAACATTTTTGGAATGATCCTTTGATAGTGTGTGATTTTCAAGACTAAGATAATCTCCTCGGTGTCTGTCTTGTGACATGTTTATTGGTGTTGAGGATTTATTCCCCAGTGGAGTCATTCTTTGTTCCCTACTGAAGTTACCCTACTTTCCCCAGTAAGCTTCCTTAGCTTCATACTTCCCCAAGTGAAGTAGATGTATATTCCCACTGAATATTTGGACTCCTTTATTCCTGAATGTTTCCCTGCAACTCCTTTTCTTCCCCAACAATGTGAATATGTTCATCTATTCCCCATGAGTCTCCAAGCCTCGTGTCTCTCTGTGAACTCCGCATTTGCATACCATAATCACCCGCATCATGTCATATCATGTGCATTTAACATTAATCCAAGTATTTGTTGTTGGTTGTATCCCCCTTGGACTCCAAGACCAGTTGTTACAGGAATTGTTGTTAAGATCTTTCGTTGTCACCAATATATCCCCTTGAAGTCCAGTTGTTGCTGGCATCAATTCGTTGGAAGCTGGTTATCTTACCTTTCTTTGCGGTTTAAGTTTGATTATTTTGGCACATACATGAGAGTTTAATTACCCTGTATCTTTCTTGACGTTTCCTGAAGATCCCATTTGATCTCTTCATTTTAATGAATTTCCAGAGGCTTGGATGTTAATTTTTGTTTGAAAACTCCAGCATTGTTTGGCATGATCCTATTGTTATGAGGTCCTATCCTGTTCAATTCTATTTTATGAGGATTTTATTCTTGTTCAATCCTATTGTTATGAGGATATTTTTACTTGTTTGGTTCTTATTGTTATGAGGATTTTTTTCTTTGCTTGATCCTATTGTTATGAGGATCTTATCTTGTTTGACATGATCCTATTGTTATGAGGGTCACGTCTTGTTCGATCATATCCTTATGAGGGTCATGTTTTGTCTATTGTTCTAGAGTGTCACCCGGTCATGTTTGAATTCGTTGATCAACCACTCTAGATATCCCCCAGTGGAGACCATCTTTTTGGTTTTACCTCCAGTGAGGATCTTTTCTTCTAGAGTGTCACCCGATTATGTCTGAACCTGTTGATCAATCACTTTAGGTGTCCCCCGTTTATTCCTGTTCCCTAGTGTTTTGTCATCCCCTGTCAATTGTTACCCTTTGTTGTTGACTTTAACTTTTTAGTTTCATTCTTGTATGCATTTGCACTTATCATTCCATCATGAACCATCATGCTAGAGTTAATTGCATGTCAAGGTTGTTACCAACATTGTTGATAGCGTCCCTTTGTCCATAGCATATCATGCCATTGCATCTAGGGGAGAATCTCCAATTTTTCTATATTTAAATACCTTTCACTTTGATTTCATGAGGATTGTCATCGCTCATGTCATCTGATAAAGTTATTTAAATAGGGGAAACTGTCATACCTCAAATTTTACCCCTATATTTCATCATCATTTGCATAACATCCTAGGAAAATTATTTATGCATAGCTAACAAATTATCAAGATATGTCTTTATTTTGTTCATCTGTGAATTAGGGTTTTCCCTAAGTGATTTAATAGATCGACCAGTCAAAGTTTTGGACGGATCATAAATAAAAACACTTCTCATATAATCAAGAGACTTCCCTTCATCAATAATCAAGTATAATATGGCTTCATTACAAGTCCTTCAAGATTCAAATTCATCTGGCCATAAACTAAAGTTTTTCAACTAAAGTCAACTGCATCTTTGACTTTTGAACAAGGCATGATCTCAAACCTTGAGAAATGATTCAAGACATTCAAATATATCCTTTGAGTCCTCCCATGGTGCTCAAATTGCCCAAAAGATTGAAAACATTGAAGATCAAGAGGTGAAGGTTCATTTGATACACAAGTCATTCACTACAAAGTCAAACCTTTAACTTTAGGTTTTTTGGACAAATACAAGCTTCTCAAGTCAACTTTCATTGGAAACATGTTTGATGATTGAATTAATCAAGAAAAATCATAAGAATAAAGGTTACTTGAAAAAGGGCAATAAAAGAGAAATTGAAATTTTTCTGTTATGAATAGCTCTTCACATACTAAAACTTTGTCAATGAGGAGGATTCCCCAAAAAGTGATTGTATTTTTATTTATGAGGCCATGAAGTTGGTGTTTCATTCAAACTTGTGTTCTAACACTTAGAAATTTTGAGACAAATCTGCCTTGAAAAAGTAACCAACATGTGAGCCAGTTTTCATCATGATCCATTTTGATTCAATAAAAACTCAAAACATGAAAGTTGTAGAGCATGTTTCAAGATTTCCAAAGAGTAAAAGAACTCATTAATACCATTTTTGAGCTATGAGTTTTGAAGAGGCAAAGTTGGCCTTCCACACTTGAATTCTAGGTCATTTTTCATGCCAAAACATTGAGCAAATCCTACAAAACCTACTCAATGTCAGAATGCAGGTTATGTTGCTTCTAAATATTCACATAATTGATGATTTACCCAGACCCTAAGTGCATTATCCAAGTGTTTTAAGCTTTATGCAAAGGATCATTCCATTTTGGGAAGAAAGTTCACACTTCCATTTTGATAAAGTGGCTTAAACCAAAGTCAACTTGTCTTAAGCCCATTTTTTTTCCTTATGTACCAAACCTTTCTAGGACTCAAAAGCAACATGTCAGCATTCTACAACAAATTTTGAAAAGGATTTGTACTTGTCTTGGAACCATGAAGATCAAATAACTATCCATTTGGTTTCTAACCAAACCAAGAGAGCTCCAACTTTGTGATTCTGTATCAACCTGATCTTCACCCTTTCCCTATAAATAGAGACTTGTTCCTTGCTTCCAAAAACACAACAAAACCTCAGAGACACACTCAAACAAACCTCACTTCAGCATCTTGCAAAGCAAACCACCACTTGTGCCAAGAATCCCTATTTTGCACAAACATACTTCTCGCTACTCGAAAAATGCAACGACGGGGAGGCGAAAAGAAAGGACAGAAGAGTCGCCACCGAACTTTATTTATCCCATGAGGGGAAAGGAAAATATCGAGAAAACCTTAGGAAAAGAACGAATAAGATGGTCTCGCAACCAAGAACGGGTTCGGAAGCCGGTTATGCGAGGGGAAGGTATTAGCACCCTTCGCATCCATCGTACTCGATGGGAACCTTTTGTTTGTCGATGTGTGAATTTATTTGCTTAAATATTATGCTATAAAAGTGTTCTAAAAGATAGAGAGAAGGGTTTAGAAACGGGGAAAGAAAGGTAACGGGGGGAAGAAGAGAGAGAACAGACTCGGTAGGACTTCGCGGTCCTAGGCTTACGTATTCTCAATAGGTATGAGAAAGTCAGAGTCGACGTAGTTCGGGGAACTACAAATATGGGGGGAAGTGTGCTCGGCAAGGATTGTGGCCCTTGTGCCTACGTATCTTTACTTGAAAGAAGTAAAGAATCAGAGCAGCCATAGTTCGGGGCTACAGATATAGGGGGGGATGTGCTCGGCAAGGATTGTGGCCCTTGTGCCTACGTATCTTTACTTGAACGAAGTAAAGAATTAGAGCAGCCGTAGTTCGGCCTACGGTGTGCGGGGAAGTCTTGGTAGACGCTTCTATCGTGCGCATTCTAGCAGTTAGGTGTATTGCTGCTCGCTCGTTGGAGACTTAGGCGTTACCTGTTTGCGGTAGAACGGACGTAGCATGCCTTTCTGGGAAAGGGTGAAAAAGAAAAAGGGTGCTCGCTAGGATATCGCAATCCTATGCCTACGTATTCTCAATATGCATGAGAAATCAGAGCAACGTAGTTCGTGCCTACGGTGCGGATAACCAGTGTGTTTGGGGAAGATGCTATCGTGCGCGTTCTAGCAGTTTAGGTGTTTTGCTGCTCGCATGTGAGGAGACTTATGCGTACCTGTTTGCGGTAGAACGGACGTAACATATCCAGTTTGAAAGGTTGGTTTTCGCCATGCGAGGCAAGGTATCATGTTTGATTGGTTGAGATTGTTTTTGGGGCGAGATAGGTCCTCGGATAGTAACCCTTACAGGTAATACCCAATTCTTTATCTCAAAGTTTTTGTTGTAAAAAATGTGTGGCGAACGTAGCGTCTTCGTATTGAAAGACGAGTATCAAGACCACACACACTACAGTGAGTATCCTGACACTCGGAGAGGAAGAAGACCACTCAATCCTCTCTCTTTAGTTCAACACAAAGAGAACTTCATTATCTTATTAAAATGTTTTTGGTTTTGAATGGTAAGTGCTTTGCGACAGAGAACCCTACGGTAAACGTCAGCACTCGGGATAGGAGAAGGCCTACGCCTAACCACTCCACGATCATTCAAGTTTTTGTTGTGAAAATAATTTGAAATGCACTCGGTGCGGGACCGAGGTTTTTAGGTGACAAGGGTTGCGGAATGAAGTTAAAGAGGGAGAGGTGGTGGATGGAGGCGTGTCTTCGTATTGAAAGACGAATATCGAGACCACCCTGACTACAGTGGGCATCCCAACATTCGGAGAGGAAGAGGTCTACACCCAATCCTCTCTCTTTAATTCAATACAAAGAAAAATGATTCCTTATTGAAGGGGTTTGAAAATGCGCTCGGTACGAGACCGAGGTTTTAGGAGGGAAGGTTTGAAAAGTCACTCGGTGCGGGACCGAGGTTTTTAGGAGGAGAGAGAATGTCGTCTTCGTATTGAAAGACGAGTATTGAAACCACCCACACTACAGTGAGCATCTCGACACTCGGAGAGGGAGAAGTCTACACTTAACCCTCTCTTTTTAATCCAATACAAAGGAAAGTTGATTCCTTATTGATGATGATTCGAGAACCTGCCAAAGAGATGGAAAATATACACAGGATATGGATAATATACAAGATATATAATCAACAGTCCACCAATTAGGATTTTAAGATTTCGATATCGATTAGGTGTTTTAAGAGAATGTACAAGTCAATTGAATATTTACAAGATAATAATATACATAATATATGTGCAAGAATATAAATGACTGAAATTAAAACAATTTTATATTTGACAGAAAATTAAAGTAGTTGTATATTGACAGAAAATAAAGCAGTGGTATATTGGTTAGTTGATCGAATCGGGACACAAAGAATGGGATCTCGTCTTAACCACAAACAAAATGTCGATTAATCGAAGGTAGCCTATCGCGATCCCAAAGTAAGGAAGATGACCCCAATGGTCATCCCCCATAGATTTGAAATCGGGAAGGTTATCGACTTCGAAAATCTGACGCTTACGGATAAAAAGCCTTCATCGATCCATAAGTCAAAATGAAATTTAAACGGAGAAGAGATGAGAAGAGAATGAGGTGGGTCTCGGATCCAACAAAGAGATGAGAAGAGAATGAGGTGGGTCTCGGATCCAACGATACTTATCAATATCTTGACTTAGTAATCGATTTATGGAAGCGTCGTCATCGACCTAAACAAGATGAAATGAAATAAAGTCGGAAAGTGAGAAAGAAGAGAAAGTCGGTCTCAGATCCATCATTTCTCATCAATAATTTGACAGAAAAACAATAGAGGTCTCGTCATCGACCAAAACAAGATGAAATGAAATAAAGTCGGAAAGTGAGAAAGAAGAGAAAGTCGGTCTCAGATCCATCGTTTCTCATCAATAATTTGACAGAAAAGTAATAGAGGTCTCGTCATCGACCTAAACAAATGAAAATGGGACAAAATGCCCAATAACAAATGAAGAATAAAATCAACTCTAAAAAATAAAATACTATTGAAATAAAACTCTATATATAAAACAAATATAAACTCTAATATGAAATAGTTCTAAAGAAATATGATATAAAATAAAATTTAGAAAATATAAGATACTCTAAAATTAATAAGAAAAATAAGTAGAAAATTTAATAAAAAAAATATATCTAAAATATACATTACATAGAATAGCATTTACAAAACAAAGGGGTTAGTAGTGAAATGGAGGGGTGCAGATGTGAACCTCGCGGTTGGGCTTCACGGGCTCACAGAAAACCAAAACCTATGAAACAAAACCACAACAAAATCAGATCAACAAATAACAACAAAAGAAAATTTAATGGAAAAGAAAAGGGCTTAAGCCCGGCCCACACCACACGAGGTGGAACACGCTCAAGAGCAACACGCAGGCCACCTCTCACTCTGTTCAATCACCTCTCTCTATCTCACTCTCTCACTGTTTCAATTATTAATTCAACTCAATCTCTCCACTTGTCTCAACCTCTCGCTATTCTCTCAATCTCGTCTCTGGTTTGTGTGTGAGAGCTTTCTGGGAATGGATTTCGACGGGTTATGGTTGTCGCGATTGGGGGTTCTGATGAGTGGGTCTCACGATGAAGATGTTGTTGTTTGAAGACATCTGGGTTTTGGAAGAAGAAACTTGAAGGAGTTGAGGGTCGGAAACTGGGTATGGAGGTTCATGATTTAGGTTTGGTTTTTTTGTCGCGGTTGTTTGAGGAAAGTCCATGGCGGTTTGTTGGATTTCAACGAAGGTTTTTGCATTCTGAGGATGATGATGGAAGTTAGGTTATGAAGTTTGTGAAGTTTCAAAGTGTGTTAATGGAGGGAATGCGAGTGATTCGAAATGGAGAACGGTTTTCTCTTCATGGCTCTAGGTGTTTGAATTTGTTGTTGATTTGTGGGTTTCATCACAGTTTCGAAGACGGAAGAGGAGCTGTTCATTGGTGGTGTTCTGAGAATGAAATTCGAAGATGGTGGTGAGTTTTTTCGGTTTGAAGGTTGAACGGTGAAGTTTGTTGGTATTTATTGGTTGCGGTTAAGAGCGGAGAGAAATTTGAAGGTTTTGCGAAGGTAATGAAGTTCCGAGGATGACAGTATGAGTTTCGATGGGTTTCCGCCATTGACGGAGTTTGTTTCGTTTGCGTCGGTGTTAAATTTACGAGCGAGTGGGATTTGTGTTGTTCATGTGGTGATGAAGGTTAAATGAAGAACAGGGTCGCGGTTTTTATGATGCGGTAATGGCGGAGAGATGAAAGAGCTTAAAGGAATCTGGGAATGATTAAGGAATCTGGAGAATGGTGATTATGAATTTTGTGATGTGCGTTGCGGAAGGAGTTTTCTGAGTTGGTTATTGTTTATGGAATTTGGTGAAATGAAGATGGTAGGTTGGGTGTTCTAAGATGAGCACCGACGTCGAAACAAAGTGGTATCGTGAAGTGTAGCTGCAACTGTCAAGTTTGAAAGGTTTTGTGGGTGATTTATGAAGGTTTAAGGAAGGTGGGTCTGAGAATCGAAGGAGGAAGTCTAAGTTTGTATTGTTTGTTTATGGTTGACAGAGTTTTGGTGTTAGGTTGCAGAAGTGGAAGAGGTTTGATGGATATGATGAGTTTAACGTTGGTTGAGGTTTGAGGATGATGAAGGTGTGTTTAACGAAGGTGGAGGAGGAAACAGATGTTGAATGGATGAATTTCTGAAGATGACAATGAAGGAGATGGAGTTGTGGTTTAGGGCGGCTAGGGTTCTTGTCCCTGAGTAAGGGACAATGAATAATAGCTTATATAGTGGAATAGTGACATGTGTCCTGGCTTAATGACTGATTATAAGACTAACTGATGATTAACGGTAATTAAAGACAGAAAAACATTGATGACTTAATGAAAGCTGAAACTAATCCTAATAACTAATCTAAAAGAAATAAATTCTGATTAAAATAAAACTATCTAAATAAATAAAAGAAATAATTCTAATTAAAATAAACTAAATCTAAATAAATAAATAAACAATGATAATTAATTACTAATAATTTAATTAATACTAAATAAATAAAAATCTGATAATAAAAATAAAAATCTAATTAATAATTAAAAATCTATTTAAAAATCTATTCTAAAGGAAAAATAAATAACTGATTTAATTCTAAAAGATACAATAAAACAAAATCATATTTTGACCATCTACAAACACTTTGATCATTAAAAATTAATCCACAAACATGTCCTAAGTTGATCACAACCTCACTTCCTAACTATAAACACATTTACATCAGAATCAAAATCAAATTTTATTCACTTTGCAAGAAGGATAGTGTAGCTTGTTAGAAGTGATTCCAAGCATTTAAAAAATTCATAGGAGGTCCAAGGAAGTTATCCAGATCATCAAATCATTTATGTAACATCTTTTGTGAAGTTTTGAATTTTGCTTCAAGAGGTAAGTTTCATATAACCTGAACTCATTGAGTCATGCTATATTTTGATCCACATTGAACTGTAAACTTGTTAGTTATGATGTCTATGATGTTTTCCCCCATTTAATTATTGTTTATCATTAGCGTATGTGACTGTTTTGTTAGAACTGCAGGTAAGAGTTCTTGAGGTTTCGATTTTAATTTTTGAATTAGAGATAGTTTTAGTTGAATTAGGTATTACCATTGTGTTCCTTGTCAAGAAATACAAAAGTTTCATTTTTATTTCGTTGCTTTTCATGTCATATTCGAAGAGTTATGTTTCTTGGAAATTCAAAAATGGAGGGAAGAAGTTTCAAGAGGAAGAATGGAGGGGGAGGGCGCATTTTCATTTTCTGATGCATGTTTAGTCCATATTTTATTTTTGTGACTTAAAAAACAGATGTATGGCCTTCACAAACGTAGTAGCGTGCCTTGCCTTTTTTCTCTTGTCTGATAACCTGGGTTCGACTCCTAGTGACCACCATTTTTGCTACTTTGTGCAATTTTGTTTTGTTTTGTAATTCTGAAGTGTTTTCAAAATATATATTTATGTTTCCCATGTTTATCACACGTGTGCACATGGTTTGATTGGCATTATTTTGAGTAGCAAATCTGGCAACGTGGGTTCAAACCCTTCCAAGGCCAAAACCTTATTTTTATTACTTTTCTTTATGTTTTCTTCACAACTTTGAAAGGCCATAACTTATTGATCCTTTGGCCTTTTTGAGCCACTCTTTTTTCCTACTTTCTTCTTATATTGCCTATTTTATTGTTGTATTTTTTAATTTCTACAAAATATTTATTTTTCACATAATTATGTATAATTAAAGTTAGGGACTTTTTAGGGTTTATTTTGGTCCTTAGTTTAATTCTTTGACTTATTCCTTGATTTCTCTTGGCCATGTTGACTTGTATGAGTGTGGTATACCATGTTTGGACCTTATGCTATGCTTATAACATGTTTGCTTGAGTTTTGCTTAAGTTTATTGTATTTAAATGCATTCTTTTTCATGTGTAAATGACTTGCCTTCCCATGTATGGTTATGAAACTTTTCTCTGACTTTTGCCATGATTCATTCATACCTTGGTGAACATTTGCATGCATATTGTAATACTCTTTTCTACCACACAATTATTATGGCAAAATAACACAGATATCAGAGTAAAATATTAAATTCAACAAAATCCACCTCAAAAGGGCGTACATTTCCCAAATCCTCAAAATAGGTCAAGGCTCCGTAAACAACGGGTTTTCCCAAAATACATCAAATTGCACAAAGCAGCGAAACTCAAAAGGCATAAATCAAGGTTTTCCTCATAAGGAAAGATAATCAAAATAAACTCAAATGAAATATAGTTTAACTCAAAAGACCCCAACCCAATGTTACATATCAGAGCAAGACCCTCTAAGTTAACCAAAAAGACTAACGACTCAAAACTTCAAAAAAATATCCTCGACGGCGTCCACAGCTAAACCTGGTCATTTGCACGTTACCCACGTGGAGGTAACTTTCAAACAGGAAGGGTGAGTAAAACGATTCATAATAATCAATGTATGAAAATCAACATATAAAATGGTGTCATAGTCATATTCCACATCATCGTATTCATCAATAGGCCTCAAAGGCCACAACATCATAAATTATTCCAAATAATTCATAAATGCAAATGCAACAAGACTCAATGCATGTGGCACCAATCATCACAACTCGATGGACACTGGGCCATCAACCTTCCATAGATCCCCGTAAATAGGATCGATTCTACTAGAGAACCGGAGCACATCAACATACTTCACATCCACACAATGGGATTGAAGCCAAAGTAATCGAGGTCCTGAACCGAACTCCGATGCATATGAATGCATAATGCACACGTCATAAATTATCCTCATAATAACATCATAGGTGTATCATCATTCATAATATTCATCATCAACATCAAACGTCATAGCTCATCATCATAATTATCATCATATATCATGTCATCATATCTCATCATAATAATCATCATCATACATCATGTCATCATAGCTCATCACAATAATCATCATCATCATACATAATGTCATCCTAGCTCATCATAATAATCATCATCATACATCATAGAAATTATCATATAATCATGTACAAATCACATAGCGCTCACAGTCATACTCATATTAATTCATTATATTATCACTTATTATCACATATTACTTCATAGTCCTACTCATGTTAATTCGTCAAAGAAATCACAGAATCAAACATCAAAGCATCGTTGTACACGATCAAAATTTGTGAAACTCTGCTACATTCGTTGGCATACTCGCTAGGCGAGTCTGGGGCGAGTTTCTTTGATGTGCGAAGGATTCTTCGCTAGGCGAGTCTGGGAATAACATTGTTCGCTAGGAGAATAGTGCGATGACAACAAATTCTGCTATGCACCAGAACTTGATCCAACCCAAAAGTCTACACGATTCACTTCCCCAATGCCCCCAAAGTATCCCTAAATCAGCCCTAAGGTCTTACGGCGATAAAGGCACAAAACCTACAGTTTATTAACCCATTATGTACCATATTCACGCCCTAAATCACAAATTTCCCTACAATTATCCATACTCATTAGAATTACTCAATATCTAATATTCCTATCCCTTCAAGGTCAGACAAATAACAAATCATGGTTTTTGGCCACAAAGGCCTAACTTTCCCTTTCCCATTGAATTCCATGGTTAGATTCGCAAATAATAGATTTAGGCCACGAAGGCCAAAGATCACTTTTTCTCATATCCACCCTCTAACTCTCAGGAATACTTACCACTACACCACAATCATCAGAGTTCTCACTATCAAATTTCCCTACAGGGTTAGACTAATGTCAAATTAGAGTTTTGGCCATGAAGGCCTAATTTCCCTTTTACTCAAATGAATTCCCATGGTTAACATCTCAATACTTGATTTAGGCCACGAAGGCCAAAATCCCTTTTCTCACAATCATCCCCAAAATCCCTTAAACCCTTACATAGACCTTAAATACATTGAATTTACACATGAAAAATCATGAAGGTAATACTCCTCATACCTTAACTGTCGATTCAAAGTCTTCT
The DNA here is from genome assembly GCA_963859935.3 of Lathyrus sativus. Classification (NCBI taxonomy): domain Eukaryota; kingdom Viridiplantae; phylum Streptophyta; class Magnoliopsida; order Fabales; family Fabaceae; genus Lathyrus; species Lathyrus sativus. The sequence continues at coordinate 342,353,453 of OZ012741.1, forward strand.
CAAATCTTTCCGGGAACCTTCCAAAGCTTTTGCCTCCAATTCTCCTCCTCGGAGCTCTGGCCTGAATTCTTTTCACGGTCTAACAAATGAATCCTAATTCCATCAAAATTTTCTTTTTGTTAAACCTAGACTTGGGCCTCACAATTTGGGTTTTTCCCATAATACCCTCATAACTCCTCATACTTGTCCAATTTGCCCTTATTTCACTTATATTTATTTTAATTAATAATAATATTAATATATTCATATTATATATTATTATTCAAAATAAATAACCCAAATTCCATTAATTCCCAACATTCCACAAAACCACCGAAAATCACCAAAATGCGAATATTTTTATTTAAATAAATTAAATAAATATTCCCATTAAATTTGGGGTGTTACAACTCTCCCCCACTTAAAGAATTTTTGCCCTCGAAAAGTACCTCAAGGAAACAGAGTCAGGTATGACTCCCTCATCTAATTCTCACGCTTCCAAGTCCAACTTCCTCCAGCTGGTCCTCCCAAAACTACCTTTACCAAGGCAATCTCTTTACTTCGCAGTTGCTTCACTTCTCATATCATCAATCCGAACAGGCAACGCCTCCACAGTCAGATCATCTATCATTTGTACATCATCTATCCGAATCACATGCAACAGATCTAGAATGTACTTTTTAACTGAAACTCATGAAACACGTCATACAAATTTGCAAACGATAGCGGTAAAACAGTCTGACCTGCTACTTCCCCCACGCTTCCGTAGCGCCACTCTGATATGGACGAACAAAATACAGTGTGAGCTTTCGAGATTTCAAAGCTCAGCCAACACCAGTTACCGACGTAACTCCCAAAAACACGTGATCTCCTTCATGGAACTCAAGTGTTTTCCTCTTCTTATCATGGTAACTCTTCTGACGACTCTACGACACTTTCATCTTTCCTTGGATCATCTTGATCTTTTCAGTCGTCTCTTGCACAATCTCAGGTTCAAGTATAACACTCTCGCCTGATTCATACCAATACAAAGGAGTCCTACCTCTCCTACCATACAATGCCGCATACGGTGCCATTCTGATACTAGAATGATACAGTTGTCGTAGGTAAACTCAATCAACGGCAAATGACTATCCCATGATCCACCTTGATCCAACACACAAGCTCTCAACAAAACCTATAAATACTGGATAGTTCTCTCTGTCTGTCCATCCGTCTGCGGATGATAGGCAGAACTCAACCTTAACTTAGTGCCCAAAGTTGTCTGCACACTCTCCCAGATCCTCAATAAAGATCTCAGATCTCTATCAGACACAATACTCGACGATATCCTATGCAACTTCACAATTTCCTCAACATACATCTCAGCTAGCGTCAGCATAGAACGGTTAATCCTCATTGGTAAGAAATGAGCTGATTTAGTTAATCTATCCACAATTACCCAAATCGAATCATATCCCTCTCACAGTCTTCGGCAAACCCGACACAAAATCCATGGAAATACTATCACATTTCCACTCTGGAATATTCAACGGTTGCATCAAACCCAATGATCTTCGTTGTTCAATCTTCGACTCCTGACAAGTCTAACCAGCATACACAAACTCAACAACTTCTTTCTTCATCCCTGGCCATCAAAACAATTTCCTCAAATTCGGGTACCTCTTCATAGCACTGATATGGATACTCAATCTACTTCGATGTCCTTCCTCAAGAATACTCTTTTTCAAGCCAACAATATCTGGAACACCAACTCTATCACGATGTCCCATGATATCATTTCATTAATCTGAAAATCAGCTCTTCGACTTTGATCCATCAAATTCAACCGGTCTACCAACTCAAATCAGATTTATGACCTTCTCAAATCTCATCAAGAATACCGCTAGTAAGCTTCAACATACCAAGCTTAACTCCATAAGAAGTCTCTTCACAAACCAAACTCATATCACGAAATTACTCAATCAGTTCTAACTCTTTTACCATCATGATCGGTATATGCGAAGATTTCCTACTCAATGCATCAGCTACCACGCTTACTTTATCCGAATGGTAATTCGAACCAAAATCATAATCCTTCATAAGTCCCAATCATTTCCTTTGCCTTGCATTCAATTCTTTCTGATCAAATAAATACTTCAAACTCTTATGATCACTAAACATCTCAAATCTCAAATCAAACAAATAATTCCTCCTAAGCTTCGACACAAACACAACAACAACCAACTCTAAATCATGCTTCAGATAATTCCTCTTATGCACTTTAAGTTGCCTTGAAGCATAAGATAAAACTTGTTGATGTTGCATTAACACCTCTTCCAATCCCGTCAATGAAGCATCACAATACATAACAATTGTTCTGTCAGATTCGGCAAAATCAAAACATGAGTTATTGTCAGCCTTTCTCAAAAGCTCTTGAAAAATTCTTTACACTTTGCATCCCAAAAAAAATCTTGAACCTTCCTAGTCCACTGCGTCAATGGCAAAGATAACTTGGCGAAACCCTTCAATGAATCCTCGATAATAATCTGTCAACCCAAGGAAACTTCTAATCTCAAAAATAGGTTTTGGAGCTTCCCATTGCAATACAGTTTCAACCTCCGACATATCAACCAAAATAACTCTACTCGAGATCACATGACTAAGGAACTCGCTTCCTTCAACCAAAACTCACACTTTGACATTTTAACATACAACTGCTTCCCTCTAAATGCTGATAACATAATTTTCAGATGCCCAACACGATCTTCTTTTTACTCTTCGAGTATATCAAAATATCATCAATGAACATAACCACAAACTTGCCCAAATAAGTATGGAAAATTCCGTTCATATACTCCACAAATACGCATGGTGCATTAGTCACACCCAATGGCATCACGAAATACTCATAATGTCCATACTTTGTTTTAAAAGCAGTCTCCTGAATATCATTAGCCTTCACACGAATCTGATGATACCCAGATCTCAAATCTATCCTACTAAACACACTTGCAACAACCAACTGATCCATCAAATCATCGATCCTTTGAAGTGAACACTTATTCTTGATAGTCTCCTTGTTCACTTATCTATAATCCACCCAAAGCCTCACAGAACCTTCTTTCTTCATAATTAATAAAATTGGTGTACCCCACGGTGAAACACTCGAACAAATGAATCTCTTCTCAAGCAAATCTTCAAGTTGACTCTTCAACTCTTTCAAGCCCAATGCAGACATACGATATAAGGCCCTCAATATCGGAGTAGTTCCAGGAACTAAGTTGATCGCAAACTCCACTTCACATTTTGGCTGTAAATCACTATCTTGTTAGGAAAACTTCCGGATAATCACAATTAATTGGCAACCCACCAACTTCCCCACTTTCATTAACACTTGAAGGTTCCATCAAAATAAACATCTCAGCACCATCCTGCACCGACTCACAAAAAATCTATAAGAACTTAGCTTAACTCAAAACAATTCACTGCACACGCCATCTAAGCTTGCAAGACACGTCTATCTCATCCAACATGACTTCGTCCACTATCAACAAGACATTAAGGGTGACCAGTTCCTCAATTTGCTAATAGACAGCCGAAAATCATGATGGGGCGTAAACCATCTTTACCAAACCATAAGAGCATTCAACAACACACTGAGCCGCCACTCCACACTTGCAACATCCTGGAGAAGCACCAGCTTCTCCCCCACTTGTTGCATTCCCAATTTTGCAGACAAAGGTTAGAAAATAAACGTGTACCGACAGTGTTTTCACAGACATGTCGCATACTAGGGAACAAATAACATTAGACAACTTGGTCGAACGGACCGACCTGCTCTGATACCACTAATGTAACACCTTTTTCTACCCCACAATTATTATGGAAAAATAACACAGATATCAGAGTAAGATATTAAATTCAACAAAAGCCACCTCAAAAGGGCGTACGTTTCCCAAATCCTCAAAATAGGTCAAGGCTCCGTAAACAACGGGTTTTCCCAAAATACATCAAATTGTACAAAGCAGTGGAACTCAAAAGGCATAAATCAAGGTTTCCTCAAAAGGAAAGATAATCAAAATAAACTCAAATGAAACATAGTTTAACTCAAAAGACCCCAACCCAATGTTACATATCAGAACAAGACCCTCTAAGTTAACCAAAAAGGAAAACGACTCAAAACATCAAAAAAAATATCCTCGACGGCGTCCATGGCTAAACCTGACCATCTGCACGTTACCCACGTGGAGGTAACATTCAAAAAGGCAGGGTGAGTAACACGATTCATAATAATCAATGTATAAAAATCAACATATAAAATGGCGTCATAGTCATATTCCACATCATCGTATTCATCAATATGCCTCAAAAGCCACAACATCATAAATTATTCCAAATGACTCATAAATGCAAATGCAACAAGACTCAATGCATGTGGTACCAATCATCACAGCTCGATGGACACTAGGCCATCAACCCTCCATAGATCCTCATCAATAGGATCAATTCTACTACAGAACCGGAGCACATCAAAATACTTCACATCCACACTATGGGATTGAAGCCAAAGTAATCGAGGTCTTGAACCGAAGTCCGGATGCACATGAATGCATGATGTACACGTCATAAATCATACGCATAATAACATCATAGGTGCATCATCATTCATAATATTCATCATCATCAAACGTCATAGCTCATCATCATAATCATCTTCATACATCATGTCATCATATCTCATCATAATAATCATCATCATACATCATGTCATCATAGCTCATCACAATAATCATCATCATACATCATGTCATCATAGCTCATCATAATAATCATCATCATACATCATAGAAATCATCATACAATCATGTACAAATCACATAGCGCTCACAGTCATACTCATATTAATTCATCATATAATCACATATTACTTCATAATTATACTCGCGGTAATCCTCATGCTATCGCCTATTAATCACATAAACTTCACAGTCCTACTCATGTTAATTCGTTAAAGAAATCACAGAATCATACATCAAAGCATCGTTGTACACGACCAACATTCACGAAACTCTGTTACATTTGTTGGCATGTTCGCTAGGCGAGTCTGAGGCGAGTTTCTTTGTTGTGCGAAGGATTCTTCACTAGGAGAGTTCGGGAACAACATTGTTCGCTAGGCGAACAATGCGATGACAGCAAATTCTGCTATGCACCAGATCTTGATCCAACCCAAAAGTCTACACGATTCACTTCCCCAATGCCCCCAAAGCATCCCTAAATCATCCCTATAGTCTTACGGCGATAAAGGCACAAAACCTATGGTTTATTAGGCCAATCCCGTACCATATTCACGCCCTAAATCACAAATTTCCCTACAATTACCCATACTCATTAGAATTACTCAATATCTAATACTTATATCCCTTCAAGGTTAGACAAATAACAAATCATGGTTTTTGGCCACGAAGGCCTAACTTTCCTTTTCCCAATGAATTCCACGGTTAGATTCGCAAATAATAGATTTAGGCCACGAAGGCCAAATATCACTTTTTCTCATATCCACCCTCTAACTCTCAGGAATACTTACCACTACACCACAATCATCATAGTTTTTACTATCAAATTTCCCTACAGGGTTAGACTAATGTCAAATCAGAGTTTTGGCCACGAAGGCCTAGTTTCCCTTTTACTCCAATGAATTCCCATGGTTAACATCTCAATACTAGATTTAGGCCACGAAGGCCAAAATCCATTTTCTCACAATCAACCCGAAAATCCCTTAAACCCTTAAACAGACCTTAAATACATTGAATTTACACATGGAAAATCATGAAGGTAATACTCCCCATACCTTGATTGTCGATTCAAAGCCTTCTCAAATCTTTCTGGGAACCCTCTGAGGCTTTTGCCTCCAATTCTCCTCCTCGGAGCTCTGGCCTCAATTCTTTTCACAGTCTAACAAATGAATCCTAATTCCATCACAGTTTTCTTTTTGTTAAACCTAGACTCGGGCCTCACAATTTGGGCTTTTCCCATAATACCCTCATAACTCCTCATACTTGTCCAATTTGCCCTTATTTCACTTATATTTATTTTAATTAATAATAATATTAATATATTCATATTATATATTATTATTCAAAATAAATAACCCAAATTCCATTAATTTCCAATATTCCACAAAACCACCGAAAATCACCAAAATGCGAATATTCTAATTTAAATAAATTAAATAAATATTCCCATTAAATTTGGGGTGTTACACATATGAACCCTTGTGTTTGTCCATCCTTGTTTATGTGTTCATAAGTGCCTTAAAATTTGATAACATGCCTTTACTTGATTCCTAACTTTTATGCTTACCTTGTGCAAACCTTTGTGAAGTTTTAACCCTTGAACATGATCACTTTGAACCTTCACATGTACTCTAGGTTGTTGTTACCTATGTCTTGAACCATGTCCAAACTTGTTTGCATGATTAAAGTAATGTCTTGACTTGTTTTCATGATTGGTTTTTAATGGAATACATGTTTAAGTATTGTTGTGACTCATCCCTATATTGTTGAACTTTTGAATGGTATCCTTGTTTAAACCTTATCCGTATTTAAGTAATGTCTTGACTTATCCATGCTTGTTTGAACCTTATCCATGTTTAAGTAATGTCTTGACTTATCCATGCTTGTTAAACCATATTCATTTTTAAGTAATGTCTTAACTTATCCATGCTTGTTTGAACCTTATCCATGTTTAAGTAATGTCTTGAATTATCCATCCTTGTTTGAACCTTATCCATGTTTAAGTAATGTCTTGACATATCCATGCTTGTTTGAACCTTATCCATGTTTAAGTAATGTTTTGACTTATCCATTCTTATTTGAACTTATCCATGTTTATGTAATGTCTTGACTTATCCATGCTTGTTTGAACCTTATCCATGTTTAAGTAATGTCTTGACTTATCCATGCTTGTTTGAAGGTATCCATGTTTAAAGAATGTTTGGACTTATACATGTATTGTTTGAACTTTGAATCTTATCGATGTTTAAGTATTGATATGACTTATACATGTTTGCCTTGAACTTTGAATGATACAATGTTTAAGTATTGTTATGACTTATCCATGTTTCGTCTTATATTCATGATTAAGTGATGTTAGTAAACCCTAATCCTTGCTTGTCTTAGTTGTACATTTGAATCCTTGTTTTCATCCATGAATGTTTTGGTCTTGTTAGAACCATGTCACATGAATGTTTTGGTCTTGTAGAACCATCTCACTTGTATGATACCTTGGTTAACATCATGTTTGAATGTTACCTTCAATTGATGTCATGTTTGAATATCATCTTTGTTCATCTCATCCATACTCATTCATCTTGTTTATGCTTACTTTAACTTTGTCAAGATACCCCTAAGTGATGTTAGCTTGTTAGCCTTCATCCTTCTTTATTCTCTTTTGTTTCCAAATCCAAAGAAAGGTTCTTGTTGTTGAATTTAAGTCATAGGTAGCTTAGCCTTACCTCAATTCCCCTTTTGACCTTGTTAGAGTCGTTAACCTTTTCAAATTAGCCTTAGTTTAGAGTTTTTAAACTCTATGTAAGTGTTATTGTTATGAACACTTACCTTCCCCTTTGAACCTTGATCACTATCAAGTGTTCTTCATCCTTGTTAAAGTGAACTACAATTACTCTGATTCCATCCTTGCTAGGATACGTAGGCACAAGACCGCAAAGTTTTGACGAGCACACTTAGTAAAAATTCTAGGTCTTTCCGCTTAGAACATTCCCAACCAATAGCAAACAAACAATAATATAACACAAATTCCACAAAAGGTTCCTATAGAGTACTATAGATACTTAGGGTGCTAACACCTTCCCTTAGTATAACCAACTCCCGAACCTTTATATCTCTTTGCTTTGTTATTGCATTGCATACTTAGGGTTTTTATTAGATCATTTCCCTTTCCTTTGGATAAATTAAAGTTCGATGGTGAACATTTAAAGATTTTTGATTCAAGTTAATACAATAGCTTGATATCTAATTCTCACCACAATAGTAGAGAATACCAATTGTGACTCATCCTTATGTTTCAAGAACTTTACCCATGTCCAGCGACTATAGTCATCAATAATGACTAGTCCATACTTCTTACCACTGATGGATGCAGTTTTCACTGGACCAAACAAATTAATATGCAGATGCTCCAACGATCTGGAGGTTGAAACAACATTTTTAGCTTTGAAAGAAGTTTTGTAAAACATGCCTTTCTAACATGCTTCACAAAGAGCATCTAAGCCAAACTTCAGGTTGGGTAAGCCTCTAACTAATCCAAGCTTATTTAGATGAGAAATCCTCCTCATGCTAACATAGCTCAAACATCTATACCATACCCATTTCTCCTCATTAATATACATTAAACAAGCTACCTTTTGGTTCTTAAGATAAGAAATTCTAATCTTATAAATGTTGTTCTTCCTCTTTCCTTTAAAAAGGATTGAGCCATCTTTCTGACTAACAGCCTTACAAGAGTTTTAATTGAAAATTATATCATAACCATTATCACTAACGTGACTAATAGATAATAAATTATGCATCAAACCATCGACCAGAAGAACATTAGTAATAGAAGGAAGTTTACCATTGCCAACAGTTCTAGAGCCAATGATCTTTCCCTTTTGGTTTCTTCTGAAATCGACGAAGCCTCCAAGATTAAGTTCCAAATCTTGGAACATATTCCTTCTTCCCGTCATGTGTCGCGAGCAACCACTATCCAGGTACCATGACTGGTGTTTCAATTGAGCTGCTAAAGATGTCTACAACATAAATGATCTTATCCTTAAGTACCCACTTTCTGGGTTCTTTTTTGTTAGTTTTCTTAGATTTTCTCATAACCTTGGGTTTCTGTGCAACACGATAATTATGTGGAATTTGTGCATGATACTTAGGTTTTAGAACAGAGTTTTGTGCCTATGAAAGCTCAGAGCAGTCGAGCTCAATGATAGCATACATGAAATGCTCATAGAGAGGTTTTGGTTTTACAATTTGACTTTTGTCAACTTTAGAAGTTTTTGTAGAACCTAAAACTTTCTTGCCATTTATGTTAACAAATAGATCATGGAAGCCATTTTGCTTCTATCTAGGCTTTTATCCAAAAAAGTGTTGGAATGATCTATCATATCTGATGATGCAATCAGTACCAGAAGCTTCCGAGACTATTTCTTCCTCTAGTTTTGAAATTTTACTTTTCAAAGCTGAGTTAGGTTTTTATAAAGAAAAAATATTTTCATTGATAGAAGAAATATTATGTTCAAGCTCATTGCAAGCTTTACAAGCAACTACTCAGACTTGTTTAAGATCCTTGTATTTACTTTGAAGAATTTGGTACATTTCCAGCATTTCCGAGAGACATGACTCTAAATTCGAACGAGATAGTTTAGAAAATACCTCTTCAGAAACGGAGTCAGATTTAGATTCTGACAGCATCCTGTCTTCTAGCTCTTCAGAGACTTTAGCATCAACTGTAGTTGCCATCAAAGTAATATTGGCTTGTTCCTCTTCAGAATCCTCTTCTTCTGAATATGAGTCATCTCATGTAGCCATGAGTCCCTTCTTACCTTTGGAGAAATTTTTTCTTAGGCCTTTTGTACTTCTTAAGCATAGAGAACTTATTCTTGTAATGACCTGGCTCCTTGCACTCATAGAAAATAACCTCGTTTCCAGAACTCTGCTTCTTTTGTCCAAATGACGAGTTAGAACAACCTGTGGTCTTCCTTGCTCCTCTGAACATTCCTTGACCATTCTGCCTATGTTTCCAGAGTCTGTTAACCCTTCTAGAAATCAGTGATAGCTCATCATCATCATCTTCTACGTCTTCATCAGAATCTTCTGATTCTTCCTCAGCTTGATAAGCCATTGCCTTTTTAGGTTTGGACTTCAAGGTAACATATTTACCTTGCTTTTGAGGTTCATCACCCTTGAGCTCTATGTCATGAATTCTTAAGGAACTAACAAGTTTTTAAAGATTGATACTACTCAGATCTTTAGATAGCTTCAAGCCAGTTACCATAGGTCTCCATTTTATAGGGAGACTTCTGATGATCTTCTTGACATGGTCAATAGTTGAATAACCTTTTCCCAGAACCTTAAGTTCTGCGACCAACATCTGAAACCTTGAGAACATAGTCTCAACTGTTTCATCATCCTCCAATATGAATGCCTCATACTTTTGGATTAAGGCTAAAGCCTTTATCTCCTTTATTTGAGCGTTCCCTTCATGAATCATCCTGAAGGAATCAAAGATAGACTTGCCAATATTGTTGCACCCCAAAATTTTCCCAACCTTTTTCTTGGCTTGGGTTTTGTTTCATTACATTCTGTTGCATTTCTGCATTGCATAGTATTTGTTCTTGAGACAGGGGATCAAGGTTTTCCTGTGGCTCAGAATTCACCCTCAGTGCAAGAAATCAAAGCAGCGAGTATCAGACGCCATTTATTTTGCCCAGCGGTCGGACGATCGATTTTTATTTTGTTTTGCAGGTTATTTTCAGCCAAGAAAGTGGCGTTCAGGCTATCGCGAGCAGTCTTATGGTTACAGCATTCAAGAATACATTGTAGAAGCTTAACAGGGTTTGAAACAGCAAGAAACGGGCAAACGGGCAGGTTTCCCTCCAAAAGGCGCCAGAATTCAAATTTTAAATGTGTTATTCGGTTAACACATATGGTTAACCGATTAACCATTGAAAAATCAGCCCAGATTCAAAAATTCAAAGGTGTTAATTGATTAACCTATATGGTTAACCGATTAACCAATGCAATTTCTGCCTCTGTACGTGATTTTTCAATGCAGAGCCATTTGGGGTCCAATTTTGGTCATTTGGAAATTCATTTTTACACTTGGGAAGGATCTAGAACCATTTTGAAATTTGGATTAGTTTTCAAATTAATTCAATTCCATCCAAAATCCCACTCCTAATTCCATTCCAAATTTTCCAATCCACTTTCCAAACCTTACTTTGGATCCAAGCCAAAAGGGTACTTAAGTGATTCACTCCAAACCAAAGGATTCTAACTCTCATAATTCCCATTTCAAATTCAGAATTACTCTCAATTCTCTCTCAATTTCATCATTTCCAAAACCCTCACTAAAGCTCTTCATCCATTAAATTAATTGATTCTTCATTGGAATCCATTAATTCTTGAGCTTAAACCTTCATCTATCATCTCCATTGGATCAATTTCTCCATTCAATTTTCGTGCAAATTCAGATATGAAATTTGGAGTGAAGCTAGAAGTGATTATTTGAAGCAATTTAGCTTAATCTTGAAGGATCTCTATCTTTACTACAAGGGTTAGCTTGGATCTTGAAGTATTCCGGGTTTCTTGCTTTGATCTACTCATTTCCAGCAAATCAACATTAACCGAAGCAAATCTCTACTTCGTAGGCTGGAAATTCTTGATCCGATTCTATTTTTTAGCTTAATTGCATGTTCATAATGATATTTTTCAGTTTTGATTGATTTGCTGCATTTTGATTCATGTGATCTGTGTTGATGTTGTTTGGATCTGTATACATGCTGTTGGAATCATGGTTTTCTGATTTAATTTCGTGGTTAGCTGATTATGTGATCATTGGTATGTTTGGAGAAGTGATAAGCTGTTGAGAAGTGATTCTGCTTTGTTGTTTTCTGCTGTTAGCACAGTGTTAATCAGTTAACGCATATGGTTAACCGATTAACCTTCACAAATTTCCAGATTTTTCAAAGTTTTCACAGTGTTAATCGGTTAACGCATACGGTTAACCAATTAACCAGTTCAAATTTTCCAATTTTTTAAACGCTAACAGTGTGTTAACCGATTAACCCTGGGGGTTAACCGATTAATATTGTGCTGGCAGGCCTGTTTAGCTACTTTGTTTGATTGTTCACATACCGTTTCACTTCGAATATTCATAAATTGATATGATGCATTAGGAATAAAATGTTTTTGGTGTTTGCCACTGTTTGTGTTTGGTTGATAATGATTTGGTTGATACTTGTGTTCATTTTCCACTTGGATGCATACTTATGGATGTGGTTCAAAGTGATGACTCTTTGCATGTTCATTTGTTTCCATCTTTGGCTTTCTTTTTCATGTTTGCATCATTCTTGCATCGCTGTTAAGGTCGAGACGAGCTTGTGGCGGCCGCTGCCCCACACACTTCTTCCTCCCTCCTACCATTTTAAGTGTTGCATTTTCATGTATGTCTCTCTTACTTGTGATTGAATTTACTTGGTGCTTTCTTGTGCTTTTTGCCATGATCCCCATAGGGTTCCTAGTCCCTCCGTTTAGGATGGGAGTAGGAGAGACATTAGGTGTTCAATCCAAGAATGATAACATTAGGTAGTTCCCTTTTGTATCCCAACTCTAAGTCCACTTTGCATGACAACTTTTAGGATTGATTTAGTCTCCCTTTAGTAGGTCCTCTCTCTCCTCATCTTCAAACATTTTTAAAACACATAATAAAGAATAACAAATGTTGTATGCTACGAGCCTTAAGCTACTTGGGAAATGGTGATTGGGGGGGGGGGGCTTCCTCTCAATGGCCTAGAGTGTTTAGTGTACACCCTTTGGGTGATATGCGACGCATTCGCTCCTAGGTCATAGTCTCTAGTGCGACATGAGTTACAAATCAAATTCAAAACACTTCTTCTCTAAAAAACACAAAAAAACTTCAAATCTTTTTCATCCTTCGGGATCTTAATCATGGAAAATCTTTTCAGATAAAAGAGTGTTGTTAACTTTTAGTTCTACCGCAAACGGTAATGCCTAAGTCTCCAATGGTCGAGCTGCATACACCAACTGCTAGAACTGCTTGTTAACCCTACTCGGGTAAAACTCTTGAACCAACCTGCGGTCTTGTTAGCCCGAACTATGTTTGCTCTAATATTTCATACCAGATGAAAGTACGTAGGCACAAGACGCGATGTCTTGGCGAGCAACCTTCCCCCCTTTACCCGTAGTTAGCCGAACTACGTTGACTCTGACTTTCCCATTGCACGAGGGAATATGTAGGCACAGAGCGGCGATGCTCTGTCTAGTCCTTTCTTTTTCTTTTATCCCTTGACCTTAGCGTTGATAGTTTCAACACACCCTTTTTATATAGATAACAAAGCGTGGATCCCGTCGAGTACGACGGACGTGAGGGGTTCTAATACCTTCCCCTTGCGTAACCGACTCCCGAATCCAGGACTTGGTTGCAATGACCTCGTTTTTTCCTTTTTCGTTAGGTTTTTTCGATCGTTTCCTTTCCCTCTTTTTGGGATAAATAACGAAAGGTGGCGACTCTTCTGTTTTCTGCCAGGTGTTTTTTGCAGTTGCGATAGCTGGCGATTCTGCTAGGGAAAGACTAGTTCCCTATGCGAGTCAATCCTAGCGCTTGTTTGTTTATCTTTTGGGTGTTGTATATATGTGCTTTATCTTTACTTTCCCGCATTTATTTTCAGCATCATATATCATTATTGTTGTGCTGTGGGGAGGGGATGTTTCATTGAGAGATAAGTCAAACCCAGGCTTGAGTATAGACATAACTTTAGTAGTGGATAGTAGTGGTGGATGTGCTTGCTTTGCTCCTATTAATTCACCATGAAATTTGCGCTCTGACGAGATTCTCTTTGATGATTTTCTTTCTGGCCTCAAAGGGATTTTGGATCTGAGGGTTGTCGACTCTGGGGACCAATCATTTGTGAGTCAGCTAAGTGAGGCCTCTTCAAGAGATTATGATGCTAAACCAGAAATGGTGAACGTATCATCCTTTCTCGAAAGTCTGTGATGCTGATGAACGCATAGGATGCCGAACCTTATCAGTGGATAGGTCCATACCTGTGAGAGGGATTGGGTTATGCAGGAAACCTCGGCTTTCAGACTACCCAGTTCGTTATAGTGTGAATCTGTGTTCCTGATATCAGTGGGTCCTATTGTCGGTACATTGTTCTTGCAAAAGCGAAGCGCTGGTTATTCTCGACCAACAGCACAACAATCTTGATCCCCTGTTTGCATTTGCATTTTCATTTTCATCTGCATTTTCATTAACATGTATTTATGTTGCAGGTGCATATTTCCTCTCCGATTCTAGTGACCTTGTTCCTTTATTGCTGACATGGAACCTTTGAAGAGAACAGTGGCCTACAAGCTTCCAGCTCCTGATGTTAGTTCTTTGCTGAGTTTGATTTCCATGGCTGATGGGAAGGTGATGGAAGACTTCAGGCAGTCTTATGGGAGGTTATTGAGATGTGTCTTCAAGCTTTCAGTGTACGAGATGGATGGTCTTTATGCTCTTCTGCAGTTCTACGATCCACAACTCATGTGCTTTATTTTCCATGACTATATCCTGGTGCCTACCTTGGAGGAGTATCCTATGTTGTTAGGCTTGCCCATTCTTGATCAGATGCCATTCTTCCATACTGACGCTAAGCCTGATCTAGCTAAGCTGGATGTTGTATTACATGTGGATGCTTCAGAGCTAGAGGGGAATTTGACTAAGTGGAATGGAGTGCATGGCTTTCCTTTGGCTTTCTTGGTTGATAAGGCTCGGCAGTTCCCTAAGGATGGTTGTTGGATTGTGTTTTGCGCTATCATTGCCCTTTGTATCTATGACACTATATTGTTTCCTAATCTCCCTGATTTTGTGGATTTAGATGCATTCCATATTCTGGCTTTAGGAAACCCAGTGCCTACTCTTCTTGGAGATGTTTATCATTATGTTCACTACAAGAATGAGAAACGAAGGGGAAATAATGTAGCGTATTGTGTTCCTTTGTTGTACAGATGGTTTTCTAGCCATATGCCCAAGGCAGGCCCGTTTGTTGCTACTACTGGTACTTTAGAGTGGTTGGAGAGGTTGATGTGTCTATCTGCAAAGAACATTACTTGGTTTGACCAAGATATGCTTGGTACAAAGGTTATTTATAGTTGTAGTAGATTTCCTAATGTCCCTTTGGTCGGAAGGAAAGGATGCATCAACTATAACCCATCTTTGCTAGTTAGGCAGTTTGGATACGCGTTGAGGGATCCTCCTAAGGAAGAGGAGATATAGGAATCTCTGTATCTCACCGTTATTGGAGGGTGATGCCTTAGCCAGATTAGAGCATGCTTGGAGTAGTATTCATTGGAGAGGGAAAGTAGCCTTGGGGAAGAGTAATAGTCGAGCATATGACCCTTACCTGACTTGGATTCATGATAGAGCTGTGAAGTTTCTGATGTCGTTTCCTTCAGTTGCACCTTTGTATCCTATCATGATTGAGGAACCCACCACTGTAGACATTCAGAAGTACAATCAGTTATTGTTTGAGAAGGAATAGTTGAAGAAGGCTAATGAGGAGTTGAAGAAAGAAATCATTCAGCTTCGAAGGGAGAAGAATGAGGTTGTTCATTCCTTCAAGAAACAAACTGAGCTTGTAAATAAATTGGGTACAGATTGTTGCACCCTAAAATTTGCTCAACCTTATTCACTTGGTTTATGTTTCAATATCATTAGCATTTGCATATAGAGTCATGTACATGGTTTAATCATCTGCATAGCATAGCATAACAAGTCATCCAACAAGGGACCAAGCACTATTCTCATCTCTAGGAGCCTATCAAGAGGTTACTATTCAAATTCAACCTTACTCAAGTCGTCAGAAAGAATTTGAAAGCTAAGAAGTCAATGGATCAAGCAGTGCATCTATCTCCTATCTGAGGGTATCTGAGGATCATCAAAGAAATTGTGAGCTGTGGGCTGAGCATGGATAGTATAGAGACATCATAAAGGACTTAGAAAGTCATTTGAAGAAGGAGACAAGTCCTTGGTGTGATCACAAGAATTGCAGTTGAAGACAGTCAACTAGGGTTTCATCTGGGTCAACCCTGGGTCAACTCTAGGTCAATTGATTGATTGAAAGGCATTAAGGGCTATTGGAGAGATGTGGGGTTCATCATTTGACATGTAGAGAAGGATATGGTGTTGTGCCAAGAAGAAATCAAGAGAAATCAAGGAGAAGAGGAGTTTCTAAATTAGGGTTTCTGTGTAAAATCCCCTAATTTAGGTCAAATTTCCAAGCAAGATAAGTCAAAATGCAAGCTTCAAAGGGATCCTTGGTCAACATTAAACTTATAGAGGATCTCAAGACCTTTAATTTGAGTTGTGGAAGACATCAAGGAGATTTATAGAACTCAAGTTATGGTCCTTGCAAGTTATAGGTCATCTGAGGTATCTAAAATTTTGTCTGTGAAAGTTACTTGTCTTCCAAGCAACTTTTACCCCTCAAGGAGATTTCAAATGAATTTCTGGTCAACATAAGAGTTGTTCCTCATTGTCGTAGCTTTCTATAATGGTATGGTATTCCTTCATATGATTTGTGGAACTCTACTTATGGTCTTGGCAAGCAAAGGGTATTTTGGTCATCTGAGAATTACAGGTCATTTCAAGCCTATGCCCAAAACTCATACAAGGAAGCTTCAAATGAAAAACTTCACAACATCAAACTTGATCCAAATGACATTTTGAGTCTAGAAAAGTGACCATGAAAGATTGTAAAGGCTCATAGCTCAAGGTTTCAAAATTGGTGGATTTAATGAATAAAAAATGACCTAAATTTGAGATTTTTCATAGTTTGGCCAAATGAGGTGAAATTATAGGTCATTTTGATTGGAAAAATCATTTTGAGAACATTGGAAAAAGTAGAATTTTGAGTTTGGTTCAAGATTTGAGAGATATGCATGGTTACTTACAATGAAAGTTACATAATCCAAAATGCAAGGAAAGTGTGCATGGGAAGTTTCTCCAAGCTTCTAGGACTTTCTAATCTCATGTATATATTGAATTGAAGAACTCCATGCCATGGTTGGTGAATCACTTTGCTCATAACACCAAGTTTCACACCTTTCTTCCAATTTGCAAAAGCTTCTCAAACTTCATCAAACTCTCATCAATTTTCACATTTCTTGATTGGATCATCATCACCATTATCCATAGATCATAGTTTCACAAGAATTGAGTAGAATTGGAAGAGGGATCGTGCTGTTCAAGTTGACCATCCAAGAAGCAAGAAACTTTCAATCACAAGATCCAAGAGGCTTAGACAAGATTCATTGCATACAGAACACAAGAGCAAGTTCACTCATCAGTTTCCCATCATTGCAAGCATTGGATCAAGAGGATTCCATAGCTGTTTTCATCATCACACCAGGTTGGTATCTTCATTCGAATTGCATGATTTAGTTAGAATTATAGGGAATTGTTAGCATAGAAATGTTAGGATAGGTTAGATGACTGATTTTGGTGAGTTTGAAGAAGTTTCATGAAGATTGATCATGGTGTGCACAAACTGTTGGAGCTTGTAACTCATAGGTTATGGCACGATAATCTTGAATGATTAGCTCATAATGATCAGCATAAGATGTGGATTAGTTTAGGGCAAGAATTAGAGAGAATTGGAAGAAGTGATATCAGGTGATCATGGTGGATTCAGAATGTTATACGTATCGGGTTCCATTGTTGAGTGAGTTTCAGAAGAAGATATTGACATGGCTGCGTAGAGGGAAGAATTTAGAGCAACTTTGCTCTTCATATCATGTGGATCCATGGAGAATTGAAAGAGAACAGAACGATGGAAAATTCGTGCATGGTGATGAAGTTTCAGGACCTAGGGTTTGCTGGAGGTTGAAGACAACCCCTGGGCCACACGATCAGGCTTTGAACTTTGACTCGGTTTTGGATCCAACGGCCACGATTAAAAAGAAAAACGGAGGGAACTTCAAAAGGTGCAACGCACCGTTTCATTAAACCTCAATCAGACTGGGCTTTGGATTCATTGCTAATAACACCCCTCAAATCAAGCCCAATCCCAATTATAACTAGATTAATTGCTTTCTGCACCGTTTTCTCTTTTTTTAATTTTTGTTATTTTCTGAATGCATATGGGCCCAGACGCGCTTGCTATGCGCGCCCCCAGTCTGGGCCCAGTTTGTTGTTTTAACTGGTTTTCATTACTCATGGCACCCCTCATTCAATTAATTCCATTTAATTTCTTTCAAAAAATGTTAATTCTTCAAAAAATCATAAAAAATAGAAAAATGCATGATTTTCACTGGTTCTTTTTGCATATTATTCATCATTTTGTTAAGAAAATTATCCTATAAAAAATTTAATATTTCATTTTATTTTCATATTTTTGGCATATTTTTCTTTTAAATAGGTATAAATAACATTTAGTTTGATACATGAATTTGTTAATTTTGGTTTGATTAATTGCTTTAACATCTTTAATCCATTCTTTTTAGGTTGATTAGTTTAGACCCTTATCTTGTATATACAATTTAGTTCATATTTTTAGGACTTGATTTTAGGAGATTTGTTTAGGTGTGAATAACATGATCAAAACTAGGGTTTAGGAGATAACATAAATGAATTAGTTCATTTCCCTTAGGAGTTAGAGATTGAATTTTTGGGGTATGGGACTATAGGGGTTATGGGTAGTTAATAGATCCCCTTAGAAAATATTAGGATTCCCCTACTGCTATTAGTATACTGTCTGTATTTGTTTGACTGTGTGGTGTGCCCTCTCTGGGGATTATTTCATTTGTCTGTTTGGGGTATTGGGTTTGCTTGGGATTGGGAGAGCTGAAGACTTGTTGATGAAACCATTGGAGATCAAGAGCTTGAAGACCAACTTCCAGAGTTGATGAGGAGATTCTTGCTGGCAGCTGTTGAGGAGTATAGGATTTAGGAGCTAGGCAGAGCTCTAGAGTAGAAAGCTTGATTCACAAACATGGAAGGTCTTGTCTGCCTCCATCCTTTCTCTATGATTCAAAGTCTCTTTCAAATATCTACCTCCTTCCTTTGGAAGGATCAGTGAATGTATTTGAAAGATAGAACTTTTGAGGGAAAATTGTCTGTATAATGTTAACAGTTAATGAGCCACCCTTGGTAGGCAGTTTACTGTTTAACATTCACTTCATCTTGCTGACTGATATTCCTCTTGGAGTTTGAGACTTGAAGAAAAGCCATTGCAGATGGAAGATTGATAATGAAGACCTTGCTTGAAGGCTGTGGAGATGGAGATTGATGCTTGCCTGAAGCTTGTAGCTGTGTGGAGATGACTTGAAGATAGGTGTTGATGCAGAGCTGCTGTGGCTGTTTATTTTTGCGGTTTATTTCTGATGTATTGATTGGTTTTCCCTGACTGTATTGTTTGCTGTTTAACCCGTTAGGTTGAGAGTGAAGTCTGTTCACTTTTGCCTATTGTTTTCTAGGTTCGAGGTTGAGTGGGACTCCCTTGCCTCGCTTGTATTGTTGCATCCATGCATTTTACTGCTTTACTGTATATATATGCTATTGTTTCTGTTTCCGTTTATCCCTTAGGATCTCTGTTTCTCTCTGCGCAGGAGAGGAGCATGATAGACGCTAGGTCTTAACCCATGCATGATAATATTAGGTTAGTTTGATTCCCTTTGCAACCGTAGGTTAGAGTTCTGTCTCTTCTTTCTGAAAACAAACAGAAAAACACAATGAATATTTCAGACACAATAAAAAACACTTCTTCCGTAAAAGAATGTGAACTCATCAAAACGTCAATTTTTGTCCGCTTGGACTGTTAATCAGGAAAACCCTTTTTTAGAAGGAATAAAAACAATCAAGACAGACTTGTGTCGTACGTGGCCCGAACTACGTTTGCTTTGATCTTTCATGCTGTATGAAAGTACGTAGGCATAGGATGCGATATCCTAGCGAGCAACCTTCCTCTCCTTTCCCGTAGGTAGGCGAACTACGTTGACTCTGATTTCTCGTTTCAGACGGGAATACGTAGGCATAAAGTGCGATACTTTGCCGAGTCATTTTCTTTTCTTTTTAACCCTGACCTGTAGAGTAGATAGAATAACAATCCATACCCGAAAACAAGCGTGGATCCCGTCGAGTACGACGGACGTGAGGGGTGATAATACCTTCCCCTTGCGTAACCGACTCCCGAACCCAGGTTTTGGTTGCGATGACCATACCTTTCCCGTTTTGCGTTAGGTTTACCTCGAGCGTTTCCTTTCCCTCCCGTGGGATAAATAACGCACAGTGGCGACTCTTCTGTTCAGCCGGCGCCGATTTTCACAGTAGCGACAGCTGGCGACTCTGCTGGGGATCCAACGTCCCCTGGCTGCTGAGGACTGCGATAGTTCTTATGCATTTGGGATCCAACGTCCCTTGAGAGAGTCAATCCTAACGCTTGTTTTCCCGTCGAGGATTTTGTATGGATTTATATTTCTGACCTTTATTTTCAGCATTATATATATTGATTATTATTGTTGTATTAGGGTGTGACGGGTGTTCTATGATTGAGAGATAAGCCGGACCTGGGCTTGAGTGCACCTAGAACTAGAGTAGAAAGTAGTGGGCGCGTGCCGGCTTTGCTTGCATTAGTGTCTCATGAAATCTACACTCGGACGAGGTTCTTCTGGTTGGCTTCTTTTTCTACCCTTTGGGTCGAAGGGGTTGTTGGTCAGCTGAATTGTCGACTCCGGGAACCGATCATTTGGAAGTTGGCTAAGTGAGGCCTCTTCAGGGATTGATGATGCCACTCCTTCTGGGAATCGTATCATCAACCCTGAAAGTCTGTGACGCCGACGACCGCATAGGATGCCATACCTTGTGTCAGTTACTAGGGCATCCACCTGTGAGAGGGTTTGGGGTTATGCAGGTAACTAGACCTCCAGATACCGGTTTGTTTCTTGATCTGAGATCCTGGGTATTTATGGAGAGTTCTGAGGTCTGTCAGAGACCAGTTGGAGAGTTCTGAGGTCTGTCAGAGACCAGTTGGAGATATGATATGAGGTCTATCAGAGACCAGTCAGAGTTATGTCGTGGGTCTATCAGAGACCAGTATTGGAGCTTTGTTTTAGGTCTATCTGAGACCAGGGTTTGAGAACTTCTAGAGGGTCTATCTATGACTTCTTGATATGGTTCAGGCTACTCAACTATGGCATTTGGTCCCTGTTGCATGTTACTTGCATTGCATTGTTTGCATACCCATTATCATTGCATCTCATTAACGTGTGTATGTGCTGCAGGTGCATTTGCATATCCCCCGGTTCTAGTGCCCAGACTTCTGAGTATTGATCATGGCTGGTTTGAGGAAGACAGTTGCGTATAAGCTACCCACACCTAATATTACTCCTTTGCTTGGTCTGATGTCTCTTGCTGATGAGGGGGTTAGGAGAAGCTTCAGAACGAGTCATGGGAGATTACTGAGATTAGTCTGCAAGCCCACTGCTGATGAGATGAATGGGCTGTACACCTTGATGCAGTTCTATGACCCCGCATTGAGATGTTTCACGTTTGCTGATTTTATTCTGGGGCCTACCATTGAAGAGTATGTGGAGTTCACTGAGCTACCAGTGCAGAACAAAGTTCCCTTTATCCACTCTACTGCTGAGCCCAAGTTAGAGGACTTAGCTAAAGCCTTGCACATGAACGCTGCAGAACTGTTAGTGACTTCTTGGCTTGGGGTTTCAGGTTTCTCTCTTGATTTTCTGGTTGGCAAGGCTCAGGAGTATGCCAAGAGCGGATGTTGGGTGGTTTTCAATGCTATTTTGGCTCTATGCATTTATGGAATTGTGTTGTTTCCTAACTTGCCCAACTTCGTGGACTTGGACGCTTTCCATCTGTTTGCTGCTGGCAACCCAGTGCCCACGTTGATCGGAGACTTCTACCACTCATTGCACTACAAGAATGAAAACAGAAGGGGAAAGGTTGTTTACTGCTGTGCGCCTCTGTTGAGCATGTGGTTCAAGAGTCATCTTCCCATGAAGGGACCATCTGTGGACAGTGCAACTTCAGCTAGCTGATCAGAGCGCCTGATGAGGCTATCTTCCGAAGACATTGAGTGGTTTGATCGAGACTTGCTGGGGTCTGAGCTTATCTTCAGTTGTTCCGGGTATCCCAATGTTCCGCTGATAGGAAGAAAAGGGTGTATCAATTACAACCCTTCTCTGTTCATTCGCCAGTTCGGATATGCGCTGAAGAGCCCACCAAAGGAAGAAGAAGTACAGGAATCTCTGTACTTCACCGGTGATTTGAAGGGAGAGTTATTAGCCAAGCTACAGCATGTCTGGACGCGTATTAACAGGAGAGGGAAGCCACTGTTAGGGAAGAATGATTGCCAGGCTTATGCACCCTACAGAGTTTGGATCCAGGAGAGAGCAAGGCAATTACTGATGCCATTTCCGGCAGCACCAGTCCCTGTTCATACTCCGGTAGAAGAGCCAACCACTGTTTCTATGGAGGCCTACAAGAAAGTTGTGAAGGAAAAAGAAGCCTTGATGAAGATCAATGAAGGGTTAGAGAAAGAGCTAGCCCAGATACGCAGTGAGAAAAACAAGGCCGTGCATGCTTTCCAACAGCAGATCGAGCTAGTAAATAGACTAGGGGCTGAGTTGACTGAGGAGAAAAAGAAGCGCGAACGTCTGGGGCAAGAGTTCAGAAGCTCCCATGACATGCTGGAATCCAAAAAGAAAGCACTCGACCCAGCACACCGAGAAATCTCTTCTTGCAATAAGACTTGGAATGCTACGCTGACCAACAACAAAAAGAGGGAAGATAAGTTGAAGCAGCAAATCTCCGACCTCGAAGAGCAGTTGAAAGCTAGCATTAAGAAGTATGAAGAAGAATTGATGACCCGGTATAGTCTCCAGAATGCGTTGAATAAGGCCATCGAGGGCAGAAACGAAGCTGTGTCTTAGAAGCGGAAGCTAGAGGATCGCTTCGGAGAAGGGGCATGGGAGGCAACTGCTGGTGACGTGCGACGTGTGCTCAAGCGAAGAAACCAACTTGTTGAAGGGCTGCTTACCAGACCAGGTCATCCAGAGACCAAGCAGTTAATAGAAGAGTATCGGGCTTACGGGAATACTTGATCACTTCATGTATTAACTTGTATGCTTTATTTGCATAGCGCTGACCATCACCAGGATTGTTGGTTGAGGTCATGCTTTCTTATTGTACACTCTGATATTGTATTCTTGGCTTATTGGTTTTCTCTATAATATATGAGGCTTTCTGTGATTCAGCTCCGATCTTTATATTGCTAGCACTGTCACTGCACTGGCACCTTCGCACTAGAATCGGGGAATGCTTTTCCCTAATGCACAAACACACCTTGCATTGCATTCGCATTCATACTGCATTACAGGTAATCATTGGATGGTATCTTATTTCCTGCTCTGTACCAGGTCTTTTTCAGGATTGCAGATCAGCGCCCGCACCGATATTCCACTCGCACCAACTGTCGAAGAATCATGGATCAAATGCAGAACGAGATGCAAGATATGCGCGAGAAGCTAGCGCTCTTCATGCAGACCATGGAGACTATTGCAAAGGGTCAGGAGAATTTGCAAGCTATGGTGCAACCTCTGTTGGCAAGGAATTCTGGGCATGGGAATGAGGATCATCAGTCTGTGCGAGTCGACACTGTTCATGGGGATGTCACTCCCACACCAGTGGCTCCACCTGTAGTCAATATACCTGCTGCTAATGTCAACAACGCTACCGCTGCTGGGAACGGTAACGTCGGAGTTGGGAACGAGACTACTGTCCATAACGTTGGGCTTGGTGATATCAACTTGGGTGATAATATGGGAGGCAATGGCTTCGGCAATGCTGGATTCAGATTCAATGATCAGGGTTTCGATAATGCTGGGAAATATGGTTTCAATGCTCAAGGCTTTGGGCAGGACGAATTTGGTGTGACCAATCAGGGTTACGGAGGATTCGGAAATGGAAACGGCGCTGGATTGATGACTTTCGGACCTGCGGGAGTTGCTCCGGGGTACGGCAACAGAGGGCGAGGCCCGGTGATGAATCAGATCAGAGCTGGCCGTAATAATGGATACGATGGGTATGGAGATGGGAATGGTATGTGGCAGGAAGATCAGCAAGAGGACGCTTTCTCCGGTGGAGGTTTCGAAGGGCCGATAGATGACTCCCAGAAGATCAGAATGCTAGAAGAGCAGATGAGGGGGGTCCTGAACCAAAGTGTTGTGGGCTTAGACATGTCAACAATGGGTCTGGTACCTGGCTTGAGGGTGCCAATCAAATTCAAAGCTCCTACGTTTGATAAGTATAAAGGGGACACCTGTCCGAAAGTGCACGTGCGGTCATATTACCGACGGATATCTGCATATTCAACTGATGAGAGGATGCTAATGCATTTCTTTCAGGATAGTTTGTCGGGTCCTTCCCTAGAGTGGTATATGGGATTGGAGCCAACTAATATAAAGACATGGAAGCAGCTGGCAGAGGCATTTGTAGCTCACTATAAGTATAACAGCGACTTGGCGCCCAACCGGGTCCAATTGCAAGGGCTGTCTCAGAAGAAGGGTGAGAGTTTTAAAGAGTATGCGCAAAGATGGCGCGACATGGCTGCCAGGGTCCGTCCTCCTCTCGAAGACAAGGAAATGAATGACATGTTTATAGGCACATTCACCGGCATGTTTTATGACAAGTTGTTTCACACATCTTTGGCCAGTTTCTCCGACTTAATTCTGATGGGAGAAAAGATTGAGAGTAACATTAAACAGGGCAGATTCCAGGCTGAGGAATCAACTGCATCTGGCAGTAATAGGAAGGCTTTTGGTGGGCGCCGTCAGGGCGATGCAAGCGCAGTGTTTGGGGGCCGAGGCAGAGGCCGGGGCAGAGGTCGGAACCAGTATAATCAGCCGCAGCAGGTGGCGAGTGTTACTATTCCGTTCCAGCAACAACCAATGCAACAGCAGCAACAGCAACAGCAGCCACAGCAGGGGGCACAACCTGCTCAGCGAAGATTCCAGGGTGGTAAACCAAGGAGAGTGTTTGAGAAGCCACCTTCAACGTACGCTGATTTGTTACAGACACTGTTGGGTTTGAACCTGGTAGAGAAGAGAACTTTGGCACCAATAACGGGAACTCCTCCGTATGGTTATGATGCAAGCAGGCACTGTGAGTTCCATTCTGGGGCTCCGGGCCACGATGTAGAGGGTTGCCATGCTTTTAAGCATGTTGTGCAGGATTTATTAGACAGTAAGGCTATCAATTTCGGAACGGCGGGTCCGAATATAGTGCAGAAGCCCATGCCTAACCATGGGGCAAATGCCATTCTGACTGAGGAGGGTTTGAATCTGATTATGAATGTCGATGATTTAAAGACGCCGCTGAGCGAGATAAAGAGCAGATTGTTGCAAGGGGGTGTTTATCCAGGATGTGACGAGTACTGCTTGGAATGTTGGACCCTAGATGGGGGGTGTGATGATTTGAAGAAAGGTGTCCAGGCTTTAATTGATGGAGGCACATTGCAGTTTGACCAAGCAGCAATTGAAGAGCCTGCAGGGGCATTGGCAGATAATCAGAGTGATGTGGCCACTATGACGATTCCTCGAAAGACAATCACTATAACAGCACCGGCCCAGCAACCGCCGATTACCATAACTAAGGCCGGACCAATCCCGTACGAGAGCACAAAGGCAGTCCCATGGTCCTATGGGTTGGAAGTGTATTGTGACGGGATAAAAATTGATGTTAACAAGCAGCCAGCTGAGACTGTAGATAATGTTGTTGGTACCGGAGGTATGACAAGGAGTGGTAGGATCTTCATATCGCCTGAGGTGGAGGCCAAAAGACTGGCAAAGGGGAAAGGAAAGATGGTTGAAAATGTCCCAGTGCAGGCAAGCGAAAAAGCATCGGCATCGAAAGATGTGGAAGAATTCATGCGCTTGATCCGTAAAAGCGATTATAAGATTGTGGAGCATCTGCAACAGACGCCTTCAAAAATATCTATACTGTCGTTGCTACTGTGTTCTGAAGCTCACAGAAATGCTTTGTTGAAAGTCCTGGATACTTCCTTCGTACCCCAAGACGTTTCCGTGAATCAGCTGGAAGGGGTGTTAGCACATGTAAACGCGGGCCACAGCTTGGGCTTTACCGACTTTGATTTGACCCCGAAGGGGAGAGATCATAATATGGCGCTGCACGTATCTGTGGAGTGTAGAGGATCGGTCATGTCGCATGTATTGGTCGACACCAGATCGTCTCTGAATGTGCTACCCAAGAAAGCGATGATGAAGCTAGATGTCAGAGGAATCCTGTGCACGCCCAGTGACTTGGTAGTCAGGGCATTCGATGGCACGCGAAGAACAGTCTTTGGATCGATAACATTGCCTCTACAGGTGGGACCGGAGGTGTTTGCAACTGAATTTTATATCATGGACATCCAGCCTGCATATAGCTGCCTCCTCGGAAGACCCTGGATTCATGGTGCAGGTGCAGTCACGTCTACTTTGCATCAAAAGTTGAAATATATGGTGGGAGACAGCATGGTCACTGTCTGCGGAGAAGAAGACATCCTGGTCAGCCATCTGTCGTCATTTAAGTATGTGGAGGTCGATGGAGAGATTCACGAAACACCCTGCCAGGCATTTGAAGGGTTGCGCATCAAGGACAAAGGTCCCGAGCCGAGCAAAGTATCGGAGATAGCCGTATCGTCATATAAAGAAGCTCAAGCTCTGGTAGAGGCAGGAGAAGCAAAGGGCTGGGGCAAAGTGCTAGATATTCCTGTGAAGATGGACCGGTTTGGACTGGGGTATCAACCATCGTCGTCAACACCTGCTGTGGGGGCACCCCGTTTCAAAGGGCCAATAACCATCACTGCTAGTGGAATATGCCATGAGACCATCAATGCTGCTTCAGAGTCTGACGAAGGAGACAGCGACTGTGATATGGATGCCTGGATTCAGCCAAGCACGCCAGGACAAGGATTGTGCAACTGGTCTATTCAGGAGCTTGTTCCTGTGACTCTTAAACAGTAATGCTTTGTTTTATTAATTGTTGAACAATCTGGTGTCTTGCCCGGGGCATCATGATTTGCTTAGGGCTGTGCTGTTATGAACATTGCGTGTTAATCATTAAATAAAAGGCGTTTTTCATGTGCAAATATTGCGATCCCTGTTTTTCTTGTTTTGTATTTTTCAATAAAATGGCAACGTGGTTATTCGCTTTATACGCATTTTGAAGCATTTAACCATTCCTTTTGCAGGATAACATTTTCAGATGACATCCTTGAACCACCTATGACTCGTCCCGACTTTGAGCACCCGGTATTTCAGACCGAAGAAGAGGTTGTTGAAGATGGTGACGTTCCTGAAGAATTGTCTTGGTTGGTGAAACAAGAAGAAAGAGTCATTCTGCCTCATGAGGAGGTCATCGAGATCATTAACCTGGGATCGGAAGGGGTTGAAAAGAATATTCGTATAGGAGCCGCGCTGCAGAGCGACGTCAAGCGAAGACTGGTTGAAATGCTCAGAGAGTATAGTGATGTGTTCGCTTGGTCGTATGAAGATATGCCAGGGCTCGATACAGATATGGTTGTGCACCGTCTGCCGTTGAAAGAAGAATGCCCGCCGGTCAAACAAAAGCTTCGCAGAACTAGACCCGATATGGCAGTGAAGATCAAAGAAGAAGTTCAAAAACAGTGGGATGTTGGTTTCCTGGCTCTGACAAAATATCCCTCATGGGTCGCTAATATAGTACCTGTACCAAAGAAAGATGGTAAGGTGCGGATGTGCGTGGACTATCGAGATTTGAATAAAGCAAGCCCGAAAGATGATTTTCCGCTTCCTCATATCGACGTGCTAGTTGATAATACTGCTCAATACTCCGTATTCTCCTTCATGGATGGCTTCTCAGGCTATAATCAGATTAAAATGGCGCCAGAGGACATGGAGAAGACTACTTTCATAACGCCTTGGGGAACATTTTGTTATAAAGTGATGCCCTTCGGATTGAAGAATGCTGGGGCAACGTATCAGCGTGCAATGACGACTCTTTTTCATGATATGATGCATAAAGAGATCGAAGTTTATGTTGACGATATGATTGCCAAATCCTAGACGGAGGAAGAGCATCTAGTGAATCTGCTGAAGCTGTTCAAAAGGCTTAGGAAGTTCAGGCTGAGACTGAACCCTAACAAGTGTACCTTCGGGGTGAGATCGGGTAAACTGCTGGGGTTTATCGTCAGTGAAAAAGGAATAGAGGTTGATCCTGCAAAAATAAAAGCAATACAAGAGATGCCGACGCCTAAAACAGAGAAAGAGGTGCGCGGGTTTTTAGGGAGGTTGAACTACATCGCTCGGTTCATATCTCACCTAACGGCTACGTGTGAACCATTGTTCAAATTGTTGAAAAAAGATCAAGCTGTAACGTGGAACGAAAATTGTCAAAGGGCGTTCGATAAAATAAAGCAGTATTTGCAGGAGCCTCCTATTTTGATACCCCCAGTGGCAGGGAGACCCTTGATTATGTATTTGACAGTTCTTGAGGGAAGCATGGGTTGTATTCTCGGTCAACACGACGAGACGGGAAGAAAAGAGCATGCGATCTATTACTTGAGTAAGAAATTTACTGACTGTGAATCTCGATATTCAATGCTTGAGAAAACTTGTTGCGCGCTAGCCTGGGCCGCCAAGCGTTTGAGGCAATACATGCTGAATCATACAACCATGCTCATCTCGAAGATGGATCCTATCAAATATGTATTCGAAAAGCAGGCGTTATCAGGAAGAATTGCCCGTTGGCAGATGGTCTTGACTAAATATGACATCCAATATGTCTCGCAAAAGGCTATAAAGGGGAGTGTATTGTCTGGGTACTTGGCGGAGCAGCCTATTGAAGATTACCAATCGATGAGGTTTGATTTTCCTGATGAGGATATCATGTACCTAAAGATGAAAGATTATGAAGAACCGTTGCCAGACGAAGGACCAGAGTTGGGTTCCAAATGGAAGATGATATTTGACGGAGCTGTGAACGCTTACGGTAGCGGAATAGGGGCAATCATCACTACTCCACACGGGCCGCACATCCCGTTCACTGCTCGATTGACCTTTGCAGTTACCAATAATGTAGCCTAATACGAAGCTTGTATAATGGGGCTTGAAGAAGCCATTGATTTGCGAATCAAAAATCTGGACGTATACGGAGACTCAGCTCTGGTGGTGAATCAGATCAAAGGAGAATGGGAGACACGTCAGCCCAATTTGATACATTACATGAATTATGCAAGGAGATTGTTGCCTTTCTTTGACAAGGTTGAATTGCATCATGTACCGCGAGCGAAGAATCAGATGGCTGACGCCCTGGCCACTTTGTCTTCCATGTACAAGGTCAACTTCTGGAACGAGGCTCCCAGAATCATTATCTCTCGGCTTGACAGACCTGCCTTCGTGTTTGCTATTGATGAAGCATCCGGCGACAAACCGTGGTATTTTGATATCCTTAATTTCCTGAAGAACAAAGAGTATCCGGCTGGGGCATCCAGTCAAGATCAGAAGACTCTCAGGAGATTGGCGGGTAATTTCTATTTGAATCCGGATGGTGTCTTATACAGAAGAAATCATGATTTGGTGTTGTTGCATTGCGTAGATGAAAGAGAGGCAAAGCTGCTCATGGAGGAAATACATGAAGGTACATTTGGTACGCATGCTGGTGGGCATGCTATGACGAGAAAGCTGCTGCGGGCAGGTTATTTTTGGCTGACTATGGAAACTGATTGTTTTAAGTTTGCGAGGAAGTGCCACAAGTGCCAAATCTATGCTGATAAGATCCATGTGCCTCCGAGTCCTCTAAATGTCATGTCATCGCCATGGCCATTCTCGATGTGGGGAATCGATATGATTGGAAAGATCGAGCCGACAGATTCTAACGGGCACCGGTTCATTCTAGTAGCAATCGATTATTTCACCAAGTGGGTGGAAGCGGCGTCTTATGCAAATGTAACTAGGCAGGTAGTGGCCAGATTCATCAAGAGAGATATCATTTGCAGATATGGAATCCCCGAGCGGATAATCACTGACAACGGTTCAAACCTGAATAACAAAATGATGAAGGAGCTCTGTCAGAATTTCAAGATCGAACATCACAACTCCTCCCCTTACCGACCCAAGATGAATGGCGCTGTTGAAGCGGCCAACAAGAATATAAAGAAGATCGTTCAAAAGATGGTGGTAACCTATAAGGATTGGCATGAGATGCTGCCTTTCGCTTTGCACGGTTATCGTACGACGGTACGCACATCAACCGGGGCAACCCCATTCTCGTTGGTATACGGAATGGAAGCAGTACTACCATTGGAAGTTGAGATCCCTTCTCTGAGGGTATTGCGAGATGTTCAATTAGACGAGGCAGAATGGGTGAAAGACAGATTGAACCAACTGAGTTTAATGGATGAGAAGAGGCTAGCTTCTCTAGCATACGGTCGTTTGTACCAGAGCCGAATGAAGAAAGCGTATGATAAAAAGATACATCCTCGGAGCTTTCAGACGGGCGACCTTGTTCTGAAAAGGATTCTCCCGCCGTAGGCAGATCACAGGGGCAAGTGGACCCCCAACTACAAAGGGCCATACGTTGTCAGAAAAGTCTTTTCAGGAGGAGCGTTGTTGTTGTCCACCATGGACGGTGAAGACTTTACGTCGCCTGTGAATTCGGACGCAGCTAAAAAATACTTTGCTTAAAATTGACCCGCTGGACAGAAAAAAAGAGAGTCCAGGCAAAAATGGGGCATCCTGGCGAACCAAAAAATAGAATGAAAGGTTCGGGCAAAAGTTAGGGATAAAATTGAAAAAATGTACACCCGCGAAGTTGAAAACCTACACTGGGCGACTTCGGCAAAAAAGGGTATCCCGGTGAACTGAAAACCCGTAAAGGGAAGTTCACGCAAATGTTAGGGATTTGAAAAGCAAATGACTGCGGTCCGAATTTGATACTGCATTGAGCTTTGGTGCGGGAGAATATATTCGAGGGGTCGATTATCAGATACAATCTCTTCGGAAGTGTGGATATCGGGAAAGCATTAGAGTCGGGCGAGTCATAGGAGGATCAGCTCGTGGTGTTCATCTGCATCCCGTTGCCAACATGTGTACAAATTTAATTTGTCAACATATTTATGCTTCTTGTGCATACTTGTATATTTGCTTTGCGTAGCTTCCTCTTTTCAGGAGTTACATCCCGTGTACTAAAACTCCGCCCATTCAGGGGCCCAATCAATAAAATATGTTATTCAGTACTTGATGCTGGTTCGTTACTGTTTTGTGCATGATAAACGCCTAGGTTTGATGAAACTAGCATGTGCATAACGTCACTGGCCCTTGCCAACAATTGCTAAAACTTTGAATTAACTGAAAACGATGTCACTAACGCTAACCTGAATAAATTAGTTGCATAGACTTGTCTTGTCTTGTTTGTGTTGTTGCAGGGTTCATAGCCGTATGAAGAGGACGATCAAAAGATTGCAGTGACGAGAACTTGACCCCCACGCAGGTCATGCTTCCAAGATAACATTGTCCCTTACTGAAGAAGGATCGAATTCCCCAGCTAGTCGTAGCTTATCCAAAGGACATGCTCCAACAAAGTCGTTTATCCTTAGCAGAAGCGACGATTTCTAGTTCGAAAGCTGTGTTCAGCCAGTGTATCTCAAGCAGAGTTGGTTTAGCCTCAGAAGATTAATATTTGTGAGCTGTATTCAGACAAGTTCACCTTCCCCGCAGGGTCATTTACTCTCCCCCAGCGGAGTCCGTTAATTTTCCCCAAGAGAATTGGTTCGTCCTCAGCGGAGTTCTTTTTTTCAACAAATGGTTTCATTCCTCCCAGTGGAACTCGAAGATTAAGGCTCTCCCCGGCAGAGTTGGTTGTGAGTCCTGGCATTTATTTTGTCAGAATACTGTGTGATATCCGTTCACTCTCCAGCAGAAGTTCAATCATACTAGACGCATCTGTTATTCTCTAGCAGAGTTATATCCCCCAGCAGAGCGTTACTTCAATGAGGTGATTGGTATTGAGTTCCCAATTTCCCAGCTGATTCGACTTCACTCTTCCAGCATTTATTTTGCTGGAATAATTCTGTAGCACCTGGCTATCCCCAGTCGAGTTGGCGTTGTCTTCAACATTTATTTTGCTGGAGCAGTTCCTGTATCTCAGCAACTCGAGTCTGCATTTGCATTGGCATACAGTGTCATATTTGCATCCACCAAATAAACACGCATAACATTTCCATGTCGAATGGAGCATCGCGTCATTATCAAACATACGCATTTTTGGAGCATAAACCAGGATGGCTAACCGTTTGTTTCAAGTATTGCTCTCTTGCAGGTGGAAGGAGTTCTTGCTCCAATAAATCAATAAACATTCGAGGTCTCGGCGTGAGACATTCAATGAAGTGTCAGCTTTGGCATTATTCCCCACAGAGTTATCATGATGAGGTTTTCTTTGGCTCCAAACAGAGTTATTTGTGAATTTCTTTTGTTTTCCCCGCCAGAGTTAGTAGGCAAAATATCTCCTTGTCCCCAAGCAGAGTTATTTGTCATCGACGGGTTTCAGGAATCAGAATTTCAAAGGCTGCCGCCGGTTATCAGAACAGGCATCCAGTAATTTGGTTTCTAAATATCCCCAGTAGAGTCCGCCTCAAAGTTGTTGTAACGTCAGTACTAAGAAGTTTGTGGGTTGGGACCAGTAGAGAAATGAGTCCTGACGTGGACGAATTTTATTGACAAGTTTTCCTCGTGTTAGAGAAGTGAAGTCCTGACGTGGACAGATTAATTTCCTCAAGTTGACGATATGTGCCAGTCCTAACGTGGACAGATTTGGTTTCTTAGTATTGATCGAATGTGAAGTCCTTACGTGGACAAAGTTGGTTACTCTTCGTGTTGGTGTCCTGACGTGGACAATTTATCTCCGGCAGATATCCTTATTCGTAATGGTGAAATGTGCGTCCTGACGTGGACAAGTTTATAGTTCTTCGTGATGACAAGATGCGAGAGTCCTGACGTGGACAAACTTATCTTCCTTTGTGTTGTTGGCAAAGTGTGAGTCCTGACGTGGACAAGTCTCATTTCCCCAGTGGGTCGAAGATGCATGAGTCCTGACGTGGACAAAATTTTGTTTCCTCAGCGAGTCAAGAGGTGAGTCCTGACGTGGACAAATCAAGACGAAATGTGAGTCCTGACGTGGACAAGTTTATTCCTTACGTGGAAAGAAGAGTTTATTCCTTATGTGGAAAAGTTGAGTCCTTACGTGGACAAATCAAGACGATAGATGGTTTCCTTACATGGAAAGAAAGATTGATTCCTTACGTGGAAAGATGAGTTTATTCCTTACGTGGAAAGATTGAGTCCTTACGTGGACATATCAAGTTGGATTCCTTACGTGGAAAGATAGAGGTGATTCCTTACGTGGAAAGAGAAGTTTCCGTTCCTTACATGGAAAAGCAAGTTTATTCCTTACGTGGAATCAAAATGTGATTCCTTACATGGAAAGATTGAGTCCTTACGTGGACGTATCAAGTTATTCCTAACGTGGAAAGATTTGATTCCTTACGTGGAAAGATGGCATTCCTTACGTGGAAGAACGATGTATTCCTTACGTGGAAAGTTTAGTCCTGACGGGGACAGATTCAGAAAAGAAGTTGGTTTCCTTACGTGGAAAGAAAGGTTGATTCCTTACGTGGAAAAGTTATGTATTCCTAACGTGGAAGGGTGAGTCCTAGCGTGGACGATATATTCATAACCTAACGAGTTTAGTCCTGACGTGGACAGATCCAGGCGAAGTCTTAGTCCTAACTTGGACGATGTTAGTCCTAACATGGACGATGCTATTCCTAACGTGGAAGAGTTTAGTCCTAACGTGGACGATTTATTTCTGACGAGTAGGCAGACGAGCCATCCCCAGCGAAGTTGTTGAAGTTTTTCCGGGTTGACAACAGGTGGAGTCCTAACGTGGACAAGTTTAGTTGAGATTGCTTCGTGTTGACAAAACAGGAGTCCTAACGTGGACAAGGTTTTGATGATAGAATATTTTTCAGGCTGATCCCCAACACGAGATCACTGGGTTGCTGTAAACAGTTAGATTCAGTTGATGAATGTCGTTCCCCAAGCGGTGGCGCCATTTATTTCTGCGGTTGGCAAATTTCCGGGTTCTTAGTATTCAACCGTCTCGTACCTCGAATGTTTGAAGGCCGTTTGCTCTTCACCTAATCGGGTCCAAGTCGCTTGAATAGGGTCAGCTGTTGCACCCTAAAATTTGCTCAACCTTATTCACTTGGTTTATGTTTCAATATCATTAGCATTTGCATATAGAGTCATGTACATGGTTTAATCATCTGCATAGCATAGCATAGCAAGTCATCCAACAAGGGACCAAGCACTATTCTCATCTCTAGGAGCCTATCAAGAGGTTACTATTCAAATTCAACCTTACTCAAGTCATCAGAAAGAATTTGAAAGCTAAGAAGTCAATGGATCAAGCAGTGCATCTATCTCCTATCTGAGGGTATCTGAGGATCATCAAAGAAATTGTGAGCTGTGGGCTGAGAATGGAGAGTATAGAGACATCATAGAGGACTTAGAAAGTCATTTGAAGAAGGAGACAAGTCCTTGGTGTGATCACAAGAATT
Source organism: Lathyrus sativus (assembly GCA_963859935.3). Lineage (NCBI taxonomy): Eukaryota > Viridiplantae > Streptophyta > Magnoliopsida > Fabales > Fabaceae > Lathyrus > Lathyrus sativus. Next base: position 342,387,873 of record OZ012741.1, read on the forward strand.
GCAGTTGAAGACAGTCAACTAGGGTTTCATCTGGGTCAACCCTGGGTCAACTCTAGGTCAATTGATTGATTGAAAGGCATTAAGGGATATTGGAGAGATGTGGGGTTCATCATTTGACATGTAGAGAAGGATATGGTGTTGTACCAAGAAGAAATCCAGAGAAATCAAGGAGAAGAGGAGTTTCTAAATTAGGGTTTCTGTGTAAAATCCCCTAATTTAGGTCAAATTTCCAAGCAAGATAAGTCAAAATGCAAGCTTCAAAGGGATCCTTGGTCAACATGAAACTTGTAGAGGATCTCAAGACCTTTAATTTTAGTGGTGGAAGACATCAATTAGATTTATAGAACTCAAGTTATGGTCCTTGCAAGTTATAGGTCATCTGAGGTATCTGAAATTTTGTCTGTGAAAGTTACTTGTCTTCTAAGCAACTTTTACCCCTCAAGGAGATTTCAAATGAATTTCTGGTCAACATAAGAGTTGTTCCTCATTGTCTTATCTTTCTAGAATGGTATGGTATGCCTTCATATGATTTGTGGAACTCTACTTATGGTCTTTGCAAGCAAAGGGTATTTTGGTCATCTGAGAATTACAGGTCATTTCAAGCCTATGCCCAAAACTCATACAAGGAAGCTTCAAATGAAAACCTTCACAACACCAAACTTGCTCCAAATGACATTTTGAGTCTAGAAAAGTGACGATGAAAGATTGGAAAGGCTCATAGCTCAAGGTTTCAAAATTGGTGGATTTAATGAATAAAAAATGACCTAAATTTGAGATTTTTCATAGTTTGGCCAAATGAGGTGAAATTATAGGTCATTTTGATTGGAAAAATCATTTTGAGAACATTGGAAAAAGTAGAATTTTGAGTTTGGTTCAAGATTTGAGAGATATGCATGGTTACTTACAATGAAAGTTACATAATCCAAAATGCAAGGAAAGTGTGCATGGGAAGTTTCTCCAAGCTTCTAGGACTTTCTAATCTCATGTATATATTGAATTGAAGAACTCCATGCCATGGTTGGTGAATCACTTTGCTCATAACACCAAGTTTCACACCTTTCTTCCAATTTGCAAAAGCTTCTCAAACTTCATCAAACTCTCATCAATTTTCACATTTCTTGATTGGACCATCATCACCATCATCCATAGATCATAGTTTCACAAGAATTGAGTAGAATTGGAAGAGGGATTGTGCTGTTCAAGTTGACCATCCAAGAAGCAAGAACCTTTCAATCACAAGATCCAAGAGGCTTAGACAAGATTCATTGCATACAGAACTCAAGAGCAAGTTCACTGATCAGTTTCCCATCATTGCAAGCATTGGATCAAGAGGATTCCATAGCTGTTTTCATCATCACACCAGGTTGGTATCTTCATTCGAATTGCATGATTTAGTTAGAATTATAGGGAATTGTTAGCATAGAAATGTTAGGATAGGTTAGATGACTGATTTTGGTGAGTTTGAAGAAGTTTCATGAAGATTGATCATGGTGTGCACAAACTGTTGGAGCTTGTAACTCATAGGTTATGGCACGATAATCTTGAATGATTAGCTCATAATGATCAGCATAAGATGTGGATTAGTTTAGGGCAAGAATTAGAGATAATTGGAAGAAGTGATATCAGGTGATCATGGTGGATTCAGAATGTTATACGTATCGGGTTCCATTCTTGAGTGAGTTTCAGAAGAAGATATTGACATGGTTGCGTAGAGGGAAGAATTTAGAGCAACTTTGCTCTTCATATCATGTGGATCCATGGAGAATTGAAAGAGAACAGAACGATGGAAAATTCGTGCATGGTGATGAAGTTTCAGGACCTAGGGTTTGCTGGAGGTTGAAGACAACCCCTGGGCCACACGATCAGGCTTTGAACTTTGACTCGGTTTTGGATCCAACGACCACGATTAAAAAGAAAAACGGAGGGAACTTCAAAAGGTGCAACGCACCATTTCATTAAACCTCAATCAGACTGGGCTTTGGATTCATTGCTAATAACACCCCTCAAATCAAGCCCAATCCCAATTATAACTAGATTAATTGCTTTCTGCACCGTTTTCTCTTTTTTTAATTTTTGTTATTTTCTGAATGCATATGGGCCCAGACGCGCTTGCTATGCGCGCCCCCAGTCTGGGCCCAGTTTGTTGTTTTAACTGGTTTTCATTACTCATGGCACCCCCCATTCAATTAATTCCATTTAATTTCTTTCAAAAAATGTTAATTCTTCAAAAAATCATAAAAAATAGAAAAATGCATGATTTTCACTGGTTCTTTTTGCATATTATTCATCATTTTGTTAAGAAAATTATCCTATAAAAAATTTAATATTTCATTTTATTTTCATATTTTTGGCATATTTTTCTTTTAAATAGGTATAAATAACATTTAGTTTGATACATGAATTTGTTAATTTTGGTTTGATTAATTGCTTTAACATCTTTAATCCATTCTTTTTAGGTTGATTAGTTTAGACCCTTATCTTGTATATACAATTTAGTTCATATTTTTAGGACTTGATTTTAGGATATTTGTTTAGGTGTGAATAACATGATCAAAACTAGGGTTTAGGAGATAACATAGATGAATTAGTTCATTTCCCTTAGGAGTTAGAGATTGAATTTTTGGGGTATGGGACTATAGGGGTTATGGGTAGTTAATAGATCCCCTTAGAAAATATTAGGATTCCCCTACTGCTATTAGTATACTGTCTGTATTTGTTTGACTGTGTGGTGTGCCCTCTCTGGGGATTATTTCATTTGTCTGTTTGGGGTATTGGGTTTGCTTGGGGATTGGGAGAGCTGAAGACTTGTTGATGAAACCATTGGAGATCAAGAGCTTGAAGACCAACTTCCAGAGTTGATGAGGAGATTCTTGCTGGCAGCTGTTGAGGAGTATAGGATTTAGGAGCTAGGCAGAGCTCTAGAGTAGAAAGCTTAATTCACAAACATGGAAGGTCTTGTCTGCCTCCATCCTTTCTCTATGATTCAAAGTCTCTTTCAAATATCTACCTCCTTCCTTTGTAAGGATCAGTGAATGTATTTGAAAGATAGAACTTTTGAGGGAAAATTGTCTGTATAATGTTAACAGTTAATGAGCCACCCTTGGTAGGCAGTTTACTGTTTAACATTCACTTCATCTTGCTGACTGATATTCCTCTTGGAGTTTGAGACTTGAAGAAAAGCCATTGCAGATGGAAGACTGATAATGAAGACCTTGCTTGAAGGCTGTGGAGATGGAGATTGATGCTTGCCTGAAGCTTGTAGTTGTGTGGAGATGACTTGAAGATAGGTGTTGATGCAGAGCTGCTGTGGCTGTTTATTTTTGCGGTTTATTTCTGATGTATTGATTGGTTTTCCCTGACTGTATTGTTTGCTGTTTAACCCGTTAGGTTGAGAGTGAAGTCTGTTCACTTTTGCCTATTGTTTTCTAGGTTCGAGGTTGAGTGGGACTCCCTTGCCTCGCTTGTATTGTTGCATCCATGCATTTTACTGCTTTACTGTATATATATGCTATTGTTTCTGTTTCCATTTATCCCTTAGGATCTCTGTTTCTCTCTGCGCAGGAGAGGAGCATGATAGACGCTAGGTCTTAACCCATGCATGATAATATTGGGTTAGTTTGATTCCCTTTGCAACCGTAGGTTAGAGTTCTGTCTCTTCTTTCTCAAAACAAACAGAAAAACACAATGAATATTTCAGACACAATAAAAAACACTTCTTCCGTAAAAGAATGTGAACTCATCAAAACGTCAATTTTTGTCCTCTTGGACTGTTAATCAGGAAAACCCTTTTTCAGAAGGAATAAAAACAATCAAGACAGACTTGTGTCGTACGTGGCCCGAACTACGTTTGCTCTGATCTTTCATGCTGTATGAAAGTACGTAGGCATAGGATGCGATATCCTAGCGAGCAACCTTCCTCTCCTTTCCCGTAGGTAGGCGAACTACGTTGACTCTGATTTCTCGTTTCAGACGGGAATACGTAGGCATAAAGTGCGATACTTTGCCGAGTCATTTTCTTTTCTTTTTAACCCTGACCTGTAGAGTAGATAGAATAACAATCCATACCCGAAAACAAGCATGGATCCCGTCGAGTACGACGGACGTGAGGGGTGCTAATACCTTCCCCTTGCGTAACCGACTCCCGAACCCAGGTTTTGGTTACGATGACCATACCTTTCCCGTTTTGCGTTAGGTTTACCTCAAGCATTTCCTTTCCCTCCCGTGGGATAAATAACGCACGGTGGCGACTCTTCTGTTCAGCCGGCGCCGATTTTCGCAGTAGCGACACAGATCTGACCAAGGAGACCAATTCTCAAGAGCGTTTGGGTTTGGATTTCAAGGCTGTTAATAGTGTTCTTGCCTCCAAGAAGGAAGATTTGGACAGAGCTTACTTAAAGACTTCTAAGTTTGATAACTAATGGAATGCCACGCTCACCAACCACAAGGAGCGCGAAGACAGGTTAAAGCTACAGATCAGCAAGTTGAAGACGCAACTCAATGCCAAAGACGAGAAGATTTCAGCAGAGGCGCCACTCAGACGGGATAGTGAGTACAAACTGAACGAAGCTATTGCAAACTTGAAGGACTGCAAGTTGAGAGCTGATTCCAAAAGATGCAAGCTCGAGGCATGCTTTGGGGAAGGAGCTTGGGAAGATCATGTTGAGAGTCTACAACATACTATTAGCCGGCAAGAGTTACTTATTCAGGGACTGCTTGCTAGACCAGACCATCCTGAGACGCGAGAGTTGCTAGAGGACTTCCGGTCTCGTCATCCAGCGTGAATATCTTATTTATCTTTTTGTAGCTTGTTGTTTATCGCTTGTTGTACTGACCATCACCAGGCTTATTGGTTGAGGTTCTTTCTATTATACTCAGTTGTTGTTTGTACATTTCCTGTTGGCATGTGATTATATACGAGGAGGTTCTATTATTTGCTTGTTTGTAGGGCTCTCCATTGTTGTGTTTCTCCCGGAAACTAGAATCGAGGGGGAAATTTCCCTGTTGCATACATACATGTCTGCATTTTTGCATTTTCGCACTGCAAGTGCATCAGAACTGTTAATCTTATTTTCCTATGGTTCATAGTGTGTTTCAGGATTGTCGATCAAACAACTCACCGGTAAGCTACCAGGGAGAATCAGAGAAGAGTGATGGAGCAAATGCGAGCAGAGCTGAGGGAAATGCCGAGCCAGATGAGGCAGGTTATGGGGGATATGCAAGCGTTACGTCTGGATCAGAAGATGCTTACAGAGGAAAACTAGCAGTTGAAGACTCAGATGGGCTTGATCGCAGAAGTGTTGAGAGGTGCGCTAAGAAAGAATCAGGTGCCTGAGACTGCATCAGAGGTGCTAGTTCCACTCCTGCCAGTGAAACCTCTCCCAAGGCATGATAGGTCTCAGAGATCTCGTGAACGCCTTTAAGCTCCAGAATTTCCTCGTCAACAGCTATGTCCTGTCTCCCAGGGTAGTCCTAATGTTGAAAAGTATGCTCGGAGGCCGAGGCAGTCTGCCAGAATCATTGACCAGATCCCTATGACATATGCTCAGCATTTGCAATTCTTGCTTCAACTTCGGTTGGTCAAACTTCAGACTATGTCTCTGTTGACTAGAGAGCTGCCACTAGGTTATGATGCAAGTACCCATTGTGATTTCCACTCTGGGGCACCGGGACATAACATTGAGGAATGCAAAGCTTTTAAACACCAGGTCCAGGATTTGATTGATTCCAAGACGGTTGAATTCACGTTGGGTGGCGTAAGCATACCGGGGGGTGTTGCAAAGGAGGTGGAGACTCCTATTCTTTCCCCCGAAGTTGTATCAGGTCAGGGCTATATATTGCAATCCTTGATTTCTAAATCCCTCTGCCCGCAGCAATTGCCTATTCCAAGGCCAAGCCTGAGGATGAAAGCACCTGAATAAAGGGAGTCCCTGATATTTAAGACTCAATCCCCAGGTGATTCAATTGGTCAAAGTCAGCAATCTCTAAGGTCTGCACGTCAAAGTCAACGAGCATATCGTCATCCATCGCTTCAGCATGCCAGACGAAGACTAAGGAAGCCAAAGAAGCATTTTACTCAATTATCGGTATCGTACAGACAGTTGTTGCCGGATTTGATCAAGGGTGGATTAATAGTGCCGAAGGAAATGCATCCCGCGATTCCGCCATATCCGCCAGGTTTTGATGTCAATGCTTGTTGTGAGTACCATGCTGGGGCACAGGGGCATTCAACTGAGGACTGTAAGGTGCTTAGAAGCCAAGTTCAGACTCTGCTGGATTCCAACTGTTTCTCAATCAAGCCTCAGGGTATTCAGATCAACGATCTTCCTTCATCCAGTCAGATGGGCATATCAGTTCATGTTGTGGAAGAGTTCACCGAGAGCAAATGTTTAGAGGAGTATCAGACTGACTTCGAAGAACAATTTTAAAGACGGTTGACTCAGCAGCAAGTCAAGAGTTGAAAGCCCAGTTCCCAGAAGCTGGCGATCTTTGTTTTATCCTGTTATTTCTTTACATTTGTAGTTTCTTTCCTGTTTAAATGCAAATTTCGTTTGTAAAACTTGTTTGTTTTCAATTGATATTAATAATGAAATGAATATGTATGTTTTGATTAAATCCATTCGTGTTCACTAATTATTGTTTTACAGATGTCAAACGCTTGTTTAAGCGGAATCTGGGGAGGATGACGAAGTTGAAAGACGTGCAAGCTTCCGATTGTATGCTTTTGAATAAAATCTGCTGATGATGTACAGGCATTGTTTTAAATTCCTAAACACCGGATATATAAGGATGATAATCCCTTGTCAACCCCTTTGAGCCTAGTAGTAGGAGTTTCTTTCTGAAAACAAAAAACCCTCAATCTTAACTTGCGGAAGGGTAGGTGTCAGTTAATTTGGCCAAGTGTTCAAACTGTAACAGGAGTGTTCCCGTTCGAGGATCAATCACACCTCTAGAGGTCGTGCCTAAAAAACCACAGTGGTTATCCATTACCTACTGAAGAGTGAAACAGTCACAATTCTTTCAACAAGTCAGACAAGCCAGTGTCACATGATTTGTTCCGAAATAAAAGAATCGAAAAAGAAGCCCGCTAAGTCGAATCTTGAAAACAAGAGACTTAGGCAAAAATTAGGGCATCCTGATGGACTTCGAAATCAAAGAAACTCAAGAGAGCTAGTACAGGAAAAAAATTAGGGGAAAATGAAAAAAACAAAGAGCGAAAAGGATTACAAAATAAAAATCCTCGGAAAAACAAGTCGTGTGACTCCAGGCACCAAAGACAAAAAGCGAGTGACTGTCACTCCGAAAACTTCTGGTTTCCTGAACCATTACTCATGTCATTCCACCTTTGAAAGGTGAGTGCTTATGGTGAATTAGCTGAACGTAGGATTGGAGAACATCCAGGAGAATGGGTGGGTTAAAATAAACTTTGGGCCTTTATCCTTTCTTTCTTAACCGTGAACCTGACCACGTTACAACCTTCAAAAGTCCTAATTGAAGCAGGTTTGTTTCGAAAGCATACTTCGGTAAAGATCGCATCGAAACTGACTCTTAAAGGGATTCTGCTCAACTTGTGGGTATTAATGTTGGAATTTTGATAAATGATTTCATCTACTATATGTCATAGATTTTTCCGGTGAACAGACTTGGATTTCAAAACTTTCATATGTGTTGCATTAATATATCTTTTATGCAGAACAATTTGTTTTACTTGCGAGTAAGCGCTTGACAGCAGGAAAGTTTCCACAGTGGAAAGTTCGATCAGGATAGAATGCAGAATGCCTGAATACTCTATTGAGTCAGGGCCAGTTATATCAAATGATCATATCAAGGAAGTCAGCCATCCAGAAATCAGCCAATCAGGGGCAAAGTCATTGCAAGGCTGGGGCAAAATTTAAAATGATGGAATTGTTCCTCTCCATATCTTCAGAGTTCATCAGAGTTAGTCAACCAGGGACGAGTCTCTTCATGTTACAGGTACGGGGGGCAAGCTATCTCGAGGTCGTTTCATGGCAAGCTTTTCTTTTCAAGACGAATCGTCCTAGAGACTAGATTAGGGCAGATTCAATGGCACTGGGGCAGTTACTCAAGCCAGTTTATTCTCCCCAGCCAGAGTTCCTGAGCAAGTGGAGTTGGCATCCCTAGTAGAGTTTGTATGCAGTTTAAGTGAGCAGGTAGCGTGTACGCTTTCCCTCGGCAGTTCGTACACATTTAATCCCTGCAAGGTGCATGTTCGTATGCACTCCCCAGTGAGTTGTGATTGGATTTTCTTCCCACTAAATAACCTACAGCCTAGGTAGATTCGCTCCCAGCTGAGTAATCCCCAGCAGGCTGGGATGAACTTTGCTACCCTAGAATTTTCTTTGCAGGAAGCCAGCAAGGGCCTGCTTCCTCAGCATAAGTCTAATTGTTATTGGCATGAGTAGGTTGTTTCCCCGGCAGGGTGGTTTCCGTATCTCTAGCATTTATTTTGTTGATTCAGTTTCGTTGCATCTGCAAGCATGCATAGCATCTACCCAAACGCGTAGCATTTCCATTTCGTATGGAGCATTGCGCCATATTCAAACATATGCATGTGAAACATAAGCCAGGTTGTTATCTCTTTGTTTCAGGTGTATCTCCAGAGGTTTGATCTTTTTGCCCTTGGTATCCAGACCATGGAAATTTTCGGTAGCCCGCGCGGTATCCAGGCCCCGGCTTATATCATTCCCCAACAGTGTCTTCGGATTTCAGTAGGTCATGTTGTTTTAAACTCATTTGGTATCCAGACCTTGATGAGTATTTATGATGAATTCCTTAGTCTGTCGAGTATCCAGACTTCGGTCCATTCACAATTGATGGGGTTTTCCTTTTTCCGTTGAGTATCCAGACTTTGATAAAGATGGTTGTGGTATCCAGACCACAACAATGGATATTATTGTGCTTCTTCCATCGAGTATCCAGACTCCGGTGAAGACAGTGTGGTGTTCAGACTTTAATGGGTATATTTGTGATATTTTCCCTTCGTCCGTTGAGTATCTAGACTCTGGTTAATATCGTTGAGTATCCAGACTCTGACAAATTTCCAATGTGTGATGTACTTCTTAGCCCTGTATGGTATCCAGACCATGACAGTTCATGATGTGATCCATTTTGTTCGTTGAGTATCCAGACTCCGACAATTTGAAACAGTATTCTTAAAACTCTGGCGGTATCCAGACCCTAATGAGTGTTTCTTCGTCCGTTGAGTATCCAGGCTCCGGTCAATTTTCGTTGACTGTTCAGGCTACGGCTTCTCCATTGAGTATCCAGACTCCGATGAATTTTCAATTCGTGACATATTGCTTTTTTCCGTCGAGTATCCAGACTCCGGCAAAGTCAGTTGGGTAACCAGACCTTGATAAGTTTTGTGGTTGTACTCCTTCTCCGTTGAATATCCAGATTCCGGTGAATTTCCAATTTGTGGTATATTGTTTTGTCCGTGGAGTATCCAGACTCCGGTCAGTTCTGTTGAGTATCCAAACTCCGGTAAGTTTCATATTTGTGATGATTTTCTGTGTCCGTCGAGTATCCAGACTCCGGTCAGTTCCGTTGAGTATCCAGACTCCGATAAATTTCCAATAGGTATTTTCTCTTGATCCGGCGAGTGTTCGGACTCCGGTAATTTTCCCTTGTCCGTCGAGTATCCAAGCTCCGGTCATCTACATCGAGCATCCAGGCTCCGGCTTCTCCGTTGAGTATCCAGACTCCGGTGAATTCGCAATGGATATATTCTTTTGTCCGTGGAGTATCCAGACTCCAGTCAGTTCCATTGAGTGTTCAGACTCCGGTAAGTTTCATATGGTGATGATCTCCTTTGTCCGTTGAGTATCCAGGCTCTGGTCAATTTCGTTGAGCATCCAGGCTCCGGTTTAATTTCGTTGAGCATCCAGGCTCCGGTTTATTACGTTGAGTATCCAGACTCCGGCCGATTTCCAATATGTGGTAATTTCTCTTGTATGTTGAGTATCCAGACTCCGGCAAAATTTCCGTGATTCCGATTACGTTGAGCATCCAGGCTACGGTCAAGTTTACATTGAGCATCCAGGCTTCGGTTTATTACGTTTAGTGTTCAGACTCCGACAGATCTCCAATTCAGGATGAATTCCTTATTTTACGTTGAGCATCCAGGCTCTGGCTTCTCCGTTGAGTGTGCAGACTCCGGTGAATTTCCCATTCGTGATGTAATGTTGTGTTCGTTGAGCATTCAGGCTCCGGTCAATTTTTGTCGAGTGTCCAGACTCTGGTAAATCCCCAGTGAAGTTGCTTCTTACGTTGAGCATTCATGAAGGTGAGAAAATACTTACAAGGGGGGTTGAATAAGTATGTTGATAAAAACATAGAAGTAAAAACTCAAGTATTTTTATCCTGGTTCGTTGAACTCAACTACTCCAGTCCACCCTTTCTAGAGTGATTTGTCTTTCGCAAACAAGGACTTAATCCACTATTTAATCAACTGATTACAATAGTAAGCACTAAGAACAACTGTTCAAAGTCTTCTCAAGAACTACTGATCCTAACTGGATCTTCTTAAGGTTTTCTTACAATCAAATGTAATAAAAAATACAAGTGTTAAAATGCTTCTAATAAAGCTTTATCACAACTGTGATTTTTCACTTAAGATTAAGAACAAAGACTTAATTCTAGCAAGAATATATGAGTTGTATGAGAGCTTTGATAATGAATTCTTTTCAAGTATATCGTCAACTGAAGAAGATGAGTGGAGACTTGCTTTTATAGGCACAGTGATCCAAGAGCTTTTCACGTTGAGAAGTGTGTACTAAAAGGTCTGAGCCCTTTTTGTCTTCACATCAAGTGACCTTTCCTAGAAGAAGAAAACACAGAGAAATCCTTTTTGTCTGCGTTCTTGTGTCTAGCATAAATAAGGAAAGAGTCGTTTGGATATTCCAACGGACATAATCTTTGAATTCTTCTTCATTAATTTTTCAGCAAGAATCATCAGAGTCTAATTTGATCAGAGCCTTCTGATGTTGATCAGAGTTTTGTTGAATCAGAGTCTTTGCAGCAAGTGTTCTTTTAGCGTATATAAGTTCAGAGCAGAGTTTTGAGTCAGATCCTTAGTACTGGCAGTGTTAGTACTATCAGAGTCTTCTGAAGTAACTATGCTTGAAAAACTCTTCATACATAATTCTTCATTAGTTCAGATGCTTCTGACTTACTTCAGATTCTTCTGGAGCTTCTGCTTCAGATCCTTCTTGAGGCAACGCTCAGAATCTTCTGATGGTAGCGTTCAGAATCTTCTAATGACAGCATTCAGAATCTTCTAATGACAGTGTTCAAAATCTTCTAAGGAATGCTTCTGGTGCTTCAGAGCCTTGCATATTTCTTATGTTCAGATCTGATTTGCTTCTGGAGTGATATTTACTTTAATATCTGCAGCAAACATTCTTAAGCAAGTTTTAGAGTCTATAATTCTTAATTACAAAATTTCATAATAGTTATCATCAAAACATAGAGATATTATTAAGAACCAATCTGTGTTCTAACAATCTCCCCCTTTTTGATGATGACAAAAACATCAGAAATTTTGTTTAATTGAAAAGAGAATAATTATAACTCCCCCTGAGATGATGAATCTCCCCCTGAATTAAATATTAATAAGGAATAGAAACTTCCCTTTTTGTCTTGAGTATTTTTCAAAGTTAGAGCTTGATTGTTCTAAATAGTTGAGAGTCAGAATGTCTTGCATATTTCAGAGTCAGAGTCTTATAATTGTCATATGATCTGAGAGTCTCAGAGTTTCTTTTACAGAGTATACTTATCAAATGTTCTGAAATACTCAGATATTATGTTAGATAAAATTGATATGTCTGAAGTTTTATTCTGGTAGAGTTTAATTAAACAGTTCAGATCTATTTCTCCCCCTTTTTTGTCATAAGCAAAAAGTAAGAACTTTGAAAAGACAAATAAAAGGAAAAACAAACGAGATAAATCATGTAGAGAAAACATTGAAACATTCATTCATTCAGAGCAAAAACTACAAACATCAGAAAATATTTAAGTACATGTGCAAACATTAGATGCAAGCATCAGAGGAAAAAAAAACTAAGATTGTTTTGACAAAATCATCTTCAACAGATCCGTGATCTCAGAAGAGGATTGTTCTTGTTTTGACATCCACTTAGCCATGGTTTCATTCTTCTGATCTTGTTTGGACATCCACTGAGCCATGTCTTCAGACTTCTTATCTTGCTTAGCCATCCATGACTTAATCTCTGATTGACCAGCTTCCAGAACTGCAATCTTATCTTCAAGATCTGGATACTCTTTCTTGATCTCAGATGAAGAAGGTGGGACAAATTCTGAAGCATGAACAGAGTCAATTTCCATAGGGGCTTTGGAGTCAGGAGCAGCAGATCCAGAGGGATGTTCTACCAGAGTCATAGCCAAAGAGTTGTCTTCAGATGCATATTCAACGTTTACTTCTGTATCACAGACTTTAGATGATGAAGGAGCATCCTTAAGAAGCAATGGTGCAGATCTTTTAACAGTCCATAACAAACTTCTAGCAGTTTTAGCAAATCTGAGCTTCGCATCATCAGAACAGACGTTCTTCAAATTTGATGCTACAGTATTGAATTTGTTTATGAAGCCATTCTAAATGGCATCAGATTCATTTGCATCCATTGTTGATGAACACTTCCTCTGAACAGAGCCTAAATACATCTCTATTTCTTTCAAAAAACTTGTAAATAAATGATCAACATTCAGCCTAGGTTTTGGGTTTAGAAAAGTTTCCAATGTGATTGGCTCGGGTTGGAGAGAAGGTGGAAAAATGGATTTTTGAATGGTGATCAGAGGACTAGAGTAGAATGGTATGAATGGAGGATCAGATGAATGGTCAGGTTTTGATCTGGTTAAAGCATTCAACAGATATGGTTTTGCATTTGATGCATAAGAAACAACATCAAATGGGGTATCAGAGTAAGGAGTGAATGCAGATTTATCAGATAAAATAGGTTTGGATGAAATCACTTTTGGAAGTTCTTTAATTTACGTTTGAAGAACAGATGGTAGAATGATGGTAAGTTTGAGTTTAAAAGGAGTGATAGTGTCAGATGGTTCAATTCTGGTGTAGAAATTTTTGAATTTGAAACCAGAGGGAAGTTTGTTAGATGAAAACAGTTTACACGAAGCAGAGGGTACACTCTCAGATGTCCTTGGCTTAGGTGTTGGGATAGGATTAGGAATGAGAATTTCAGAAGAAACAGGTGGTTCTGGTTGATTTACTTCAGAATTTCTGTGAGAGGGAGATATCAGAAAATCTGGGTGTATATCAGATTCTGATGAATTTGAGGATGTGGTTGGAGTGTAAGCGTGGAGGACACTTCAAAAACAGTTTTGAGAGGTGTAACGTTTAGAACCTTTGTCTCAGGGATATTGGTTTCAGATGGGTTGGTTGATTCTGATGGATTCTCAGAAAGTTCTGATGGGGGTTCAGATGTAGGTGATTCTGATGTATGTGGATCAGATGTAATAGGATCAGATGTAACTTTTATAGGTTCATAAATAACTTGTGCAGATCCAATAGGTTCAGATGTGTTTGATGGTGGTTTTTCTAGTTGTGGTTGTTTTTCTGGTTGTTGTTGTTGTTCAGATTGTTTTTCTGGTTTTTGTTGTTGTTGTTTAGATTGTTTTTCTGGTTGTTGTTGTTGTTCAGATTGTTTTTCTGGTTTTTGTTGTTGTTGTTCAGATTGTTCTGTTGGTTTTGTTATAGGTGGTGGAGGTTGATTTGCTGGTGTTGTTGTTGTTGTAATTGGTTCAGATGATTGATTAGTAGAAGGTTTTACAGGAGTGATGGAAACAGGATTAGATGATTTTTGTGGGGAAGGAACAGAGATATGAGATGGAGCAGGAACAAATTGTTTCTGAGTAGGAGGTGGTTTTGGAATAGACTTGAATGTTGAGTCATTTAAAACAATATTATTGAAAGAGGATACAGAAGATTTGGTACCTTTAATCTTGATACGCTTTGTGAGAACAGAGGGAGCGTCTCCAGATGCTTTCCTCTTGATCAGCTTCTGAGGCTTGTCAGCAACTTTGGGCTTCTTCTGAACAGACGCTGCTTCTGCTTCTGATTGACCTCTTTTCCTTGTGTTCTCATTTCCTCCATCAGGCATTGGTTCCCTTGCTCTTTTCAGAATATTTGCAGGAACTGGGGTTCCATCTGCCTTGCAAGAATCAATATACCTTAAAATTATTTCCCTTGGTTCTTCAGCATAGAACAGTGGGTAGTCTTCAACTGGGATTCACTTCTGACTAAGTTCAGAGATATTCAGCTTCTTGGGTGTTGATGTGAGTTCCTCTACAATTTTTAATCTCTGAAGACTCTTGGCATTCAGAGGTTTCCCAACAATAGATTCAAGTTCCTCCTTGACTCCAGCAGCATACAGAGCAGTCACCAGTCTATTTTCTGTCAGAATATCTGAAATTAACCTTCCAAAGGGAATCCATGTTCTGATCTTCTGACCCTTATCTTTTACAGTTTCTCTTGAAGCATTAATATGATTCCATAAGTGCATGAACAGAATGTAAGGAAGATCTACCTTGGTGCTCTGACTTAAACAGTACATGAAGTAGAGTTGTTCATTGTTCACGTAATCTGGAGAGTTTGTAGATTTTCTGTGATGAATGTATCCCATGAAAATCTTTCCCCAGATCTTGTAGTCAGGCTTCAGATCTTTAAACTTGTTAGAGGCATGTCTAGCAGTCATGACTTCCTCATAAACTTCTTCCATGTCTACACGCCCAGCTGGCAGATGAGATACTCCATCAGTCTCCTCATATCCTATGAGTTTCCTAATTAGATCTTCTGTAATTATAATCTCCTTACCCAGAACAGAAGACAAGATGAATTTGGGATATACAGAAGCATGTATCCAGAATTCTTTCACCAGATGAGGGTAAACTGGTCCAAATAATCTGTAAAAGTATTTTACCCAGCCTTGAGCATCAACTATTGAACGAAATTCAAATCCATTTTCAGCTAATGAATCAAATTCCACCATTGATTCACAGAGAACTTCAAGTTTGTCAACAGGAGTTAACAAAATCCTTTTAGGTGTCGTGTATGGAACCACACCCATATTTGCAGAAGTAACTGCAACCATGGTTGATTGAAATTGTGCTGCTGTAGAAGATGAGGTTGCCATTGAAGATGATTTTGACAAGGGTTTAGGGTTTTTGTGAAGAGAGAAAAGAAGACAGAAATGCATAAACTTGCTTGAGTTGTGAAAAGTGTGAAAGTGGTGATGTTGCGGTGGAAATAGGATCACAAACTATTAATTAGTTTGAATTGCAATTCAATTCACAACCGCTCTTTGATTTATCCGAAGGAAAAGGTCAAAAGAGGGAAAACCTATTTTGCATCGTAAACACAATGCAGGGAAAGATCTAGGGTTCGGGGGTTGGTTAAATTTAGGGAAGGTATTAGCACCCTAAACTTCTGTAGTACTCTACAGGAACCTTTTGTTCAGTTGTTTACTATTTGCTTTATTTATTTGCTTAAGGTATATGTACAAAGGATTGAAAGTGAGAAAATAAACCTAAGGGGTTAATTCTAAGTTTACTCGGCAAGACATCGCATCTTGTGCCTACGTATCCTTACGGGAATGGAATCAGAGTAATCGTAGTTCCCCTCAAAAGGGAGGTTAGAGACTTCTTGACTGTGGTCAAGGTCTCGAGGGGAATAAACATGTCTTAAGGACACGCTTACGCGGAGTGTAGAAACTCCAAATTTCTATGTTGAAATGTTAAGTTGTAATTAGGGTTAAATTAGGTTAAGTTAGGGATTCCACGGCGGGAAACCCTAAAATGAGCACGGCGGCTCTTTGACCTAGTGCTAGGGGTAAAATTGTAATCTTGCCTGCAGCGAGGCATTTGTGAAAATTAGGGTTTGTAAGGGTGTAATGGTTTGAAGTTGAGGGTTTGAAGACTATTGGCACGGCGACCAAAAGCTAGACCTAACCTTCGGATGTGTGTAATGTGACAGAATAATAACAATGACAGTGTGAGAAATTTAAATCATACGTCAGCAGAAATTAAAATGCGAAAAGTAAACGCGATTATTATGTTCGCGAGGTTACAATGGAGAAACAGATACAAATATAAATGAAACTTAAATGAAAAATCAACACAATAGTAATAAATACGAACTGCAAAAAAATGAACACCCGTTAGTAGGCAGAGTCAAACGGCTATCAGATGAATTACGAGACAATGAAGAAAACAAGATGCAAATTCGAGATTTTATTATTGTTTTATTAAAAAAATTAATATTATCTTGCGAAAAGACTTAATTTTAAAAAAATGTTCTTCTTTTTAAAAAGAGTTTTATTTTGAACATTTCTAAGAAAAGTTTTTTCTTACTTTCATTTAAAAAAGGGTTTTTTTTAGTTTTTATATTTACAAAAGTTTTATGTTTTATATTAAAAAAAGGTTTTAATTCTTATTTTAAAAAAAAGGGTTTTTTAATTTTATTATAAAAAGATTTTTATTTATTTATAGTATTTACAAAAAAGTTTTTA
The DNA here is from genome assembly GCA_963859935.3 of Lathyrus sativus. Lineage (NCBI taxonomy): Eukaryota > Viridiplantae > Streptophyta > Magnoliopsida > Fabales > Fabaceae > Lathyrus > Lathyrus sativus. Next base: position 342,404,432 of record OZ012741.1, read on the forward strand.
AAACAAATATAAAACGATTTAAAACAAATGAAAAAAACATAATTTAAAAAAAAACAAAATAAATAAATAAATAAAATAAATAAAACAAAGGGGGTTGGGTCGGTCATCACCCCGGACCCAACCCGGTTAGTGGCTTAATTGAGAAACAATTAGGGTTCTGGGAACCCTAATGCTCCTTACGGCGTCATTCACGTATTCTTCTTCTCTCATCTCTCTCGCTTCTCTTCACCGTCTCTCTCGATGTTCTTCATTTTCCTCAGTAACCTGAAATTAAACACGAATGTTGTGAGGGAGATATCTTACATTTATGGTGAACGGCCGGTGATGAGGGTTTCCTCTGAGGCTTGGAGTTGATTGCCCGCCGTTTAAACGGCGAAGGCGATCTTCCCCTTTCGGTGGCGCGGTTGTTGATGTTGGTTCGTCAGTGAACGGAGGCGATGATGAGGGTAACGGTCCCTCTGAGTCTCAACCACGCCGTTAGGGTTTGCGACGGTGGTTTCGTGATCTCGTTCGTTAGGGTTTGTACGCGATTTCGTCGCTTTGATGTTCTCCCTTTCGCGATTTTCTCGTTAGGGTTTGTACGCCATTTTTTTTCTCCCTCATCAGGTTGTATCTTCCCTTTTATATATGCTTTGATTTATCTTTTGGGCTTTCAATCTGTGTTGGATTTGTGCTACTTTTGGCTGAGATTGATTTTGATGATTCGATTTGATTTGATTTTGTTTGGTTTTTACTGATTGAACCATGTTCCCTCTTTTAGAATTCGATTGGGATTTTGGTGAGATTGGATTTCATTGGATCCGAAATTAATTTGTTTGAGTGATCTGTACTGATTCGTTTGATTTCGAACTGATTCGTTTTTTGACTGATTTGTTTGATTGATTCAGATTGAGTTCCAATGGGGATGTTTCCTGATACGATTTGGATCTGACTCGAAACTTTCCATTTCCAGATTCGATTTTGTTTGATCATTTTCTGATGTGGATTGGATTGCCTTTGAATTCACTCGATCTGTTCGATATCTGAGTTAATTCGTTTGTTTGATTTCGTTTGGATTCTCTAATCAGTTTGTTTTGCTGACACGAATTCTTTTCCTGATGCAGTTAGCTTTTCCTCTTCTTCTTTTAGGACTGATACTTCAGCTTCGGTTGCGTCAAACGCCGGGAAAGGTATACGGCGATGATGTTCATCTGAGCCGTGACAACTGATACTCTTTGATGACGCTGTGATTGCCTCTGATAGTCTTCGCTTGTGGTTTATCATTTGTTCCATTTGAATTGTTTTAATCATTAGCCTGTGATGAACTTTTGCTGATGATGTTTGCTTCTTGAGTTGCAGGGCTGATGTTCTGGGCAATTATGTCCAATTCGAATGTTGCTTTCTGTTGCCTTGAGACATTTACCTGATAGCGAGTTTGGGCGATGATGTTCATCTGAGCCGCGACGACTGATATGGACTGCTATGGTTTTGTGCACTTGTTTATTTCATGAACTGAGACGTTTATGCTTGCTTGTCCTTGCTGGTACAAGTCGTGCTATGATTTTGCGCTGTTTGCATTCTGAACTGGTTCGGTTTCACTTGTGAGTATGGTTTGATCCTTCACGTTTCGGTGACTTGTTTGTTGGGGCAATGATGCTCATAACTGAGCCCCTGTCTGCGCTATGCTTTGTGCTGCAACTTGGTGTACATTTTTGTGAATTGCCATCCGTATTGGCTGAAGCTTGCCCCTAACTGACAACCTTTGGTACATTTTTTGATGCAGCTTGATACAGCTTGTTTGGGTACTTCATTCTTCTTATTCTGTTTGAACTTGCTTCCTGATATATTAACTGCTGTTACACCTTTCTTTGGGTCCTGTTGGGCATTTTCTGTTATGACAGATTTATAGGATGTTTTCTTATGGCCCTTTGCGCATGAATTTGCCTTCTGACACATTGTTTTGATGCAGTTTGTATTTGGTGTTCTGTTTGGACTTGGTTTTCATGACATCACCTATATGGTTCAGCATTGATATTGCTCATGAATTGTTTAGGTTTTGAGTTCCCAATTCTGAATCTGATATTGGTGCGTTTGTGGCTTTTCAGGTGTTGGAAATTTCGGAACCAAAGCGACTCAGACCTGCCGGCATCCGGGTCTGAGTCCAAACTTGCCTATGTTGCCTTATTCTCGTATCAGTTTGGAAATCCAATCGCGGCAAAACGAATCAGTCCCGCTTCTTTTATTACTTCTATCTCTCGGATGTCCCGTAACGATAAGAACAGGTGTTACCTGATATGACGCCAACGACGCGGATCGGTAACGGGGGGTAGGACGCAACTTCGGTTGTGCCACTCCCGGCACTCGATGATGACGATGTTCTGAGAGTGTCAAAACAACTCCTAACCTTTTTTCTATACTGTTGTATTCTTTTTGATGTGCAGGTTAGTCGAGGACTCGTGGAGAAGCTCAAGGGCCAACATGAAGACACTTAGCATTTTTAGGACTTAGGATTTTTAGAGTTAATGTAAATCCTTGTACAGTAAAATATGAAACAATCTCCCTTTTGTATAATGAGATTTTTATGAAATAAAATTCCCAAAACTTGACTCTATTTATATTTTATTCTTAGTTAAAAAATTATAAACATTTGTGAATAAATCCACAAATATTTAAATTCATTAACATAGTCATAAAACATAGACATTCTCAAATGATATTCTTATTCGTGTACTTGTCTCAATCGTAATCTCAAACTCATCATCTGATTAAAATCCAATTTAAATGCTAACCAACCATTTCATAACCAAAACACGGATGTGCACCGTAATCACAACCGTTTCGGTATCAACCATAACATTACTCGTAATTGAATTCCACTGACCAAAGACTGTGGGCAACCATCCAATAATACCCCAGTAAAACTGTGCCTTATTAACGGAGGTGCGCCGAGCAATAAAATAAGTCTTAAATCCAGTTGTGCTCGACAAACTTTAATATCGACCCCGTCGAATTGGCACCTTGATATAATCAGACCTGGTGATAGGTAAATGCCTCAAAAATAGTGTATCAAACGCCTCAGAACTTAACAACAGCCCGTCTTCAAGGAATTAGCAGAATTTGCGTAAAATGACCAAAATACCCCTGGAACCCTCCATAACTTGTTAGTGGTTAGCAAATGTACATATGGGATGCTATGCGAAATGACTGACTAAATATAAGGGTGAAATTTGGGGTATTACAGTTGCCCCTATTTAAATAGCTACACCGGACGATTTGAGTGACAGAGACTCGAGGAATCGTGGTGGAGAGATTTAAATATAGATAACCGAAAATTTTGCCCTTATATGCGACGATATGCAATGCTTTAGGACAAAGCGAGGACCGCTTAATGCAGATGATGCCATGAATATGATATGCTACGTATGCTGGAATGATGAATGCGAAAATGATGACAAACGATACGAGAAGAACACACTGGGGAAAACGACGCGCTGAGACACAGTACAACACTGGGGAATTCTAAAAATGATGGTCAACTGGTGCGAACACGACCAATTGTCATTTTGGGAACGAGATTCTCAAATGGAGATGACACCTGTGAGACGGTCTCCACTGGGGAATCTAAAAATAAAACTGGATCACGTACGATTGCAAGATCGATTACAGAATGCTGGAGCATTGAGCAAAGAATAACATCCAAGCTTCTGTAAACTATCCCTCGTGACAGGATCAAACGGACTTTTCGGAACTCCGTAACAAATATACAGGGTAAAGACCGGCTGTATGCCAAAATAAATGGACTTTGATGGGAAATGCCCTGATAAGCTTCTCGCGGGAGAACTGTCACTTATCGTTGGAAGGGACTTATGTGCCAAGATGGATAAGCACTCAAATAAAGAGGCTGCTGCTTATCTGATAAATAAATTTTCTCGCATTTAAGGTCGGCGCCTGGAATACGATTCTGATTCTTCTCTTACTGAAGGATAAATAAATTTCTTCATGTTTCAAGATCGTGCTCTCCTGAACATGAAAAGGGTAAACTGAACTTCCTCATACTTCAGAATCGTGCTCTCCTGAATATGATTCGGCTTTTTCGGGTAAATGAAATTCTTCATACTTCAGAATCGTGCTCTCCTGAATATGAAAATGGCTAATTGAACTTCCTCATGACTCAGAATCGTGCTCTCCTGAATATGATTCGGCTCTTGAAATTTCTTCATACTTCAGAATCGTGCTCTCCTGAATATGAAAAGGGCTAATCGAACTTCCTCATATTTCAGAATCGTGCTCTCCTGAATATGATTCGGTTCTTTCTTGTAAATGAAATTCTTCATACTTCAGAATCGTGCTCTCCTGAATATGAATAGGGTAAACTGAACTTCCTCATACTTCAGAATCGTGCTCTCCTGAATATGATTCCGCTCAAACCTCCTCGTACTTCAAGATCGTGCTCTCCTGAATACGATTTGGTTTCTTCTTTTACTAAAGGATAAATGAACTTCTTCATAATTCAGAATCATGCTCTCCTGAATATGATTCCGTTCAAACCTCCCCGTATTTCAAGATCATGCTCTCTTGAATACGATTTGGTTCAAAACCCCCCATACTTCCAGACGACAGGTAAATGGAAGCCCAACTGCTCCATGGAGATGGCCATTTGCTGCGAGTCATAACGAAGATAGGATCGGCTTCTTAGGTGAGAAATGTTGTATATCGGTGCTGTAAGATGTAGGATTGTAATAATAAATTATCCAGGCATGAACTGGCATGTATCTGTAGTTGATTTCCTTGAAAGATAGTGCAAAATAAATGCACGTCCGGGTATAGTGATAAACCTCTCAAGCGAGATAGTCGCGTATCTGTCACGGTATGGTGAAAATCTTTAGATGGTGCAAAATAAATGCACGTCCGGTTGGGACTTGACGACCGACAAGACTGAGATTCAATCTAGGATCGAGCTAGAAAGAAGACTGGTAATCAAGACTCCATCGAGGGAATGAACTCGAAGGGTAGATATCTTATCCTGGCGAGGAGAGATAGATGAAGTAACCGTCATCCACGAGGATCGAGCTCCGTGGGGAAACTGGAAACACATATGTGTTTTATGTTTAGGGCTGACTATCTATTTGGAGAGAATGGACGAACCCAGTTACTCGGCGGTAACAACCAAATGATGGTGAAACACAATGAACCTGTGAATGCTAACGCATATGTTAATGCATATGTTAATGTGAATGTATGTTGATGTTTATGTATGCAAGATGTTATGAAATGAGTATGTAATGAACATGTAATGAATATGTAATGAGTCCGTAATGAAATAGGCATGTGACGCTTATGCCCTTGCGTATGCTGACGAAACTGACTAGAGACAGGACGAGAGATGAAGTAAACATCTCGACGGAGATACCCTGCGTTCTCTGCAACCAATACGTCAATCATGGGAGAGAATGGTAGGACCAAATCTGGTTTCAAAATTCTGAATTCTCTGGGGAGAAAGTAAATTGCTTAGGTGCACAGTATCACGTCTTCTCATGGGGAGAGGAAACCCTGAAGGACACTTTCGAGTTACCCAAGCAAAGGTTGTCAGCTTATAGTCTCGCTGGGGACTGTGTTAGAGCAATGATTTGAAAGTGTTTCTGCAATAATGATATTTTCGGGGAGTGAAGAGATCCTTCCGAAATTTCCACTAGTCAAAGTAATTTCTTATATTTCAATTTCGTTTTTTTTGAAGAACAATTTTTGAAAAATCTACAATGCACCTTTCATTTTCAAATTTTAAGAATAAACGCATTTTGCATAACAATAGAAAACAAAGAGCAATGCACCAAGGAATGTAGGTAACAAAATGGTGTCTTTTATTAAAGGGTGGCAGCTTGCTGAAGGCATAGCTCCACAGATGATTATGTTTTGAAATTGGCAACATGGGAAAAGGTTACATTGAATCCAATGACACCTACTGACACTAATAACTAAGACTAATCCAGAATCTTGCTTTGGGCAAGGATGAAAGAACTGGAACATGACCCTCATGCGGAAAGTGTGTTCGCGATGATCAGTGTTCTCTGATGCAATGAAATGCCTTTGTCCCTAACTTTTGCCTGGACCGCCCTCTCGGGTTTTCAATCCACCGGGACGCTCTTTTTTGCCTAAGCCGCCCTTTCGGGTTTTCAACTTAGCGAGCTTTTTAATATTATTTCTTTTTTCCAACCCTTACTTTTGCCTAAGTCGCCTTTTGCAGGTTTTCGACTTAGCGGGTTTTTAGGCATAATATTTTCGGACTGCATCAGAATTCACGGGATGTGCTAGTTCTTCACCGTCCATTGTCGTAAGTATCAGAGACCCTCCGGAGAAAACGGTCTTTACAACAAATGGGCCTTCATAATTGGGCATCCACTTTCCACGCATATCTTTATGCACTGGCAAGATCTTTTTGAGTACGAGCTCTCCTTGACGGAACTCACGGATACGAATCTTCTTATCAAACGCTCTTTTCATCCGTTTCTGATATAATTGCCCATGGCACATGGCTGTCAAGCGCTTCTCGTCAATGAGATTCAACTGATCCAGTCTGTCTTGAACCCACTCAGCTTCCTCAAGTTCAGCCTCCATCAACGCTCTTAAAGAAGGTATCTCTACTTCGATGGGGAGCACGGCGTCCATTCCATACACCAGTGAGAAAGGTGTTGCCCCTGTCGAAGTTCTCACTGAGGTTCTGTATCCATGCAAAGCAAACGGTAACATCTCATGCCAATCTTTGTAAGTCACAACCATCTTTTGCAGGATTTTCTTGATATTCTTATTCGCAGCTTCAACGGCCCCATTCATCTTAGGACGGTACGGAGAAGAATTGTGATGAGTGATCTTGAAACTGTCACACAGCTCTTTCATAGTCTTGTTATTCAGATTGGTGCCATTGTCAGTTATTATCCGGCTTGGGATTCCATAACGGCAGATGATTTCTTTTCTGATGAATCGGGTAACCACTTGCTTGGTCACGTTGGTGTAGGAGGCAGCCTCTACCCACTTGGTGAAATAATCAATAGCAACAAGGATAAAACGATGACCATTAGAAGCCTTCGGCTCGATTTCCCCAATCATGTCAATGCCCCACATAGAGAACGGCCATGGTGAAGACAAAACATTCAACGGTGATGGAGGTACATGCATCTTATCAGCGTAAATTTGGCACTTATGGCATCTTCTAGCGTATTGGATGCAGTCAGCTTCCATGGTTAGCCAATAATACCCAGCCCTTAACATCTTCTTGGACATAGCATAACCATTGGCATGAGTTCCGAAGGTCCCCTCATGAATTTCCTGTAGTAACATGTCCGCTTCCCGTTTATCAACACATCTGAGCAGGACCATGTCGTGATTTCTCTTGTATAACACGCCGTTACTGATAAAGAATTTGGACGCCAGTCTTCTCAATGTTTTCTTGTCCAGACCAGTAGCACCATCGGGATACTCTTGCTTGACGAGATAGTTCTTGATATCATGAAACCAAGGCTTTTCATCCGTCTCAACTTCTTCGACCACTTGACAATAAGCGGGCTCAACTTTGCGCTCAATATGGATAAGAGGTGCTTCATTAACGAATTTAACTTTCCACATGGATGCTAACATGGCTAAAGCATCAGCAACGTGATTCTCGGATCTAGGAACATGCTCGAACTCTATCTCGTCGAAATACTTGATCAGCTCAATAATGTAGTCCTTATAAGGGATTAACTTCTCATTCTTCGTTTCCCATTTGCCTTGTACCTGGTAAATAACCAAGGCTGAGTCACCACTTACTTTAAGAAGTTTAATTCGGAGGTGAATTGCTGCTTCGAGGCCAAGAATACATGCTTCATATTATGCGACGTTATTAGTACACTCAAAGTCCAACCTTGCTGTAAATGGAGTGAATCCACCCTTTGGGTTCATCAAAACGACGCCTATACCATGCCCATTGAAATTCGAGGAACCATCAAACATCATCCTCCACCAAAGACCTGGTTCTGGACCTTCGCTCGGATCTGGTTCTTCACAATCTCTTTTGATCAACAAAATATCCTCATCAGGAAAATCAAACTTAAGAGGTTCATAATCTTCAACTGGCTGGTCTGCAAGATAATCAGATAAAATACTACCCTTAATTGCCTTCTGGGGTACATACTGGATGTCATATTCGGATAACAACATGTGCCAACGGGCTAGCCTCCCGGTTTGAGCAGGTTTTTCAAAAATATACTTGATCGGATCCATTTTAGAAATCAACAATGTGGTATGACAGACCATATATTGCCGAAGGCGCCTAGCGGCCCAGGCCAATGCACAACAAGTTTTCTCCAATGGTGAGTATCTGTTTTCGCAATCGGTAAACTTTTTGCTCAGGTAATAAATCGCATGTTCTTTTTTCCCAGTCTCATCATGTTGTCCAAGCACACAACCCATAGACTTCTCAAGAACAGTAAGGTACATAAACAGCGGTCTTCCAGGCACGGGAGGAATCATAATAGGGGGGTCTTGCAAATAACCCTTAATCTTCTCAAACGCTTTTTGACAATCAGAGTTCCACTCAACCGTCTGCCCCTTGCAAAGTAACTTGAATATCGGCTCACAAGTAGCGGTCATGTTGGAGATAAACCTGGAAATATAATTCAAACGTCCCAGAAAACCTCTAACTTGCGTCTCGGTTTACGGAGCTGGCATATCTTGAATGGCGCGGACTTTGTCAGGATCCACCTCAATCCCTCGCTGGCTAACAATGAAACCAAGCAATTTTCCAGATCTGACACCGAAGGTACATTTAGCAGGATTCAATTTCAGCTGATATTTCCTGAGTCGTTCAAACAGCTTCACCAAATGGTCTAGATGCTCCTCTTCACTCTGAGACTTGGCTATCATATCGTCCACATACACCTCGATCTCCTTGTGCATCATATCATGAAAAAGAGTGGTCATAGCGCGTTGGTAAGTAGCCCCCGCGTTCTTCAAACCGAAGGGCATGACTTTGTAGCAGAAGGTCCCCCAAGGAGTAATGAAAGTAGTCTTCTCTCGATCGTCGGGATCCATCTTGATCTGATTATAGCCAGAGAAACCATCCATAAATGAGAATAACGCAAAACTGGCTGTATTGTCCACCAGTGTATCGATATGTGGCAGAGGGAAGTCGTCTTTCGGACTTGCTTTGTTCAGATCCCTGTAATCCACACACATCCTAACTTTACCGTCCTTCTTAGGCACTGGCACAATGTTGGCAACCCAATCTGGATATTTTGCGACTGCCAAGAAACCTGCATCCAACTGCTTTTTAACCTCATATCGAATCTTCAAAGCCATGTCGGGTCTCGTTCTTCGAAGCTTTTGTTTGATAGGCGGACAATCTGGCTTAAGTGGCAACTTGTGAACAACAATATCTGTGTCTAGACCCGGCATATCTTGATACGACCACGCAAACACATCCATATACTCTTTTAACAACTCAATCAACCTCGGCTTAACCTCTGTCCCAAGCATTGCACCAATCTTGACCTCTTTCTTGTTCTCATCTGTACCGAGATTAATTAAGTCTACCTGCTCTTTATACGGTTGAAGCTCTGTGTACTCGTACTCAATCAATCTTGTCAGTTCAGCGGGTACTTCAAAATCTTCTTCACCCTCGTCCTCCGCTTGATTGATGGGTGCATCCCAGTCAGGAGTGTCAGTAAAGTCATTGGATTCAACAAGGTTTACGATGTCTCTGCATGATGGAAGGCTTACTTAATTAAAATGCTCGAAAATATGTAAGAATGAAATGCTGTTTTTTTTATTTTTTGAAAAAAAAGGTTGCCAATTTCATTTTTAAAGGTGAAAACGAAAAACGCAAATGAACCAAAATGGAATTGAACAAAATGCTTTTATTAATATCGGATCACAAACTATTAATTAGTTTGAATCGCAATTCAATTCACAACCGCTCTTTGATTTATCCGAAGGAAAAGGTCAAAAGAGGGAAAACCTATTTTGCATCGTAAACACAATGCGGGGAAAGATCTAGGGTTCGGGGGTTGGTTAAATTTAGGGAAGGTATTAGCACCCTAAACTTCTGTAGTACTCTACAGGAACCTTTTGTTCAGTTGTTTACTATTTGCTTTATTTATTTGCTTAAGGTATATGTACAAAGGATTGAAAGTGAGAAAATAAACCTAAGGGGTTAATTCTAAGTTTACTCGGCAAGACATCGCATCTTGTGCCTACGTATCCTTACGGGAATGGAATTAGAGTAATCGTAGTTCCCCTCAAAAGGGAGGTTAGAGACTTCTTGACTGTGGTCAAGGTCTCGAGGGGAATAAACATGTCTTAAGGACACGCTTACGTGGAGTGTAGAAACTCCAAATTTCTACGTTGAAATGTTAAGTTGTAATTAGGGTTAAATTAGGTTAAGTTAGGGATTCCACGGCGGGAAACCCTAAAATGAGCATGGCGGCTCTTTGACCTAGTGCTAGGGGTAAAATTGTAATCTTGCCTGCGGCGAGGCATTTGTGAAAATTAGGGTTTGTAAGGGTGTAATGGTTTGAAGTTGAGGGTTTGAAGACTATTGGCACGGCGACCAAAAGCTAGACCTAACCTTCGGATGTGTGTAATGTGACAGAATAATAACAATGACAGTGTGAGAAATTTAAATCATACGTCAGCAGAAATTAAAATGCGAAAAGTAAACGCGATTATTATGTTCGCGAGGTTACAATGGAGAAACAGATACAAATATAAATGAAACTTAAATGAAAAATCAACACAATAGTAATAAATACGAACTGCAAAAAATGAACACCCGTTAGTAGGCAGAGTCAAACGGCTATCAGATGAATTACGAGACAATGAAGAAAACAAGATGCAAATTCGAGATTTTATTATTGTTTTATTAAAAAAATTAATATTGTCTTGCGAAAAAGACTTAATTTTAAAAAATGTTCTTCTTTTTAAAAAGAGTTTTATTTTGAACATTTCTAAGAAAAGTTTTTTCTTACTTTCATTTAAAAAAGGGTTTTTTTTAGTTTTTATATTTACAAAAGTTTTATGTTTTATATTAAAAAAAGGTTTTAATTCTTATTTTAAAAAAAAGGGTTTTTTAATTTTATTATAAAAAGATTTTTATTTATTTATAGTATTTACAAAAAAGTTTTTAAAACAAATATAAAACGATTTAAAACAAATGAAAAAAACATAATTTAAAAAAAAAACAAAATAAATAAATAAAAAAAATAAATAAAACAAAGGGGGTTGGGCCGGTCATCACCCCGGACCCAACCCGGTTAGTGGCTTAATTGAGAAACAATTAGGGTTCTGGGAACCCTAATGCTCCTTACGGCGCCATTCACGTATTCTTCTTCTCTCATCTCTCTCGCTTCTCTTCACCGTCTCTCTCGATGTTCTTCATTTTCCTCAGTAACCTGAAATTAAACACGAATGTTGTGAGGGAGATATCTTACATTTATGGTGAACGGCCGGTGATGAGGGTTTCCTCTGAGGCTTGGAGTTGATTGCCCGCCGTTTAAACGGCGAAGGCGATCTTCCCCTTTCGGTGGCGCGGTTGTTGATGTTGGTTCGTCAGTGAACGGAGGCGATGATGAGGGTAACGGTCCCTCTGAGTCTCAACCACGCCGTTAGGATTTGCGACGGTGGTTTCGTGATCTCGTTCGTTAGGGTTTGTACACGATTTCGTCGCTTTGATGTTCTCCCTTTCGCGATTTTCTCGTTAGGGTTTGTACGCCATTTTTTTTCTCCCTCATCAGGTTGTATCTTCCCTTTTATATATGCTTTGATTTATCTTTTGGGCTTTCAATCTGTGTTGGATTTGTGCTACTTTTGGCTGAGATTGATTTTGATGATTCGATTTGATTTGATTTTGTTTGGTTTTTACTGATTGAACCATGTTCCCTCTTTTAGAATTCGATTGGGATTTTGGTGAGATTGGATTTCATTGGATCCGAAATTAATTTGTTTGACTGATCTGTACTGATTCGTTTGATTTCGAACTGATTCGTTTTTTGACTGATTTGTTTGATTGATTCAGATTGAGTTCCAATGGGGATGTTTCCTGATACGATTTGGATCTGACTCGAAACTTTCCATTTCCAGATTCGATTTTGTTTGATCATTTTCTGATGTGGATTGGATTGCCTTTGAATTCACTCGATCTGTTCGATATCTGAGTTAATTCGTTTGTTTGATTTCGTTTGGATTCTCTAATCAATTTGTTTTGCTGACACGAATTCTTTTCCTGATGCAGTTAGCTTTTCCTCTTCTTCTTTTAGGACTGATACTTCAGCTTCGGTTGCGTCAAACGCCGGGAAAGGTATACGGCGATGATGTTCATCTGAGCCGTGACAACTGATACTCTTTGATGACGCTGCGATTGCCTCTGATAGTCTTCGCTTGTGGTTTATCATTTGTTCCATTTGAATTGTTTTAATCATTAGCCTGTGATGAACTTTTGCTGATGATGTTTGCTTCTTGAGTTGCAGGGCTGATGTTCTGGGCAATTATGTCCAATTCGAATGTTGCTTTCTGTTGCCTTGAGACATTTACCTGATAGCGAGTTTGGGCGATGATGTTCATCTGAGCCGCGACGACGGATATGGACTGCTATGGTTTTGTGCACTTGTTTATTTCATGAACTGAGACGTTTATGCTTGCTTGTCCTTGCTGGTACAAGTCGTGCTATGATTTTGCGCTGTTTGCATTCTGAACTGGTTCGGTTTCACTTGTGAGTATGGTTTGATCCTTCACGTTTCGGTGACTTGTTTGTTGGGGCAATGATGCTCATAACTGAGCCCCTGTCTGCGCTATGCTTTGTGCTGCAACTTGGTGTACATTTTTGTGACTTGCCATCCGTATTGGCTGAAGCTTGCCCCTAACTGACAACCTTTGGTACATTTTTTGATGCAGCTTGATACAGCTTGTTTGGGTACTTCATTCTTCTTATTCTGTTTGAACTTGCTTCCTGATATATTAACTGCTGTTACACCTTTCTTTGGGTCCTGTTGGGCATTTTCTGTTATGACAGATTTATAGGATGTTTTCTTATGGCCCTTTGCGCATGAATTTGCCTTCTGACACATTGTTTTGATGCAGTTTGTATTTGGTGTTCTGTTTGGACTTGGTTTTCATGACATCACCTATATGGTTCAGCATTGATATTGCTCATGAATTGTTTAGGTTTTGAGTTCCCAATTCTGAATCTGATATTGGTGCGTTTGTGGCTTTTCAGGTGTTGGAAATTTCGGAACCAAAGCGACTCAGACCTGCCGGCATCCGGGTCTGAGTCCAAACTTGCCTATGTTGCCTTATTCTCGTATCAGTTTGGAAATCCAATCGCGGCAAAACGAATCAGTCCCGCTTCTTTTATTACTTCTATCTCTCGGATGTCCCGTAACGATAAGAACAGGTGTTACCTGATATGACGCCAACGACGCGGATCGGTAACGGGGGGTAGGACGCAACTTCGGTTGTGCCACTCCCGGCACTCGATGATGACGATGTTCTGAGAGTGTCAAAACAACTCCTAACCTTTTTTCTATACTGTTGTATTCTTTTTGATGTGCAGGTTAGTCGAGGACTCGTGGAGAAGCTCAAGGGCCAACATGAAGACACTTAGCATTTTTAGGACTTAGGATTTTTAGAGTTAATGTAAATCCTTGTACAGTAAAATATGAAACAATCTCCCTTTTGTATAATGAGATTTTTATGAAATAAAATTCCCAAAACTTGACTCTATTTATATTTTATTCTTAGTTAAAAAATTATAAACATTTGTGAATAAATCCACAAATATTTAAATTCATTAACATAGTCATAAAACATAGACATTCTCAAATGATATTCTTATTCGTGTACTTGTCTCAATCGTAATCTCAAACTCATCATCTGATTAAAATCCAATTTAAATGCTAACCAACCATTTCATAACCAAAACACAGATGTGCACCGTAATCACAACCGTTTCGGTATCAACCATAACATTACTCGTAATTGAATTCCACTGACCAAAGACTGTGGGCAACCATCCAATAATACCCCAGTAAAACTGTGCCTTATTAACGGAGGTGCGCCGAGCAATAAAATAAGTCTTAAATCCAGTTGTGCTCGACAAACTTTAATATCGACCCCGTCGAATTGGCACCTTGATATAATCAGACCTGGTGATAGGTAAATGCCTCAAAAATAGTGTATCAAACGCCTCAGAACTTAACAACAGCCCGTCTTCAAGGAATTAGCAGAATTTGCGTAAAATGACCAAAATACCCCTGGAACCAAATCTGCCAAACAAAAACATCTCCATAACTTGTTAGTGGTTAGCAAATGTACATATGGGATGCTATGCGAAATGACTGACTAAATATAAGGGTAAAATTTGGGGTATTACAGGTGAGAAATGTGGTATTTATAGAAAACAATTAGGCATACAAACAAACAATCAAAGCACGTTCACACTAGGCAATTAATGTTAATTAAAGAAAGAGAATAAAAATCATTTCAAGCATTAATTGATTCTGACAAATTGGGGGGAAAATCAAGATTTTCACTATTCAAACCATACCTCAAACGTCTCTTCAGTAGTGTACACGCCATCTTTGCATATTTAGAGTGACACATGTTTGCTTGCATGTGCTTCTGAATTCTCTTGAGAAATGAAATGTTAACCAACATTCAGATCCTCTGAGATTGGTTAGTTCAGATACACACAAATAAACATAAATCTAATAAGCAACAGAATGAAATACTTCAGAGTGATAAACATTTATCATCTGTAAAATTTGCTTCTGACAAATATTATTCTGGACTAGGGCTGGAAATGAGTCGAGTCGAGTCGAACTCACCTCAGCTCGGCTCGACTCGTTAAGAATTGTTCGAATTCGAGTTCGAGTTCGAGTTCGACACGAACTTTTTTTTAAGCTCAAACTCGACTCGTTATAAGTTCACGAACAGTTTGGTTCGACTCGTTAGGTTCATCTCATTAGGTTCAGCTCACATGGTTCACGAACTTAAAAACTATTTTTTTAAATATATATATTTTTTAGTATATTTGACATTTTAAATAAATATATATTTTTTTAATAAAATATTAAAATAAAATAAAAGTTATCATATTGAAATTTAACTTTATCTTCGAAATCTACTAATTCAAAACCTACACAACTTTTAATAGATACATTTGAGAGTCTAATTCAAAAACTACTAAATTGAAGATTAAATTTGTCTAAGATTTGAAGTAAATATTTAAACCTAATCTTAAAAACAGTATAATTCTTTTCATATGTAATCGAGTTGACTCATGAACCTAACGAGTCGAACTATGTATAGTTCAAGTTCAGCTCATTTAGTTAACGAACTTAGTTTTTCGCTCATACTCAACTCATTTGGTTCATGAACCTAGTTCAACGATTTAATTGTCGAGTCGAATTTCGGACTATCTTCGAGTTGGTTTGGTTCATTGCCAGCCCTATTCTGGATACAAATCCATACCAATATTTTTCAGAATAAATTTGAATCTATCTTCAACAAGGGGTTTTGTGAAAATATCTGCCCATTGATGATTTGTATCAACAAAGGCTAAGTTTATAATTCCCTTCTGAACATAGTCTCTGATGAAATGATACTTAATTTCTATATGTTTTGCCTTAGAGTGTAAAATGGGGTTTTTAGACAAACATATAGCAGAAGTATTATCACCGAATATAGAAATGTTACTTTCAAATATCTGATAGTCTTCTAGCTGACTTTTCATCCAGAGCATCTGCGTGCTACATCCAGCAGCAGCAATATATTCTGCCTCTGTAGTTGATAGTGCAATTGTGGGTTGCTTCTTGTTGTACCAAGAGATTAGATTTCTTCCTAGAAATTGACAACTTCCAGAAGTACTTTTTCTTTCCACTCTGTCTCCAGCATAGTCAACATCACAGAATCCAACTAATTTGAAATCATCAGATTTTCTGTAACACAAACCCATATTAGAAGTACCTTTCAGATACCTTAGAATCCTCTTAACAGCTGTTAAGTGTGATTCTCTAGGATCTGATTGGAATCTAGCACACAAGCATACACTGAACAAAATGTCAGGTCTAGAAGCAGTTAAGTAGAGAAGAGATCCTATCATACCTCTGTAGAGTTTCTGATCTACTTTCTTACTTACCTTTTCCTTGCCTAGTGAACTAGTTGGATGCATAGGAGTCTTTGCCATCTTACTATCAGTCATGTTAAATTTCTTCAGAAGTTCTTTAACATATTTGGTCTGATGAATGTAAGTGCACTCTGGAGTTTGGTTGACTTGAATTCCCAGAAAGAATCTCAATTCTCCCATCATGCTCATTTCAAATTCTGCCTGCATACATTGAGCAAACTCTTTTCCCAGCATAGTATTGGTAGATCCAAATATGATATCATCCACATATATTTGACAAATTAGAAGATCTTTATTAAATGATTTACAAAAGAGTGTTGTGTCCACTTTGCCTCTGATGAAATTTTTCTCCAGAAGAAAATTGCTTAATCTCTCATACCAAGCTCTGGGAGCTTGTTTTAAACCATACAGAGATTTCTTTAGTTTGAAAACATGTTCTGGGAATTTTTCACTCTCAAAACCAGGAGGCTGGTGAACATAAACTTCTTCTTCTATAATACCATTTAGAAAGGCACTTTTAACATCCATCTGATATAGAGTGATGTTGTATTGTGCAGCAGATGAAATAAAAAGGCGTATAGATTCTAACCTTGCCACTGGAGCATAAGTTTCAGTGTAATCAATACCTTCTTGCTGAATGTACCCTTGAGCAACAAGTCTTGCCTTATTTCTTTCAACTTCTCCTTTCTCATTAAGCTTATTTCTGAAGACCCATTTAGTTCCAATTATGTTGAATCCTTTTGGTCTTGGAACTAAATCCCACACATCATTTCTGGTGAATTGATTTAGCTCTTCTTGCATGGAAATAATCCAATCATTGTCTTGCAGAGCTTCATCTACAGAAGTTGGTTCAATTACTGACACCAATCCAAATAATGATGCTTCAGATGATCTGAGGAAGGATCTTGTTCTGATAGGGTCATCCTTCTTTCCAATGATAACATTCTCTGGATGAGAAGCTTTGATTCTGGAAGATGATCCTCTAATAGTTGATTCTTCAGAAATGTTTAAGTTGTTCACTTGAGAAGTCAAAGGAATTGCATCTGGCGTTGCTTCTGGTTCCTTCACTTGAGCTTTGTTTGCCTCTGAGCCTTCAGAGTCTGTGAAGACTACTTCTCTATCTGCAGAGTTTTCAAACTGCTTTGGCTTTTTAATGCCAAGCTTATCATCAAATCTAACATGAATAGATTCTTCCACAATTTGTGTCTCAGTATTGTATACTCTGTAGCCTTTAGAGCGTTCAGAATACCCAAGCATGAAACACTTATGTGCTTTGGAATCAAACTTGTTCAGATTTTCTTTAGTATTCAACATATAGAAAATACATCCAAAAGGATGAAAATATGAAATGTTGGGCTTTCTGTTCTTCCACAGTTCATAAGGAGTCTTCTCCAGAAGAGGTCTTACAGACACTCTGTTCTGAATGTAACAGGCTGTGTTGATTGCTTCTGCCCAAAAGTGCTTTGCCAGATTAGTCTCATTGATCATGGTTCTGGCCATTTCTTGCAGAGTTCTATTTTTCCTCTCTACAACTCCATTTTGTTGTGGAGTTCTAGGACAGGAAAAATCATGAGCAATGCCATTTTCATTAAAATATTTTTCAAAATATTTGTTTTCAAATTCACCACCATGATCACTTCTGACTTTTATAATTTTGAAATCTTTTTCATTCTAGACTTGTTTGTAGAAGTCAAAGAACACAGAATGTGACTCATCCTTGTGTTTTAAGAATTTTACCCATGTCCATCTATTATAGTCATCAACAATGACTAATCCATACTTCATGCCTCTGATGGATGCAGTTTTCACTGGTCCAAACAGATCAATATGAAGTAATTCTTGTGGTCTGGAAGTAGAAACAACATTTTTTGATTTAAAAGATGATTTTGAAAACTTCCCTTTTTGACATGCTTCACAAAGAGCATCTGAAGTGAACTTCAGATTAGGAAGTCCTCTGACAAGATTAAGTTTATTAATCTGAGATATACGTCTTATATTAATATGCCCCAATCTTCTGTGCCAGACCCATTGCTCCTCATTAACAGACAAGAGACATTTAACATTCTGTACCTTAAGTTCTGAAAGATTTATTTTATAAATGTTGTTCTTCCTCTTTCCACTAAATAGGATTGAGCCATCCTTTTGACTAATAGCTTTACAACATTTTTGATTAAAGGTTATGTCATAACCATTGTCACTTAATTGACTTATGGACAATAGATTATGCTTTAATCCTTCTACAAGTAAAACATTAGTAATAGAGGGAAGTTTACCATTTCCAATAGTGCCAGATCCAATGATCTTGCCCTTCTGATTCCCTCCAAATTTCACATCACCTCCAGATCTAAGCTCCAGACTTTGGAACACAGACCTTTCTCCTGTCATGTGTCGCGAGCATCCAGAGTCCAGGTACCATGATTGGCGTCCTGACCTTGCTGCTAAGAACATCTGCAACAGGAATTATTTTACTTTTAGGTACCCAGATCTTCTTGGGTCCTTTTGGGTTAGTTGTTCTGAAGGTTTGTCTAAACTTCTGTTTTTCAACATAAGGTTTATTCTGACTAGCCTTAGATTTAAACAAATGAATGTTCTTTTTAGAACGAGTGTGTTCAATACTATTCAAGTGACCAAATTTAAAGTGGGAATATAAAGGAGTCTTCTTGATGATAATTTTATCAACAGGTTTTGGATTTAAATCCTTTCCAGAGGAAGATTTATATCCAATTCCTTTTTTGTTATTTCTGCTAATTCCATAGATCATAGAAGCCATTTTGCTTCTGTCTATGCTTTTAGCAAGAAACTTCTGAATGTTGTAATCATATTTTTCCAAAATATTTTTGCATTCAGACTCAGTTTCAGAATCAGAGTCTTATTAAGCTAATTCAGAATCATTTTTCAATCTTAAGTCCTTTTCATTTAGCTCAGCTACGTCTGATTTGAGAATATTATTCTCAGATACAAGATTGCTTTGACGCTTCTTGTATTTGAGCTTAATATTGTTATAGCTCTTCAGAACTTCTGATAACACTTTGATAAGTTCATCTTTAGTGAGTTTAGCCATTACCTCTTCAGCGTCAGAGTCAGATTCAGGGTCAGATTCAGATCCTGAAATTCCTTCCTCCTGATCTTCTATGTCTACCATCAATGCTACATTGGCACATTCCTCTTCTGACTCAGATTCAGATTCATATGTATCTGAATCATCCTAGGTGGCCATTAAAACCTTCTTCTTCTTATCATATTTTCTTTTAGGCTTTTCTTTCAACAACTTTGGACATTCATTTTTGTAATGCCCAGGTTCTTTACATTCATAGCAGACAACCTCCTTTTTGCCAGATCTTCTGTGTCCAGAAGATTCTTTTCTTTGGTCAGGCTTCCTGAAGTTTCTGAACTTCTTTCCTTTATGCTTCCAGAGTTTTTTTTATTCTTCTAGACAGCATGGATAGTTCATCTTCATCTTCAGATGAGGATTCTTCAGAGCTTTCCTCTATTACCTGCAATGCTTTAGCATATTTATTAGATTTTAAAGCAATTGATTTACCTTTCTTTTGAGGTTCATCTTCCTCAAGTTCAATTTCATGACTCCTTAGTGAACAGATTAGTTCCTCCAAGGAGATCTTGTTCAGATCTTTAGCCATTTTCAGCGCATTCACCATAGGTCTCCATCTGGTAGGTAAGCTTCTGATGATCTTTTTCACATGATCAGCAGTAGAGTATCCTTTATCCAGAACCTTTAGTCCAGCTGTAAGTATTTGAAATCTAGAGAACATAGCTTCAATAGATTCAGCTTCTTCCATCTTGAAGGCTTCATACTTCTGAATTAGAGCCAGAGCCTTTGTTTCCTTGACTTGAGAGTTTTCCTCATGAGTCATCTTTAAGGACTCAAACATGTCAAATGCAGTTTCTCTATTTGTGATCTTTTCATACTCAGTGTGAGATATTGCATTTAACAATATTGTTCTAGCCTTGTGGTGATTTCTAAATTCCTTCTTTTGGGCATCTGTCATAGATTTTCTATCTACTTTCTTGCCATTCCCATCAATGGGATGAACATATCCATCTATGACTAAATCCCATAAATCAGCATCATAACCAAGGAAAAAACTTTCAATCCTGTCTTTCCAATAATCAAATTTCTCCCCATCAAACATAGGGGGTTTAGTGCTGATTCTGTCCCTTTCTTCATATTTGTTATTAATGTTAGATATTGAAGTATCGACCATAGTAACAACCAAATATATATCAAAGTTTTTCTCACTGGATCTTTACTATCACTGTGAAGTGGTAGCACACACAGAACCGGAGCTCTGATGCCAACTGAAGGTGAGAAAATACTTAGAAGGGGGGTTGAATAAGTATGTTGATAAAAACTTAGAAGTAAAAACTCAAGTATTTTTATCCTGGTTCGTTGAACTTAACTACTCGAGTCCACCCTTTCTATATTGATTTGCCTTTCTCAAACAAGGACTTAATCCACTATTTAATCAACTGATTACAATAGTAAGCACTAAGAACAACTGTTCAAAGTCTTCTCAAGAACTACTGATCCTAACTGGATCTTCTTAAGGTTTTCTTACAATCAAATGTAATAACAAATACAAGTGTTAAAATGCTTCTAATAAAGCTTTATCACAACTGTGATTTTTCACTTAAGATTAAGAACAAAGAATTAATTCTAGCAAGAATATATGAGTTGTATGAGAGCTTTGATAATGAATTCTTTTCAAGTATATCATCAACTGAAGAAGATGAGTGGAAACTTGCTTTTATAGGCACCGTAATCCAAGAGCTTTTCACGTTGAGAAGTGTGTACTAAAAGGTCTGAGCCCTTTTTGTCTTCACATCAAGTGACCTTTCCTAGAAGAAGAAAGCACAGAGAAATCCTTCTTGTCTGTGTTCTTGTGTCTAGCATAAATAAGGAAAGAGTCGTTTAGATATTCCAACGGACATAATCTTTGAATTCTTCTTCATTAATTTTTCAGCAAGAATCATCAGAGTCTAATTTTATCAGAGCCTTCTTATGTTGATCAGAGTTTTGCTGAATCAGAGTCTTTGCAGCAAGTGTGCTTTTAGCGTGTATAAGTTCAGAGCAGAGTTTTGAGTCAGATCCTCAGTACTGGCAGTGTTAGTACTATCAGAGTCTTTTGAAGTAACTATGCTTGAAAAACTCTTCATACAGAATTCTTCATTGGTTCAGATGCTTCTGACTTGCTTCAGATTCTTTTGGAGCTTCTGCTTCAGATCCTTCTGGAGGCAACGCTCAGAATCTTCTGATGGCAGCGTTCAGAATCTTCTAATGACAGCATTCAGAATCTTCTAATGATAGTATTCAGAATCTTCTAAGGAATGCTTCTGATGCTTCAGAGCCTTGCATATTTCTTATGTTCAGATCTGATTTGCTTCTGGAGTGATATTTACTTTAATATCTGCAGCAAACATTCTTAAGCAAATCTTAGAGTCTATAATTCTTAATTACAAAATTTCATAATAGTTGTTGCGGTGAAATTTGGATGTCACGCTATTGATTAACTTGAATCTTAATTCATTTACAACCGGTATTTGATTTATCCGAAGGAAAGGTTAAAGAAAGGAAAAACCTAAAAGGGAGAGATCTAAGGTTCGGGGGTTGGTTAAATTTAGGGAAGGTATTAGCACCCTAAACTTCCGTAGTACTCTACGGGAACCTTTTGTTTATTTTTTTTTATTTATTTCATTCATTATTTTGCTTTAGGGTATATACAAAGGATTAAAAATTAAAAAAGACCTAGGGGTTAATTCTAAGTTTACTCGGCAAGACATCGCATCTTGTGCCTACATATCTTTACGGGAATGGAATCAGAGTAACTGTAGTTCCCCTCAAAAGGGAGGTTAAAGACTTCTTGACTGTGGTCAAGGTCTCAAGGGGAATAAACGCATCTTAAGGACACGCTTACATGGAGTCTTAAACTCCGATCTCTATGTTATCAATTGTTAAGTGCATTAGGGTTAGGTTAGGGATTCCACGGCGGAAAACCTTAAAACAGAGTACGGCGACTCTTTTGGCCTAACACTAGGATAAAAGCAATTTTGCCCACGGCGGGACACCTAGGCTAAACAGGGTTTGATCCATTAAAGGGGTAAGGCTATTGACTCGGCGGCCAAAAGGCTGGACCTAATCCTTCGGAAGGATAAAACTGTAAAAAATGTGAAAATATGACAAATCATTATATGGAGGAATAATTAAGGTACAAAAATAAGAAAAGTAATAAAGGCAGAGGGTATAAAGAAACAAAGAAACATTTTTGAAGACATGAAGAATATGAAAATATGTAATGACACTTAGAATGAAGTGAGGGAGGAAAATAGTGTGGGGCTGTGGCCACCACAAGCACATCTCAACCTCGAGCATGCACATGTGAAATGCTAAAAGAAAGAAAAGTAATAAAAGAGTACATAAAATGACACGACAAACATCAAACATCAAAAGAAAGAAAAGTAATAAAAGGGTACATAAAATGACACGACAAACATCAAACATCAGGAGTTCCTTACGAAAAGGTTTTAATTTTTTAATATTTTAATTATAAAAAAAAATTTTAATTTTTTAATAAAAAATATTTAAGTTAAAATTAAAAAAAAAATTAAGTTTAAATTATAAAAAAAAAAGTTTTTGGGGGAAAAGTCTTTTCAGTTTCTTTTAGAACAAAAAAGGTTTTTCATCCCAAAAAAAGGCTTTCAGTTTTTTGGGAAAAGACTTTTCAGTTTTTTGGGAAAAGGCTTTTCAGTTTTTTTGGGAAAAGGTTTTTGGGAACAAAAAGGTTTTTTTTTTCTTCGGAACAAAAAGGCTTTTCAGTTTTTTAAAAAATGTCTTACTAAAAAAAAGGTTTTAATAATAAATAAAAAAAGGGTTTTGATTTTAAAAAAAAGGTTTTGTTAAAAAAGGGTTTTGATATTAAAATCTAGGGACCTAAACACACATGGAGATTAACATGGCAAAATATGCACATAAACATGAAAAAGCAAAAGGTTTAGTAATTTAACGGACCTAAACACATAACATGGCAAAATATGCACATAAACATGAAAAGGCAAAAGGTTTAGTAATTTAACCTACGAAGCGGAGGTTTGCTTCGGTAAATGTGAAAAAGGTTTGAATAAGGGAACACTGGAGAGCTCCAATCCTTCTGACGAGTTGTGGGAACGACCGCCTTTCTTCTCTGGGGATCTCCCTTGTTTCTCCCTTTCTCTCTCCTCTTTTCTGAAGAAAAACCTTCTGACCCCCTTTTCAACAAAGCAACACATGTATATATAGGGAACAAATTAGGGTTAACACCAAATTGTCAATAATGTCCCTAAAGCCCATTTTAAAGCCCAAACTAAATAATTAGTTAAGAAAAATAATAAAATTTAAATAATTTAAAATAATTAAAATAAACTTAAAATAAAAACTAATAATCCTATTGATTCCTAAAATCAAAAATACTATAAAAAGAAAAAAAAAATTCAATATTTTTTTATTTTATGATTTTTTTGGATATTTTTATGAATAATTTAGAAAAAAGTGAAAAAAATAATATTTTAAAAAATGATTTAATTAAAATACGAAAATAATAATTAAATAATAATAAAAAACTATTTTTGTTATTTTTTAATGAAAGATAGAAAAATTTAGAGTAAAAATAATAAAAAACAAAAAGTGACAAAGGTGAGATTCAAACTCTCAACCTCTCACACTCACAACTCCTTACACATGTCCTCTTACCAATTGTACCATTTTTACTTTTTAGAAAAAAAATGCATGCCATATGATATTTACCTGCAAAAAGTCAAACGACTACACAAATTTGTTAGTAATTGATTAAATGCAATAAAAATGCAATGAAATGCGACGACAAATCTTAGGGCAAAATTTGGGGTATTACAGTTGCCCCTATTTAAATAACTTCACCGGGTGATTTGAGCAGCGGAGACTCGAGAAATCGTGGTGGAGGGATTTAAATACAGATAACCGAAAATTTTGCCTTTAGACGCAGTGCTATGCAATGATATGGACAAAACAAAACGAACTATAATGCTAAATATGATATGAATCTGATATGATGCGTATGATGAAAATGACAAATGCACGGATACAGACGAAACAACGTCACAGGGGACGACCCATCGAGGAATTGCACTAGGGAAGAAGACATGTCATATCTGGAAGAACGTCGGATAGACACGACACAAAATTGTTGATAGGTGCCAAGTAAATTAGAAATTGTCCGCAAGATAAGACGCGGGTAAAACACGAGCTCAGGAGAAAAACGCAAATTGGGATAAAACACCCATGATGCCAAGTAAATAAATTTTGCCCACAAGGTAAGACGCGAGTAAAACACGACCTCAGTGAGAAAAAAAAGAAGCAAATGGGGGTAAAACACCACGATGTTAGGTAAACCCAGGAATATCTGGTAAACGGGGAATAAAACACCCGGGATAAAGGTACATGGGGGATAAAACACCCAAGGATAGAAGGTAAATGGGGAGTAAAGCACCCAAGATAGACATGTAAATGGGGAGTAAAGCACCCAGGATAGAAATGTAAATGGGGAGTAAAACACCCAAGATAAAAATGTAAATGGGGAGTAAAGCACCCAAGATAGAAATGTAAATGGGGAGTAAAGCACCCAAGATAGAAATGTAAATGGGGAGTAAAGCACCCAAGCTAGAAATGTAAATGGGGAGTAAAGCACCCAAGATAGAGAGGTAAATGGGGAATAAAGCACCCAAGATAGAAATGTAAATGCAGACATCGACGACAAGGCTCGACTCTTTCGGTGAGATGATAAAACTGGAGGACTGATTCCTCAACACGGAGATCACTGTCATTCTGTTAAACTGTATCAAGTTGATAGTCACTGTAGGAATGATGAATAACTGCTTGGGGATTATGCAAGTAAACTACCCCAGGTCAAATGAATTGATAATTGCTTCAGCTGTCTGATTCGTGGAATCGACTGTTTTGTTGTATCCTTGGAGGGCTTGCCCCAGTCTGAGTCTTGAACAATTCTCTGGATAAACCAAATCTGAGAAGATATTTCCTTGAACAAATCTTGAACTGATTCTTTGACAAGATGTAAAAGGAACTTGCCCCCGATAAGATCACTTGACCAAGTTTCTCATTGTTTGAAAATTCCTTAGAGGAAAGCCAGTTTGCAAACAAAAATATTCATACAAACATGGTAATGCAAAGTTCATGCGATTTTTGAAAAATTATTTTTGAAAGATGGAAAATACATGAGTCGTTAGTCAGAACAAGGCGGTTCAAGACACTCAAAGTTTAAAATAAAAGTGTATTGCCAAAATAAATGATTCGCAAGGATCTTTTGGAGTCAGGTTACGCAACCTTGTTGTAGTATACTTTCAAAATAACCTTGCTTCAATTAGGTCTTTTGAGGGTTGTAACGTGGCCTGGTTCACGGTTTATGAAACAAAAGATAAAGGCTCAAAATTTATTTGTACCCACCCAATCTACGTGATGATCTTCAGTCCTATGCTTAGTTAACTCATACTATGCATTCAGGTTCCCATAAGTTAGGGATTTCATTGATCGTAGCAATGATGACTCAGAAGTCAAAGGGACCTATGAAAAGGCAGCCACTACTCCCCTATAACATTTGATTATTTTGACATTGAGGATTTTCAAGATAAGGATTTAAAAATCTCTTTGTATTATCCCTAAATTTTGCCTGAACTGTTTATTTTAGAGTTTACAGTCAGCGGGATGCCCCAGTTTTGCCTAAGTCTCCTTCATAGGTTTTGACTTAGCGGGCTTCTTTTGATTTTTTTATATTATTTTTTTGTGTGAAGGAAAGTGACTGTTTGATTTTAATGATTACGGTGAACCATCATCGACCTTTTGATTAGAAAACATCTTCGACACTTATTTGACGTGTGCGAAGGAAAATTTGTTAATGAAAGGTGTATCGTATGAACACACAACCAAATTAACTGAGAACTACCCATCCCAAGGTTAAAATTGTGGGTTTTTTGTAACGAAAGAAACTCCAACTTCTAGGCTCGAAGGGGGTAACGAGGGATTAACTTCCTTATTTCTCCAGTGTTTGGGAATTGAAACAATGCCTTACATCGTCAACAAGGTTTAATTGAAAGCATACTGACAGCAGTTATGGGTATAACATTTTCGTCATCCTCCCTCCAATCTTAGCATATCAAAATTTTGGACAAGAAGTAAACATTTGAAAAATAAAGCATAAAGATGCAAATAAATGGACGGAAATGAATTGAATCAAAAGTCGCAATGCTTATTTCATTAATGAAAGTACAAACATAATTAAAAGCAAACAACTTAAATAAAATAAGGAAAGTGCAAACAACGAGAAACAAAAGGCCTAGTGACAAAACTTCATTTCTGATGTACTGGCAAGGGATTTTTCTAAACATCCGGATGACTGTCTGTAAAATCAAGTATTCCAGTTCTAACCAATTCACATACTCTAGCCTTCAATGCAAAACAATGCTCCAAGTCATGGCCTGGGGCACCCTCATGGGAAGCACAATGGAGATCAGCCTTAAATCCAGCCGGAGGATTAAGAGGAGGTGGTAAAGCCTTTGTAGTAATCAGTCCTTGCCGGACTAAGTCAGGATATAGCTCTGTGTAAGTCATGAGAATAGGATCAAAGTGACTCCTGTTCTGTTTCTGGTCTGATATCTGTGTCGAGGAATCAGCTTGACGACTCAAAGGTACACTAGAAGATGATAGGACCAAGAAGGAGAAACTGGGGGATAAATGCAATGCAAAAATGTGATGCTAATACCATGCAATGGTCTCAAGAATTTCAACGGTCGATTGCGAACATTCCCTTTTAGGAAAGCGAGAAAAGCTGTTAGACTTTAAAAATGTAGGACTCTTTTGAATTTGCAAAGGACTGCTGAATTCCTTGAAACTAGAAATGATATGATGCTTTATGGATGCGAAGCACAAATACACATAAGCAAACAAAAGGTCCTAAGTTAGAGGAACAATGAATGGAGTCAAGGTCTACCCTTCCCAAAGAGGTATGTACTATAGGTTAATTGTACCTGTGTTGCACCCCAAAATTTGACCAACAATTATTTATTCATTGAGTGTTTGAAAGTGGATACCTTCATCAAAAAGTTCAAGAGATCCTCAGAGGAAGTGGATTGAAACCAGGGTTGTGTGCTTCATAGCTTGAGAGTTGTGGGTGCCCCTCAGATGATTCTGAGACTTTGAGAATGAACTTGTTGTTTTGGGAAAGCCTATGAGATGTCTTGATAGCCTTCATGAAGCCCAGAGAAGTCATTATGCAAGAATTCAGAAGATTCAACCATGAATGATAGAATTAGGGTTTTGACTGGGTCAACCCTAGGATAACTGAAGATTTGGGAAAGGTTGAGACCCAATCCAAGGGCCATGAGATCATGGAATGATGCATAGAGATGATATAAAGATGATTCCTAGGCCAACTCATCATGAGTGAGGAGTTTGAGAAGTTTCAAGTCAGGGTCCCCAAGGATTGTCAGTGAAAAACCCTAATTTGATCCCTATCTTCCAGGCAGTTTTAGCTCAAGATGTGATTGATATCTCACATTCCCCACAACATGAATGTTGTAGAGCTTGTTTTAAGCTTTAATTTGAGTGGTGGAAGTCCTTGATAGGAGTTACAGAGCTCAAGTTATGGTTTTGACAAATTACAGGTCAGCAGAGGTGTGTGAATCTGGGTCCTTGAAAGTCACCCAACTTGCAGACAACTTTTGCCCTAGTAGGGTGATTCCTATGACTTCTTGGTCAACATGAATGTTGAAGATCATCTTCTTAGCTTTAATTTGAGTGGTGGAAGTCCTTGATAGGATTTGTGGAACTCAACTTATGGTTTGAACAAGACAGGGGTATTTTGGTCATTTGTCAGTTTTAGGTCATTTTAGCCAATGCCTAAAACTCCTATTTCCAAGCCTCAAATGGAAAAACTCAAAACATGAAAGTTGTTCAAAATGGGATTTTAAGTCTAGAAAGAAGGTCATGAATTGTTGGAAAAGCTCACAGCATGGATTTGCATGATTGGTTAAAAAATGAACTAAAAAGGGCAT
This sequence comes from Lathyrus sativus, assembly GCA_963859935.3. Taxonomy (NCBI): domain Eukaryota; kingdom Viridiplantae; phylum Streptophyta; class Magnoliopsida; order Fabales; family Fabaceae; genus Lathyrus; species Lathyrus sativus. Next base: position 342,432,651 of record OZ012741.1, read on the forward strand.
ATAAGTTTGAAAAGTTGAAATTAGAGATTGGTTTGGAAGATCCACAAATCCAAAATAGGTCATCCAATATATCATTTTGATTGGAAATATCATTTTGAGAACATTGGTTTAGATAGAATTTTGATTTAAGGCTTTAAAATGGGTGATGCTTTGAAAACTTGTTACTTGAAAAAGAAGGCAACTTTGAAATAGCTTGCACAAGTGAAAGAAAGGGCTGATTTTCATTCATTCCTTCTCAATATCTCACATAAGGAGAATTTGACACAAGAATAAGGACTTGGTACATGAGATATGGATCATTCAAAATACCATCACATGATACTTTCCACACTTTTCTAGCACCCTCTAGATGAATCTAGAAATTTCCATCCATCATTATAAGAAGAGTGATCTTCATAGTGTTCAAGGTTGGTGATAGAAGGCAGTTTCAGAGGAGAGAGAGAGAGAGAGAAATAGCCATTGAAGTTCTTCCTTCAAGTTCAAGCAATCCAAGAAATCTTTCACTACAAGTCATCTCCTTCACAACCATTGCAAACAGAAAAGTGTTCAACACCAAGGGATCATACTGAAGCCATTTCAAGCCTTGAATCATCCTCCACGAGCACCTACCATCATCACTTGACAGGTTTCTTTCTTTCCTTCTATCTCCTAATTTATGCAGTTTTAATTAGTTTTATAGATGTAGAACTGATGCATTAGGTTAGAGGATGAAACCCTAGGAGTTATAGCACGATCCAGGGAGTTCCATAACAGAGCCAAGAAACTTTAATCTTCAAGAATTGACTGGTTTGTTAGTCTCAGTTGTCAAGAATTGGTTTAGAATAGTTAGGTAGATGTGTAGAGTAGCTGTATGCCATTAGATTCGAGGATTATTGAAGGATAATAGCAGGTGAATTTCATTTGGACCATGACCTTGTGGGCTTCTGTTAGGATTATCTAGGGAGAATTAGGAAAAAGTACGCGTGTAGTCTTGTTCCTCTTGATTAGTAGAGCAATTTTCGTGTTGGAATTTTAGGGTTTCGTGGCCTGAGCAGAGAGAACGAGTGGCTAGAAGATCCATGCATGGATTCTGGGTTTTCTGAAAACCCTAGGTCAGTTTGGGGACGATGGCTGTTGGCCGTTGGATTTCCCTGAATTCTTGACCTTTTCCTCTGATCGTGTGGCCAGGTTTTAAAATGAAAACGGAGGGAAACCTCCCCGCTGCAACGCAGCGTTTCATTAAAGCTGAAGACCTGGGCCTGGGTCCAGCTTGCTACGCGCACCCCCCCCCCTTTTGCAGCCCATTCAGTAATTGAACTAGCGCGTATTCCTATTTCCACCCCCCTCCCTTTTAATTGTTTTAAATTCTTTTTATTTCTTTTAATATTTTTCTTGTCTTTAAAAATTCATAAATAAATGAAAAATAACTCTGTTTTGTTCATTCTTTTTTCTATGTTGAGATAATTTTGTGTAGAAAACTATAAAAATAAAGATGGAATTTTATTTTTAATGTAGAATTTTTGGTGATATTTTCTTTAATATAGTGTATTTTCTTTCTTTTAGTTGATACCTTATTTTGCAAGAATTGTTTTAGGACCTTCCCTTAGGTTTTTTTACTCATTCTTTTTTGGGTGATTAGATGATGAATCATAGTTCCCCATAGGATTTATTCTTGATTTTTAGATTAAATTTTGATTAGTTTAATTAGGGTAGCATTAGGGTATCCTAATTAGGGTTTAGGTTGTGCATAGGTGAAAGAATTCATTTTCTTTAGATAGTTTTGTTTGATTTTTGGGGAGGGGCATATGTGGATATTATGGGTAGATATTGTAGACCCTTGTGAATAATTGTTAGATTTTTCCCCATTGGTTTAGTATTTTTTAGGTATTTTCTGAAGTTGCCTTATAATTTTGTCTGTGCTGTGGTTATCTGTTCATCTCTGGGGGTTGTTTTTGGGGAATTTGTTGTGGGGCTTGTGTTGTCTTGAAGACCTTGTTGGAGAGCATCATGAAGAGAGGATTGTAGATCAAGACCCAGAGACCCAGAGCTTGGAGCTTATTCCCTGTTTGTGAGGTTTGAGATCCTGAAGTTTGAAGGAAGTTCATGGTACTTTCCTGAGGAAGGCACTATGAATAACTTTCATTCTTTATTCTCACCTCTTTCTCAAGTATCCAATGATGTTGGAGCCAACTTGTGAGTTTAATTTCTCCTGAGGAGGAATGTAAACTGATCACATGTTGTTGAGCCACATGGGATACAACTCCTAAGTGGAAGCCTCCTAGTACTTTCCTGAGGAAGGTCCTATGGGTCTATTCACTTAGTTCCATTAGTTTATCTAGGATTTCTTAAGTATCCAATGATGTTGGAGCCAACTTGTGAGTTTAATTTCTCCTGAGGAGGAATGTAAACTGATCACAGTTGTTGAGCCACATAGGATACAACTCCTAAGTGGAAGCCTCCTAGTACTTTCCTGAGAAAGGTCCTATGGGTCTATTCACTTAGTTCCACTAGTTCAGATAGGATTTCCTAAATATCCAGTGATGTTGGAGCCTGCTTGTGAGTTTAATTTCTCCAGAGGAGGAATGTAAACTGATCACAGTGGTTGAGCCACATAGGATATAACTCCTGAGTATACACCTCCTAGTGCTTTCCTGAGGAAGACACTATGAGTCTGCTTACTTAGCTCCCTGTCTTTGGTAAGCTTGTTCTGAAGCTTGAAGACTGGGATTGATTTCTTTTGGTTAGGTTTTGCTTTAGGGCTTTGCTTAGATTTGGTCAGGATTCTGTGTTAGGGTTAGGATTAGAGAGTAGATGATTCTTTCTCAAGCATGTGTTTTGTTTGCCTGATGGCACTTCATTTCTTTTATTTGTTATTGCTTGATAACATGTTGTTTATTTTCAGTATGATTACTGTTATTTCATGACTGGCTTGAGGTCGAGACGAGCTTGTGGAGGCTGAAGCCCCACACACATTTCCTCCCTCACTTGCATTGCATGCATTTTACTGTTAAAGCTGATGCTTTTGTCTGTTTTGGTGTATCATTGACATGATCCCTTAGGACTCTCATTTCCTCTGATGAGGATTTGATGATAGACTTTTAGGTTGAAACCTATGCATGACAACATCTAAGAGTTCCCTGTTCAAACCTCAACCATAGGATGAATCCATGGCATGATAACAGTAGGACTCGATAGTCTCCCTCCTAGTTGGGCCTGTTCTCTTCTCATCTCGAAGCAGTTTAAAATACAGTAATCATGAATGATTTCTTTCGTACGTTACGAGCCTTAAGCCATCTGAGGATGGATGTTTAGTATGGTACCCTTTGGGTGACATGCGACGCATTCACTCTCAGGTCATAGTCTCTAGTGCGGTTGAGATCGCAAACACAATAAAAAACACTTCTTTCAGGAGATAACCCGTAGTTAGCCGAACTACATTTGCTCTGATCTTTCATACCAGATGAAAGTACGTAGGCATAGGATGCGACATCCTAGCGAGCAACCTTTCCCCCTTCACCCGTAGTTAGCCGAACTACGTTGACTCTGATTTCTCATTCTCTGATGAGAATACGTAGGCATAAAGTGCGACGCTTTGCCGAGTCATTTTTCTTTTCTTTTTCAGCCAGCCTTGATAGGTAGATAGATTATAACCAACCCGTCCAAGTAAACAAACAAGCGAGGATCCCGTCGAGTACGACGGACGTGAGGGGTGCTAATACCTTCCCCTTGCGTAACCGACTCCCGAACCCAGACAATGGTTGCGACGACCTTGTCTTACCCTTTTTCGTCAGGTTTTTCCGATCGTTTCCTTTCCCGCTCTGAGGGATAAATAACGAAAGGTGGCGACTCTTCTGTCATGCCGGCACCTTATTTTCGCGCAAGCGACAGCTGGCGACTCTGCTGGGGACCGAACCCAGAATCTCTGGTTCTCCGGTTCCCTATGAGAGTCAATCCTATCGTTTGTGTGTTTGCTTGTTGGGTTGCGTTTATTTATCGCATTTTTACTTCCCGCATTTTATTTCCCGCATTTTATTTCCAGTTTGATATGATTATCTGTGCTGCTGTGGGAGAGGGATGTTACTGTGAGTGAAAAGCCGGACCTGGGCTTTGAGTACACACCTAGATATAGTTGCGGAGAAGTAGTAGAGGAACCTGTCTGCTGAGCAGGCACAGTTCCCTACGAAAATCTGCGCTCAGACGAGATTCTTGCAGAGGTGCTCCTTTCCGGTCCTGAGGATCTGAGGGGAGTCCAGACGTGAGGATTGTCGACTCTGGGGACCGATCATTTGGAAGTCAGCTAAGAGAGGCCTCTTCATGACTTGATGATGCCACTCCTTCTGGGAATCGCATCGTCACTCATGAAAGTCTGTGACGCTGATGACCGCATAGGATGTCGTACCTTTGTCCGTGGATTAGGTCCATACCTGTGAGTGGGGTTGGGATATTGCAGGAAACTTTGACCTCCAGACTACCTGGTTTTCTTGACAGTGGATCAGTTATGTTGGGTTCTCAGTTGCAGATCTGTTCTTGACAGAGCGAGGGTTTGATCAGAGGATCTTATCATCGGGTGTTTGTCTGTTCTTGATAGAGCAGGTTTCGATCAGAGTATTATCACCAGAGGTTTGTTCCGGACAGAGCAGATTTTGAGTGGGGTCTGAAGATCTCATCGGCAGTTGTTATTTGTTCTTGATAGGGCAGATTTTGAGTGGGGTCTGAAGATCTCATCAGCAGCTGTGTGTTTGTTCTCGACAGGGCAGATTTTTGATTTGGGGTCTGGAGACTTCATCAACAGACGTTACTTGATCTTGCATCCGGGGTCTTTATTATCAGGCCTTCGTTCTTGTCAGAGCAGAATTTTGATCTCGATGGTTATTCACAGCAGATCAGATCAGTGGTTTTACACCGGGGTTTCCTTCTCATCAGTGACTGTTGACACCGAATCTCCGCAGCAGCCACCTGGATATATTGTTGCATACCTGCATTTTGCATTAGCTTGCATAATCATTCCATTGGCGTGTGTCTGTGACAGGTACCGTTTCCCCGATCCAAGATCTCTCGCCTCTTATTGCGTTACTGCAGCCTTTCTCAGGAAGACTGATGCGTACGAGTTCTCGGTCCTTGTTGTGTCAAATCTGACTATTGCTATGCGAGGTTACTATTTCCATGATTGGGCCTGGATTCCTCTCCTTATTATTGCCAACAGGTGCCAGGATCGGGGATAATCTCTCAAGCACACAGACACACGCATGCATCTGCATAAAGCATTTTTGCATAACATACATTCTGTTACCTTTTCCTAACCTTTGATGTTGACAGGTTTTTCAGGTACTCAGGTTCCGAGCTGCTTTCGATCTCCAGGATTGATCAAAGACTCATCCACCGCTACTCAACTCGCGCTAATCAGACGAGAATCATGGACCAGGTACAGTCAGATGTTCAAGAGCTTCGTGAACGGATGGATCGTTTTATGGAGCTGATGCAAGTAGTTGCGAATGGGCAAGACCAGCTTCGTACTTTGGTTCAACCTCTCATCTCCAGGGTTGACAGTAATGGAATACTTCACGGCGGGGCCGTGCCCACTCCTCCTCAAGGGGATACTCCACAGAACGTTGTTCCTGCTGCCGGGGGCAACGGCAGTGCTAACGGCAATCTTATGACTAATCTCGGACTTAACGTGGCTGGCGCCGTCAATGGTAGTTTGGGAGCCAATGTTAACATGGGGCCGGTCAACGGCAATGTTGGTGCAGGAAATATGGTGGTGCCTCAACCGTGGCTGGAGGACCATCAGGATGACATATTCTCTCAGAGAGGTGTAGAGGCCGAATTGACTGCTGAGGCTCGACTCAGGTTCAAGGCGCTGGAAGACAAGATGAGAGATATAGAAAATCAGAACACATTGGGCGTTGACATGTCCAAACTCGGGTTGATTGCTGACTTTAAAGTGCCTCACAAGTTCAAGGTGCCTATCTTTGAGAAGTATAGGGGCACTACTTGTCCCCGCGTTCACCTCCGATCTTATTATAGAAAGATGTCCGCTTACTCTGACGATGAGAAGCTGCTGATGCACTTCTTTCAGGATAGTCTTTCTAGTCCATCGCTCGAATGGTATATGGGTTTGGAGCCCGCTACTGTGCGCACCTGGAAAGATCTTGCAGAAGCGTTTGTTCTCCACTATCAATATAATAGCGACTTGGCTCCCAACCGAGTTCAGCTTCAGAATCTCTCGCAGCGGAACAATGAAAGCTTCAAAGAGTACGCCCAGCGGTGGCGTGAATTGGCTGCTCGGGTCCAACCACCGATGGTTGAGCGTGAGTTGGTACAAATGTTCGTGGCTACCCTTCCTGGAATCTATTATGAAAAGCTGGTCAGTGGCATGTCTGGAACATTCTCGGCCCTCATCACTTTGGGCGAGCATGTTGAAAACGGTATAAAGATCGGAAAAATTCAGGGCGAATCATCTTCAGCTGGAGGAGCTAGCAAGAAACCCTATACTGGCAAGCGTCGAGAGGGAGATGCCAGTGCTGTCACTAATGCTAGGAGAAAAGGCAAGGGCCCTCAGCCTCAGATTGCTAGCATAAACATCCCGGCTGCTCCCCCGCAGCCGCAGCAGCAGCCCCAGCAACAGAATAATCAGGGATATAAGAGATATCAGAATCGGGGTCCCCTGGCAAACCGTCATCTTGAAACTCCACCTATGTCATATGCACAGCTTCTACAAACGTTGCTTCAGCTCCAATTGGTTCACAAGAGGACAATGGCTCCCTTAACAGGGGCACCACCACCGGGGTATGATGCTAATGCTACCTGTGAATTTCACTCTGGGGCACCTGGCCATACGGTTGAGAATTGTAAAGCTTTTAAGCACAAAGTCCAGGACTTGGTGGACGCCAAGGTTATCAACTTTTCTGACAACGTGCCCAACGTCACCAAAAATCCAATGCCTCATCATAAGGGGGGCGGAGTGAATGCTGTTATCACTGAGGAGAGTTCAGACTTGCTGACCGATGTCAAAGATTTGAAGACGCCGTTGAGTTTTGTTAAGGCTAAGTTGCTGAAGAAGGGCTTCTTTCCTGGATGTGGAGAATTATGTATGGCTTGTGCTACACTTCCTGATGGGTGTGAGCAGCTGATCGAAGGTATCCAAAGTCTGATGTTCGAGGGTATTTTGCAATTCAGCCGGAGCATTGAAAGTACATCAGGGGAGGTCGTGCTAAAGCAGGCAGACGAAATTGCCACCATTACTATTCCTCGTCACCGTATTACTATTTCTGCGCCTCGTCCGCCTTCTATCACCATCACCAGGGCCGGACCAATCCCATTCGAGAGTACCAATGCCGTTCCATGGCATTATGGCGCCGAAGTTTATTGTAATGGTCAGAAGATAGAGCTTGAGCCGTCCGGATCGACTGCGCAGAATCTTACCGAAGTCAGCGGTATCACTAGAAGCGGAAGAGTATTCGCACCGGCAGAGGTTGCAGCAGAGAAAGTGGTCTGAGCTGACGCTGTGGATAAAGGTAAAGGTAAAGCTGTTGAAGAGGTCCCTGCAGGGGCAGAGAAAGACTTGCTGGTTAGAGATGCTGAAGAGTTCATGCGACTAATCAAGAAAAGTGACTACAAAATTGTCGATCATCTTCATCAGACTCCGTCGAAGATCTCTATTCTTAACCTGTTGCTGTGTTCTGAAGCGCACCGCAACGCGTTACTGAAAGTATTGAATGCTGCATACGTGCCACAGGAGATATCAGTAAATCAACTCGAGGAGGTGGTGGCCCATGTCAATGCTGGTAATGGGCTGGGATTTACAGATCTGGAGCTGACTCCTAAGGGAAGAGATCACAATAGCGCCTTGCACGTCTCAATAGAGTGCAGAGGCACGATTATGTCACATGTCCTAGTAGATACGGGCTCCTCGCTTAATGTGCTTCCGAAAAAAGCACTGATGAAGTTGGATACCCGTGGACTGCTATGCACGCCCAGTGATCTGGTCGTGAAGGCCTTTGACGGAACCAAGCGCCACGTCTTCGGAGAGTTGACCCTGCCAATTCAAGTTAGTCCAGAGACGTTCAATGCGGTTTTCTATATCATGGATATCATGCCCGCCTATAGTTGCCTCTTAGGTCGACCATGGATCCATTCTGCTGGTGCCGTGACGTCCACGCTGCATCAGAAGCTCAAGTATGCTGTTGGGGGCAGCATAGTGACAGTCTGTGGAGAGGAGGACATCATGGTAAGCCACCTGTCGTCCTTTAAATACGTTGAAATGGATGGTGAGATCCATGAGACTCTTTGCCAAGCATTTGAAACCGTCAGGGTGAAGGAGGTAGCTCCCGTTGTTGCAGAGAAGCAAGGGTTGAACCTCTCCTCGTTTAAGGAAGCTCGGGCCGTTGTCGAAGCCGGTTCCACCTCAGGCTGGGGGCATGTCTTGGATATACCAATCAAACAGGATAAGTTTGGATTAGGGTATTCTCCTGGAGCTGAAGCTTCATCTTCTTCTGGCAGTTCGTCTCATGGGAAAGGGCCGATCTTATTCACCAAGGGGGGAGTAATTTTCGAGAGCAGCAACGCTGCGTCAGAGGACAGCGGGGACAGTGATTGCGATCTTGACGCCTGGATTCAACCGAGCAAGCCAGGCGAGCGCCTCCACAATTGGACCATCAAGGAGATTATCAAGCTGACAAGTGAAGAGTAATGATTTGCTTTTTACAATATTTGTACAGCCCTATGTCCTGCCCGGGGCATAGTGGTTTTACTGTCAGGGCCTTGTTGGATTATGTGTATGCATTTTGTTAATAAATAAAAGGCGTTTTCTTCGTAATCAAATGTTGTGTTCTCTGTTATTCATGCTTTATGTTTATTTCGAAAAACAGCAAAATGGCAACGAGGTTCGTGCTAACCTGCATATTCTTGCTTTAAACTTAACCCTTGTTATTGCAGGATCCACGTAACAGATGACATCGACTCTGGACCCTCTACGGCTCACTACGACTTTGATTGCCCGATCTATCAAGCCGAGGAGGAGATTGATGAAGACGAAGACCTTCCGGAAGAGTTGGCCCGCTTGTTGAGACAAGAGGAGAAGGTTATTCTGCCTCACGAGGAGGATATTGAGATCATAAATCTGGGTTCTGAGGAGCTCGTCAGAAATGTCAGAGTAGGGGCTGCGCTGCAGAATGATGTCAAGCATAGACTGGTCGAGATGCTTCGAGAGTATAGTGACGTCTTTGCTTGGTCATATGAGGATATGCCCGGACTTGACACTGATATCGTGGTTCATCGCTTGCCGTTGCGAGAAGATTGCCCTCCAGTCAAGCAGAAACTCAGGAGGACGAGACCAGACATGGCTGTAAAAATCAAAGAAGAAGTCCAGAAGCAGTTGGACGCAGGATTTCTAGCCGTTACCACTTACCCTCCGTGGGTCGCCAACATAGTGCCTGTACCGAAGAAGGACGGTAAGGTACGTATGTGCGTCGATTATCGGGATTTGAATAGGGCGAGCCCTAAGGATGATTTCCCGTTGCCTCATATCGATGTGTTGGTCGACAATACAGCCCAGTTTTCCGTGTTTTCGTTCATGGATGGCTTCTCCGGTTACAATCAGATTAAGATGGCGCCGGAGGACATGGAGAAAACAACGTTTATTACCCCCTGGGGCACGTTCTGCTATAAGGTAATGCCCTTCGGTCTGAAGAACGCAGGGGCCACTTACCAGCGAGCAATGGTAACTTTGTTTCATGATATGATTCATCATGAGATAGAGGTCTATGTTGATGACATGATTGCAAAGTCCCAAACGGAGGAAGAGCATCTGGTCAATTTGCTGAAGCTGTTTGAAAGGCTTAGGAAGTTCAAGCTGAGGCTGAATCCTAACAAGTGCACTTTCGGAGTGCGGTCCGGAAAGTTATTGGGGTTTATCGTTAGTGAACGGGGTATTGAAGTTGATCCTGCAAAAATAAAAGCTATCCAAGAAATGCCAGCGCCGAAAACAGAAAAAGAGGTTCGTGGTTTCTTGGGCCGAATAAACTACATTGCAAGGTTTATCTCTCAGCTCACGGCCACTTGTGAACCGATGTTCAAGCTTTTAAAGAAAGATCAGGCGATTACTTGGAATAAGGATTGCCAGAAGGCATTCGATAAGATAAAGCAGTATCTTCAAGAACCTCCAATCTTGATACCCCCGGTGGCTGGACGGCCATTAATCATGTACCTGACGGTTCTGGAGAATAGTATGGGGTGTGTTCTCGGTCAGCACGACGAGACGGGCAGGAAAGAGCATGCCATTTATTATTTGAGTAAAAAGTTCACTGAGTGTGAATCTCGATACTCGATGCTGGAGAAGACGTGTTGTGCATTAGCTTGGGCTGCCAAACGTCTACGACAGTATATGCTCAACCACACCACTATGCTAATTTCGAAGATGGATCCGATCAAGTACGTCTTCGAAAAGCAGGCTCTTTCGGGCAGGATTGCCAGATGGCAGATGGTGTTAACAGAATATGATATTCAGTACGTCTCCCAGAAAGCCATCAAGGGAAGCGTATTGTCTGACTACCTTGCCGAACAGCCAATCGAAGACTATCAGCCGATGAAGTTCGAATTCCCTGACGAGGACATTATGTTTCTCAAAGCGAAGGATTGCGATGAGCCATTGCCCGATGAGGGGCCGGATAGGAAGTCTCAGTGGAAGTTGATATTCGACGGAGCGGTTAATTCCTATGGGAGTGGTATCGGGGCTATCATCACGACTCCTCACGGATCCCACATCCCGTTCACTGCAAGACTGACGTTTCCAGTTACCAACAACGAAGTCGAGTATGAAGAATGTATTATGGGTCTAGAAGAGGCAATTGATTTGAGAATCAAGAATCTAGACATATATGGTGACTCAGCGCTTGTAATCAATCAGATCAAAGGGGAGTGGGAAACTCGTCAAGCAAATCTAGTGCCGTATATGAATTATGCCAGGAGGCTGCTTCCGTTCTTCGACCGAGTAGAACTTCATCATGTACCCCGGGCTGAAAATCAAATGGCTGATGCTTTAGCCACGTTGGCTTCAATGTATAAAGTCAATTATTGGAATGAGGCTCCAAGAATTGTGCTTTCGCGGCTTGATAGACCAGCGTTTGTGTTCGCAATCGATGATGCCACTGACGGCAAGCCATGGTTCCACGACATCCAGACCTTCCTTATGACCAAGGAGTATCCTGCGGGTGCGTCAACCCAGGATAAGAAGACTCTGAGGAGGTTATCTGGAAACTTTTACCTCAACCCTGATGGAGTGCTGTATAAGAGAAACCACGATCTCGTGCTACTCAGATGTGTGGATGAGAAAGAAGCAAGTATGCTCATGGAAGAAGTCCATGAGGGCACATTTGGTACGCACGCCGGCGGGCATGCCATGACAAGAAAGATCCTGAGAGCAGGATATTACTGGTTGACTATGAAGTCGGATTGCTTCAGATTCGCAAAGAAATGTCACAAATGCCAAATTTATGCTGATAAAGTTCATGTGCCGCCGTGCCCATTGAATGTCATGTCCTCCCCTTGGCCGTTCTCCATGTGGGGCATCGACATGATAGGCAAGATCGAGCCCACTGCATCCAATGGTCATCGTTTTATCCTGGTATCTATCGACTACTTCACCAAATGGGTGGAGGCAGCCTCGTACGCTAATGTGACCAAGCAGGTGGTAGCTAAATTCATAAAGAGGGACATCATCTGTCGCTATGGAATTCCCGAGCGGATCATTACTGATAATGGTTCGAATTTGAATAATAAGATGATGAAGGAGCTGTGCCAGAGCTTCAAGATTGAACACCACAACTCATCTCCTTACCGGCCGAAGATGAATGGCGCTGTTGAAGCGGCCAACAAGAACATCAAGAAGATTGTTCAGAAGATGGTTGTGACGTATAAAGATTGGCACGAGATGCTGCCGTTTGCCTTGCACGGTTATCGTACGACGGTACGCACGTCGACCGGGGCAACTCCTTTCTCCTTGGTGTACGGTATGGAAGCTGTCCTACCGCTAGAAGTGGAGATTCCTTCTTTACGAGTTTTGGTTGACGTAAAACTTGATGAGGCAGAATGGATTACGAATCGCTTGAACCAGCTCAGTCTGATGGACGAGAAGAGGTTAGCATCGATCGCATTTGGTCGTCTGTACCAAAGCCGAATGAAGAAAGCTTATGATAAGAAGGTGCGTCCTAGAAGCTTTCAGACGGGTGATCTCGTCCTGAAGAAGATTCTTCCGCCACACTCCGATCACCGGGGAAAGTGGACTCCGAATTACGAAGGGCCGTATGTCGTCAGCAAGGTCTTCTCAGGAGGAGCTTTGTTGTTATCCACAATGGATGGTGAAGATTTTGCATCCCCGGTGAACGCGGACGCAGTTAAAAAATACTTTGCTTGAAAGAGACCCGCTGGACAAAAAAGAAAGAGTCCAGGCAAAAAAGGGGCATCCCGGCGAACCAAAAACAGAATAAAAGGTTCGGGCAAAAAATAGGGATATATTGAAAAAATGTACACCCGCGAAGTCGAAAACCTACACTGGGCGGCTTCGGCAAAAAAGGGTATCCCGGTGAACCGAAAACCCGTAAAGGGCGGTTCACGCAAAAGTTAGGGATTTGAATAAGCAAATGACTGCGTTCCGCGTACGGACTTTCATTGTTTAGTGGTTCGGAAGACCTGAGGGCCGTTTATCTGAATCAATCTCTTCCAAAGCTGAAGCGTCGAAGAAGTACCAAAGTCGAGTGGGTCTTAGAGGGATCAACTCATGGTGTTCGTCTACGCCTCGTTGCCAACATTTGTATATACTGATGTATATTTATGTTTTCTTTTTGCGCGGCTTCCTCATTCCAGGAGCTTGCCTCTGTTGTAAAACATTTTTGCCCATTCAGGGGTTCATCATCAATAAAATGCACATTATTCAGCAATTCTGTTTGTCTGTTTAGCATTTATCTGTTTTGTTTGCGAATGAAAACGCCGATGTTTTTTTATAAAACGTGCATACATAAACCTGCGGGCCTAGGCCCATTGATTGTTGAAACAACTAATTAACTGAATATTGTCACGAGATAATAACCTGGATAGGCCCCTTTGAGGAGGGTATCTTGTCTGTTTGTTTGTGTTGTTGCAGGTGTAGCACTTGCCAGAAGATGTGTCGTGCGTATCCCCGAAGCAGGATGAGTCCTCCTTCCCCAGCAGAGTTCAGTAGTCTCTCCTCCGCAGAATCCAAACGCAAGATGGTGAGCATTGATATGTCTTCCCCAGGTAGAGGTGATTCTCTTCCCCAAGCAGACGCATCCTGAAGGAATGTCACCTCATCGGCTGAGCCAAGCACCGAAGAATGATGTCGTCTTTCCCCAGCACCGGGTCACAAGTGCAGATTTCATAGGAATGTTCGGGTGCCGAAGTTCGTGTTTTCCCCAGTAAAGTCGCCGAAGCAGGATTCTTCCCCCGCACCGGGTCACAAGTGCAGGTTTCGCAGGAGGTTGTTCGTATGCCGAAGGATGCAGTAACTGATGGTGCCAGACTAAGGTCCCCAACGGAATTGAGATTCCCCACCAGATCCGTATTCTCTCCTGAAGTTGGACGAGTCCCTCTTCCCCAATAGAGTATTGAAACGGCTGATGTTATATTCCCCGGCAGAATTGTACTCTCCCCCGAAGGCAGATGACCCTTTCTTCCCCGGAGAAATTGAAACTCCGCACCAGGGTCGCACTCTCCAGTGAAGTAGAATGATTTCCCTCCCCGGCTGAGTCCGCAGAAAAGCAGAATCCTTGGAAGTTGATCAGATCATGATCAATTTTCCCCAGCAGAGCGTGGGGCAGCTAGTGTTGTGTTTCCCCAGAATCGCACTCTCTCCATCGAAGCAGAATGATTTCTCCTTCCTCAGCCGAGTTTGCAGATGTCCAAGAGATCCGAATCCTTGGAAGTTGATCATGATTGGTTTTTCCCAGTGGAGTGTTGAGCAGCTGAAGTTGGTTCCCCTCAGAGTGGTCATCCCCAGAAGAGTTAGCCGAGACGGCCGCGCAGTTCATTCTCGCGATTGATATCAGCAGATCCAAGTTCTCGTAGAGCTTCGTCCCCTGCAGCAGTCAGCTGAAGTTGTTCCCCTGCAGCAATTCGCGGAAGATCAATTCCCCAGACAGAGCCTGATTGATATTGGCGTGTTCACGTTCTCCTCAGCAGGATGATTTCTCTACCTGAGTGGTTCTTTCTCCTTGACAAGAGGATTTCCCCCTTCGGCATTTATTTTACTGACGGGATCGCATCATTGTGCATGACTGCATAGCATTTAACGCTGCATAGCATTGCGCATGATTGCACGACATGTAGCATAAACGCATATCATTCCCACCGTGTGGGGCATAGCGCAAAAGCATACGCATCATAAGCATGATCTAGGTCATCATCATCCTTGTTGTACAGGTGCACCACCAAAAGACCGGTTGCTCAGGACGATTCTTGATGTTCTCCCCGGCAAGGTCGCTTTTGGGATGATTCTTAAAGACCCCGGTGTAATCCCCACGGTCGCTCGCTCAAGATGATTTTCGAGATCCCCAGCGAAGTTTTCAGTTCAAGACGACCCCTGAACTCCTCAGCAGGGCCGTTTGCTTAAGGTGATTCTTAATACCTCAGCGCAGGTTCCCGAGTTGTTTGCCTAGGGTGATACTTGGGCTCCCCAATAGCGTCCCCAGCAAGAGTTGCCCAGGAAGATTCCTGGAATACCCAACAGAATGTTTGCTCCAGAAAGGTTATCAGTTCAGGACGATTCTTGAAGATGCCCGACGGATCTGTTTGTTCAAGATGATTCTTGAAGTCCTCAGCAGCGTGATATGTCTGCTCCAACAATGAGGTCTAATCTGAAGATGGATTTCGTAAGCGCCTGAAGGCGATATCAGAAAGTTCCTGTGAGTTCAGATTTCCGTGTTGATGAATCAACGGGTGGCTGAAGACAAGGTTCCAGAGTTTGTAGATATAATAGAGTGATTCGTGTGGGTCTGAAGACCAAGTCAGTTATCCTGAGGTGATGATTGATTGCGATCAAGTGAATGATATGTCTTCTGATTGAAGTCGAGGATGTTTCTCCAGCGGTGACGCAGGGTATTTCGATCGTCCGACGGTGATGTCAGATTTAGTTCTCCAGCAGTGACGCAGGGTATTTCGATCGTCCGACGGTGATGTCAGATTTATGTCTCCAGCGGTGACACAGGGTACTTCGATCGTCCGACGGTGATGTCAGATTTAGTTCTCCAGCGGTGATGCAGGGTACTTCGATTGTCCGACGGCGATGTCAGATTTAGCTCTCCAGCGGTGATGCAGGGTACTTCGATTGTCCGACGGTGATGTCAGATTTAGTTCTCCAGCGGTGATGCGGGGTATTTTGATTGTCCGACGGTGATGTCAGATTTAGTTCTCCAGCGGTGATGCAGGGTACTTCGATCGTCCGACGGTGATGTCAGATTTAGTTCTCCAGCGGTGATGCAGGGTACTTCGATTGTCCGACGGTGATGTCAGATTTAGTTCTCCAGCGGTGATGCAGGGTATTTCGATTGTCCGACGGTGATGTCAGATTTAGTTCTCCAGCGGTGATGTTGGGTATTTTGATTGTCTGACGGTGATGTCAGGTCGATATTTCTCCAGCTAGTTGTTGAGCAGCTAGTGTTGCAGTATTCAAAGATTTGTTCCCCGCAGAGTACCGTGTGCTCGTGCAGTTGGCAAATTTTCGGGTTTACCAATATTCAACCGTCTCGTACCTTGATTGGTTGAGAGCCGTTCGCTTCTCACCCAGTCAGGTTCAAGCCGTTTGAATAGGGGCAGCTGTTGCACCCCAAAATTTGACCAACAATTATTTATTCATTGAGTGTTTGAAAGTGGATACCTTCATCAAAAAGTTCAAGAGATCCTCAGAGGAAGTGGATTGAAACCAGGGTTGTGTGCTTCATAGCTTGAGAGTTGTGGGTGCCCCTCAGATGATTCTGAGACTTTGAGAATGAACTTGTTGTTTTGGGAAAGCCTATGAGATGTCTTGATAGCCTTCATGAAGCCCAGAGAAGTCATTATGCAAGAATTCAGAAGATTCAACCATGAATGATAGAATTAGGGTTTTGACTGGGTCAACCCTAGGATAACTGAAGATTTGGGAAAGGTTGAGACCCAATCCAAGGGCCATGAGATCATGGAATGATGCATAGAGATGATATAAAGATGATTCCTAGGCCAACTCATCATGAGTGAGGAGTTTGAGAAGTTTCAAGTCAGGGTCCCCAAGGATTGTCAGTGAAAAACCCTAATTTGATCCCTATCTTCCAGGCAGTTTTAGCTCAAGATGTGATTGATATCTCACCTTCCCCACAACATGAATGTTGTAGAGCTTGTTTTAAGCTTTAATTTGAGTGGTGGAAGTCCTTGATAGGAGTTACAGAGCTCAAGTTATGGTTTTGACAAATTACAGGTCAGCAGAGGTGTGTGAATCTGGGTCCTTGAAAGTCACCCAACTTGCAGACAACTTTTGCCCTAGTAGGGTGATTCCTATGACTTCTTGGTCAACATGAATGTTGAAGAGCATCTTCTTAGCTTTAATTTGAATGGTGGAAGTCCTTGATAGGATTTGTGGAACTCAACTTATGGTTTGAACAAGACAGGGGTATTTTGGTCATTTGTCAATTTTAGGTCATTTTAGCCAATGCCTAAAACTCCTATTTCCAAGCCTCAAATGGAAAAAATCAAAACATGAAAGTTGTTCAAAATGGGATTTTAAGTCTATAAAGAAGGTCATGAATTGTTGGAAAAGCTCACAGCATGGATTTGCATGATTGGTTAAAAAATGAACTAAAAAGGGCATATAAGTTTGAAAAGTTGAAATTAGAGATTGGTTTGGAAGATCCACAAATCCAAAATAGGTCATCCAATATATCATTTTGATTGGAAACATCATTTTGAGAACATTGGTTTAGATAGAATTTTGATTTAAGGCTTTAAAATGGGTGATGCTTTGAAAACTTGTTACTTGAAAAAGAAGGCAACTTTGAAATAGCTTGCACAAGTGAAAGAAAGGGATGATTTTCATTCATTCCTTCTCAATATCTCACATAAGGAGAATTTGACACAAGAATAAGGACTTGGTACATGAGATATGGATCATTCAAAATACCATCACATGATACTTTCCACACTTTTCTAGCACCCTCTAGATGAATCTAGAAATTTCCATCCATCATTATAAGAAGAGTGATCTTCATAGTGTTCAAGGTTGGTGATAGAAGGCAGTTTCAGAGGAGAGAGAGAGAGAGAGAGAAATAGCCATTGAAGTTCTTCCTTCAAGTTCAAGCAATCCAAGAAATCTTTCACTACAAGTCATCTCCTTCACAACCAT
The DNA here is from genome assembly GCA_963859935.3 of Lathyrus sativus. Lineage (NCBI taxonomy): Eukaryota > Viridiplantae > Streptophyta > Magnoliopsida > Fabales > Fabaceae > Lathyrus > Lathyrus sativus. Next base: position 342,450,007 of record OZ012741.1, read on the forward strand.
TGCAAACAGAAAAGTGTTCAACACCAAGGGATCATACTGAAGCCATTTCAAGCCTTGAATCATCCTCCACGAGCACCTACCATCATCACTTGACAGGTTTCTTTCTTTCCTTCTATCTCCTAATTTATGCAGTTTTAATTAGTTTTATAGATGTAGAACTGATGCATTAGGTTAGAGGATGAAACCCTAGGAGTTATAGCACGATCCAGGGAGTTCCATAACAGAGCCAAGAAACTTTAATCTTCAAGAATTGACTGGTTTGTTAGTCTCAGTTGTCAAGAATTGGTTTAGAATAGTTAGGTAGATGTGTAGAGTAGCTGTATGCCATTAGATTCGAGGATTATTGAAGGATAATAGCAGGTGAATTTCATTTGGACCATGACCTTGTGGGCTTCTGTTAGGATTATCTAGGGAGAATTAGGAAAAAGTACGCGTGTAGTCTTGTTCCTCTTGATTAGTAGAGCAATTTTCGTGTTGGAATTTTAGGGTTTCGTGGCCTGAGCAGAGAGAACGAGTGGCTAGAAGATCCATGCATGGATTCTGGGTTTTCTGAAAACCCTAGGTCAGTTTGGGGACGATGGCTGTTGGCCGTTGGATCTCCCTGAATTCTTGACCTTTTCCTCTGATCGTGTGGCCAGGTTTTAAAATGAAAACGGAGGGAAACCTCCCCGCTGCAACGCAGCGTTTCATTAAAGCTGAAGACCTGGGCCTGGGTCCAGCTTGCTACGCGCACCCCCCCCTTTTGCAGCCCATTCAGTAATTGAACTAGCGCGTATTCCTATTTCCACCCCTCTCCCTTTTAATTGTTTTAAATTCTTTTTATTTCTTTTAATATTTTTCTTGTCTTTAAAAATTCATAAATAAATGAAAAATAACTCTGTTTTGTTCATTCTTTTTTCTATGTTGAGATAATTTTGTGTAGAAAAATATAAAAATAAAGATGGAATTTTATTTTTAATGTAGAATTTTTGGTGATATTTTCTTTAATATAGTGTATTTTCTTTCTTTTAGTTGATACCTTATTTTGCAAGAATTGTTTTAGGACCTTCCCTTAGGTTTTTTTACTCATTCTTTTTTGGGTGATTAGATGATGAATCATAGTTCCCCATAGGATTTATTCTTGATTTTTAGATTAAATTTTGATTAGTTTAATTAGGGTAGCATTAGGGTATCCTAATTAGGGTTTAGGTTGTGCATAGGTGAAAGAATTCATTTTCTTTAGATAGTTTTGTTTGATTTTTGGGGAGGGGCATATGTGGATATTATGGGTAGATATTGTAGACCCTTGTGAATAATTGTTAGATTTTTCCCCATTGGTTTAGTATTTTTTAGGTATTTTCTGAAGTTGCCTTATAATTTTGTCTGTGCTGTGGTTATCTGTTCATCTCTGGGGGTTGTTTTTGGGGAATTTGTTGTGGGGCTTGTGTTGTCTTGAAGACCTTGTTGGAGAGCATCATGAAGAGAGGATTGTAGATCAAGACCCAGAGACCCAGAGCTTGGAGCTTATTCCCTGTTTGTGAGGTTTGAGATCCTGAAGTTTGAAGGAAGTTCATGGTACTTTCCTGAGGAAGGCACTATGAATAACTTTCATTCTTTATTCTCACCTCTTTCTCAAGTATCCAATGATGTTGGAGCCAACTTGTGAGTTTAATTTCTCCTGAGGAGGAATGTAAACTGATCACATGTTGTTGAGCCACATGGGATACAACTCCTAAGTGGAAGCCTCCTAGTACTTTCCTGAGGAAGGTCCTATGGGTCTATTCACTTAGTTCCATTAGTTTATCTAGGATTTCTTAAGTATCCAATGATGTTGGAGCCAACTTGTGAGTTTAATTTCTCCTGAGGAGGAATGTAAACTGATCACAGTTGTTGAGCCACATAGGATACAACTCCTAAGTGGAAGCCTCCTAGTACTTTCTTGAGAAAGGTCCTATGGGTCTATTCACTTAGTTCCACTAGTTCAGATAGGATTTCCTAAATATCCAGTGATGTTGGAGCCTGCTTGTGAGTTTAATTTCTCCAGAGGAGGAAAGTAAACTGATCACAGTGGTTGAGCCACATAGGATATAACTCCTGAGTATACACCTCCTAGTGCTTTCCTGAGGAAGACACTATGAGTCTGCTTACTTAGCTCCCTGTCTTTGGTAAGCTTGTTCTGAAGCTTGAAGACTGGGATTGATTTCTTTTGGTTAGGTTTTGCTTTAGGGCTTTGCTTAGATTTGGTCAGGATTCTGTGTTAGGGTTAGGATTAGAGAGTAGATGATTCTTTCTCAAGCATGTGTTTTGTTTGCCTAATGGCACTTCATTTCTTTTATCTGTTATTGCTTGATAACATGTTGTTTATTTTCAGTATGATTACTGTTATTTCATGACTGGCTTGAGGTCGAGACGAGCTTGTGGAGGCTGAAGCCCCACACACATTTCCTCCCTCACTTGCATTGCATGCATTTTACTGTTAAAGCTGATGCTTTTGTCTGTTTTGGTGTATCATTGACATGATCCCTTAGGACTCTCATTTCCTCTGATGAGGATTTGATGATAGACTTTTAGGTTGAAACCTATGCATGACAACATCTAAGAGTTCCCTGTTCAAACCTCAACCATAGGATGAATCCATGGCATGATAACAGTAGGACTCGATAGTCTCCCTCCTAGTTGGGCCTGTTCTCTTCTCATCTCGAAGCAGTTTAAAATACAGTAATCATGAATGATTTCTTTCGTACGTTACGAGCCTTAAGCCATCTGAGGATGGATGTTTAGTATGGTACCCTTTGGGTGACATGCGACGCATTCACTCTCAGGTCATAGTCTCTAGTGCGGTTGAGATCGCAAACACAATAAAAAACACTTCTTTCAGGAGATAACCCGTAGTTAGCCGAACTACGTTTGCTCTGATCTTTCATACCAGATGAAAGTACGTAGGCATAGGATGCGACATCCTAGCGAGCAACCTTTCCCCCTTCACCCGTAGTTAGCCGAACTACGTTGACTCTGATTTCTCATTCTCTGATGAGAATACGTAGGCATAAAGTGCGACGCTTTGCCGAGTCATTTTTCTTTTCTTTTTCAGCCAGCCTTGATAGGTAGATAGATTATAACCAACCCGTCCAAGTAAACAAACAAGCGAGGATCCCGTCGAGTACGACGGACGTGAGGGGTGCTAATACCTTCCCCTTGCGTAACCGACTCCCGAACCCAGACAATGGTTGCGACGACCTTGTCTTACCCTTTTTCGTCAGGTTTTTCCGATCGTTTCCTTTCCCGCTCTGAGGGATAAATAACGAAAGGTGGCGACTCTTCTGTCATGCCGACACCTTATTTTCGCGCAAGCGACAACCTGCAGAACAAGGGTTCTAAATCAGTGCCCAAAGTCATCAGTCCATCTTTCGGATATTATCGACTTCCCGACTGACTCGAGGGTCAATAATATTCTCAAGAGAACCTCTTTTAAGTGTAGCATCGCGTAGCAACCATTGTAGGACTACTCCCATATAGTTCCCGCACTACGTCCTATATAAGGTCAAGATGGTGTAAAGGTACTACGGTTCCCAGTATCACAGACTCCAATCGATAACGGTAAAAGTTTTCACGACTACACTCGATCAACCGAACCATTTTCGAAAGTGTCTCAACTGAGCGGTGATTCTCGATTTAGCTTAGTCGGGACTCACTCCCTATAAGCCTCGTCGAATATATCAGCCATCCTATCATAAGGTCGCTCAAGTCCGGGTGTAGGACTTATCTCACAACACAGTAACTCCAAGTAAGGTACCCCAATATATACATACAAGTGAGCAAAATATATAATAAAACAAATATATAAAGAAAAATAAACAAAATAGGGATAACCCTCAATAGTTAGGAGTCCCCAGTGAAGTCGCCATTTTCTGTTGCGGTGAAATTTGGATGTCACGCTATTGATTAACTTGAATCTTAATTCATTTACAACCGGTCTTTGATTTATCCGAAGGAAAGGTTAAAGAAAGGAAAAACCTAAAAGGGAGAGATCTAAGGTTCGGGGGTTGGTTAAATTTAGGGAAGGTATTAGCACCCTAAACTTCCGTAGTACTCTACGGGAACCTTTTGTTTATTTTTTTTTATTTATTTCATTCATTATTTTGCTTTAGGGTATATACAAAGGATTGAAAATTAAAAAAGACCTAGGGGTTAATTCTAAGTTTACTCGGCAAGACATCGCATCTTGTGCCTACATATCTTTACGGGAATGGAATCAGAGTAACTGTAGTTCCCCTCAAAAGGGAGGTTAGAGACTTCTTGACTGTGGTCAAGGTCTCAAGGGGAATAAACGCATCTTAAGGACACGCTTACATGGAGTCTTAAACTCCGATCTCTATGTTATAAATTGTTAAGTGCATTAGGGTTAGGTTAGGGATTCCACGGCGGAAAACCTTAAAACAGAGTACGGCGACTCTTTTGGCCTAACACTAGGATAAAAGCAATTTTGCCCACGGCGGGACACCTAGGCTAAACAGGGTTTGATCCATTAAAGGGGTAAGGCTATTGACTCGGCGGCCAAAAGGCTGGACCTAATCCTTCGGAAGGATAAAACTATAAAAAATGTGAAAATATGACAAATCATTATATGGAGGAATAATTAAGGTACAAAAATAAGAAAAGTAATAAAGGCAGAGGGTATAAAGAAACAAAGAAACATTTCTGAAGACATGAAGAATATGAAAATATGTAATGACACTTAGAATAAAGTGAGGGAGGAAAATAGTGTGGGGCTGTGGCCACCACAAGCACATCTCAACCTCGAGCATGCACATGTGAAATGCTAAAAGAAAGAAAAGTAATAAAAGAGTACATAAAATGACACGACAAACATCAAACATCAAAAGAAAGAAAAGTAATAAAAGGGTACATAAAATGACACGACAAACATCAAACATCAGGAGTTCCTTACGAAAAGGTTTTAATTTTTTAATATTTTAATTATAAAAAAAAAATTTAATTTTTTAATAAAAAATATTTAAGTTAAAATTATAAAAAAAAAATTAAGTTTAAATTATAAAAAAAAAAGTTTTTGGGAGAAAAGTCTTTTCAGTTTCTTTTAGAACAAAAAAGGTTTTTCATCCCAAAAAAAAGCTTTTCAGTTTTTTGGGAAAAGACTTTTCAGTTTTTTGGGAAAAGGCTTTTCAGTTTTTTTGGGAAAAGGTTTTTGGGAACAAAAAGGTTTTTTTTTCTTCGGAACAAAAAGGCTTTTCAATTTTTTAAAAAATGTCTTACTAAAAAAAAGGTTTTAATAATAAATAAAAAAAAGGGTTTTGATTTTAAAAAAAAGGTTTTGTTAAAAAAGGGTTTTGATATTAAAATCTAGGGACCTAAACACACATGGAGATTAACATGGCAAAATATGCACATAAACATGAAAAAGCAAAAGGTTTAGTAATTTAACGGACCTAAACACATTAACATGGCAAAATATGCACATAAACATGAAAAGGCAAAAGGTTTAGTAATTTAACCTACGAAGCGGAGGTTTGCTTCGGTAAATGTGAAAAAGGTTTGAATAAGGGAACACTGGAGAGCTCCAATCCTTCTGACGAGTTGTGGGAACGACCGCCTTTCTTCTTTGGGGATCTCCCTTGTTTCTCCCTTTCTCTCTCCTCTTTTCTGAAGAAAAACCTTCTGACCCCCTTTTCAACAAAGCAACACATGTATATATAGGGAACAAATTAGGGTTAACACCAAATTGTCAATAATGTCCCTAAAGCCCATTTTAAAGCCCAAACTAAATAATTACTTAAGAAAAAAAATAAAATTTAAATAATTTAAAATAATTAAAATAAACTTAAAATAAAAACTAATAATCCTATTGATTCCTAAAATCAAAAATACTATAAAAAGAAAAAAAAAATTTCAATATTTTTTTATTTTATGATTTTTTTGGATATTTTTATGAATAATTTAGAAAAAAGTGAAAAAAATAATATTTTAAAAAATGATTTAATTAAAATACGAAAATAATAATTAAATAATAATAAAAAACTATTTTTGTTATTTTTTAATGAAAGATAGAAAAATTTAGAGTAAAAATAATAAAAAACAAAAAGTGACAAAGGTGAGATTCAAACTCTCAACCTCTCACACTCACAACTCCTTACACATGTCCTCTTACCAATTGTACCATTTTTACTTTTTAAAAAAAAATGCATGCCATATGATATTTACCTGCAAAAAGTCAAACGACTACACAAATTTGTTAGTAATTGATTAAATGCAATAAAAATGCAATGAAATGCGACGACAAATCTTAGGGCAAAATTTGGGGTATTACAATAGTTATCATCAAAACATAGAGATATTATTAAGAACCAATTTGTGTTCTAACAATTCAGGCTCCTGTTATTACGTTGAGCATTCAGGCTCCGGTTGTTTCGTTGAGCATCCAGGCTCCGGCTTTTACGTTGAGCATCCAAGCTCCGGCTTTTACACTAAGCATTTAGGCTCCGGTTGTTTCGTTGAGCATCCAGGCTCCGGCTTTTACGTTGGCATCCAGGCTCCGGCTTTTACGTTGAGCATTCAGGATCCAGTTGTTTTATTGAGCATCCAGGCTCTGAATTTTACGTTGAGCATCCAGGCTCCGGTTATTATGTTGAGCATCCAGGCTCTGGATTTTACGTTGAGCATCCAGGCTCCGGTTATTACATTGAGCATCCAGGCTCCGGTTATTACGTTGAGCATCCAGGCTCCGGCTTTTACATTGAGTATTCAGACTCCGGTTATTACGTTGAGCATCCAGGCTCCAGTCCCTACGTTGAGTGTTCAGACTCCCTCAAATTTCATTGACTCATTTTGTTCGTTGAATATCCAGATTCCGGCAATTTGAAATGTTCCCCTTTAACCTGTACGGTATCCAGACCATGGCGCAATCTTTGATAGACGCATTCGTCCCACTATATTTTTCCCCAAGCAGAGTTTACTCGGTTAAGCTTCTCTTTTCCCCAGCGGAGTATGTTTGTGATCAGAGCAGTTATCTCCAGAGGTTCTTGTTTGCAGTTTAATTTTCTGTGGTTGGCAAATTTCCAGGTTCTTTGGTATTCAACCGTCTTTTACCTTGATTGTTTGATCGTTCGCTTTTCAACCAGTCAGGTCCAAGTCGCTTGAATAGGGGCAGCTGTTGCACCCCAAAATTTGCCCAACCTTTTTCTTGGCTTGGCTTTTGTTTCATTACATTCTGTTGCATTTTTGCATTGCATAGTATTTGTTCTTGAGACAGGGGGTCGAGGTTTTCCTGTGGCTCAAAATTCACCCTCAGTGCAAGCAATCAAAGCAGCGAGTATCAGACGCCATTTATTTTGCCCAGCGGTCGGACGACCGATTTTTATTTTCTTTTGCAGGTTATTTTCAGCCAAGAAAGTGGCGTTCAGGCTATCGTGAGCAGTCTCATGGTTACAGCATTCAAAAACACATTCCAGAAGCTTAACAGGGTTCGAAACAGCAAGAATCAGGCAAACGAGCAGGTTTCCCTCCAAAAGGCGCCAGAATTCAAATTTTGAATGTGTTAATCGGTTAACACATATGGTTAACCGATTAACCATTGAAAAATCAGCCCAGATTCAAAAATTCAAAGGTGTTAATCGATTAACCTATATGGTTAACCGATTAACCAATGCAATTTCTGCCTCTGTACGTGATTTTTCAATGCAGAGCCATTTGGGGTCCAATTTTTGTCATTTGGAAATTCATTTTTACACTTGAGAAGGATTTAGAACCATTTTGAAATTTGGATTAGTTTTCAAATTAATTCAATTCCCTCCAAAATCCCACTCCTAATTCCATTCCAAATTTTACAATCCACTTTCCAAACCTTGCTTTGGATCCAAGCCAAAAGGGTACTTAAGTGATTCACTCCAAACCAAAGCATTCTAACTCTCAGAATTCCCATTTCAAATTCAAAATTATTCTCAATTTCATCATTTCCAAAACCCTCACCAAAGCTCTTCATCCATTGAATTAATTGATTCTTCATTGGAATCCATTAATTCTTGAGCTTAAACTTTCATCTATCATCTCCATTGGAATAATTTCTCCATTCAATTTTCGTGCAAATTCAGATCTGAAATTTGGAGTGAAGCTAGAAGTGATTATTTGAAGCAATTTAGCTTAATCTTGAAGGATCTCCATCTCTACTACAAGGGTTAGCTTGGATCTTGAAGTATTCCGGGTTTCTTGCTTCGATCTACTCATTTCCAGCAAATCAATATTAACCTAAGCAAATCTCCGCTTCGTAGGTTGGAAATTCTTGATCCGATTCTGTTTTCTTAGCTTAATTGCATGTTCATCATGATGATTTTCATTTTTGATTGATTTGCTGCATTTTGATTCATGTGATCTTTGTTGATGATGTTAGGATTTGTATACATGTTGTTGGAATCATGGTTTTCTGATTTAATTTCGTGCTTAGCTGATTATGTGATCATTGGTATGTTTGGAGAAGGGATAAGCTATTGAGAAGTGATGCTGCTTTGCTGTTTTCTGCTATTAGCACAGTGTTAATCGATTAACGCATATGGTTAACCGATTAACCATCACAAATTTCCATATTTTTCAAAGTTTTCACAGTGTTAATCGGTTAACGCATACGGTTAACCGATTAACCAATTCAAATTTTCCAATTTTTAAACGCTAACAGTGTGTTAACCGATTAACCCTGGGGGTTAACCGATTAACAATGTGTTGGCAGGCCTGTTTTGCTACTTTGTTTGATTGTTTGCATACCGTTTCACTTCGAATCTTCATAAGTTGATATGATGCATTACGATTGAAATGTTTTTGGTGTTTGCCACTGTTTGTGTTTGGTTGATCATGATTTGGTTGATACTTGTGTTCATTTTCCACTTGGATGCATACTTATGGATGTGGTTCAAAGTGACGACTCTTTGCATGTTCATTTGTTTCCATATTTGGGTTTCCTTTTCATGTTTGCATCATTCTTGCATCGCTGTTGAAGTCGAGACGAGCTTGTGGCGGCCGCTGCCCCACAAACTTCTTCCTCCCTCCCACCATTCTAAGTGTTGCACTTTCATGTATGCCTCTCTTACTTGTGATTGAATTTACTTGGTGCTTTCTTGTGCTTTTTGCCATGATCCCCATAGGGTTCCTATTCCCTCCGTTTAGGATGGAAGTAGGAGAGAGGTTAGGTGTTCAATCCAAGCATGCTAACATTAGGTAGTTCCCTTTTGTATCCTAAATCTAAGTCCACTTTGCATGACAACTTTTAGGATTGATTTAGTCTCCCTTTAGTAGGTCCTCTCTCTCCTCATCTTCAAACATTTTCAAAACACATAATAAAGAACAACAAATGTTGTACGCTACGAGTCTTAAGCTACTTGGGAAATGGTGATTGGGGGGCTTCCTCTCAATGGCCTAGAGTGTTTAGTGTACACCCTTTGGGTGATATGCGACACATTCGCTCCTAGGTCATAGTCTCTAGTGCCACATGAGTTACAAATCAAATTCAAAACACTTCTTCTCTTAAAAACACAAAAACACTTCAAATCTTTTTCATCGTTCGGGATCTTAATCATGGAAAATCTTTTCAAATAAAAGAGTGTTGTTAACTTTTAGTTCTACCGCAAACGGTAACGCCTAAGTCTCCAATGGTCGAGTTGTATACACCAACTGCTAGAACTACTTGTTAACCCTACTCGGGTAAAACTCTTGAACCAACCCATGGTCTTGTTAGCCCGAACTATGTTTTCTCTGATCTTTCATATCAGATGAAAGTACGTAGGCACAAGACGCGATGTCTTGGCGAGCAACCTTCCCCCCTTTACCCGTAGTTAGCCGAACTACGTTGACTCTGACTTTCCCATTGCACGAGGGAATACATAGGCACAGAGCGACGATGCTCTGCCGAGTCCTTTCTTTTTCTTTTGTCCCTTGACCTTTAGCGTAGATAGTTTCAACACACCCTTTTTAGATAGAAAACAAAGCGTGGATCCCGTCGAGTACGACGGATGTGAGGGGTGCTAATACCTTCCCCTTAAGTAACCGACTCCCGAATCCAGGACTTGGTTGCAATGAACTCGTCTTTTCCTTTTTCGTTAGGTTTTTCCGATCGTTTCCTTTCCCTCTCTTTGGGATAAATAACGAAAGGTGGAGACTCTTCTAATTTCCGCCGGGTGTGTTTTGCAGTTGCGACAAATATCTATGTTTTTTATCTTCTCATACTCATTATAAGAGATAGCATTAAGCAATATAGTTCTTGCCTTATGATGATTCTTATAGTCCTTCTTTTGTTGATCAGTCATATTACTTCTTGTTAATTTATTACATGCAACATTAATTGGGTGAGTGTAGCCATCATCTACATGATCCCAAAGATCTACATCAAAACCAAGAAAGAATCTTTCGATTATATATTTCCAGTAGTCAAAGTTATCACCATCAAAGACTGGTGGTTTGGCACTGTAGTGATCTTTCTCATTGTTAGCAGCAGCTGGAGCAGCCATTGTTTCTCACATAAACTAGATCAGTATTAAACACGGTGAAGCATTGATAGAGCTTTTTATCACAATTAGAACCGGAGCTCAGATGCTAATTGAAGGTGCGAAAAACACAAGAAAGAGGGGGGGGGGGTTAAATTGGGTTTTCAAAACAAAAGTTTTTACCAACTCAAAAAATCAACAATCAAAAGATTGACAACAAGATAGAACAATGATTTTTACCCTGGTTCGCTTGAAACTCATAGATAATCCAGTTCACTCGCCAAGGTGATTTTTCCTTATACACAAGGACTTAACACACTATAATCAACCTATTACAAATGCACTAGCAACAACTAGTGACTAACGAACCACAAAGATAAACAGTCAATGTCTTCTCAAGAATACTGACCTAACTGGTTCCTCAAGGAACTACAAACACACAATTCGAATGAATATTGTGTGTTTATAAGTTGCTTCTACACAAGAAGGTTTTTCACAAAGTCGGAAGCTTTTCACATAGAAACAGTCTTCTAATTCATAAACTTTATTCAAGTCTCTAAGTCCTCTATATATAGCATGAAAAAGGAATCATTGGGGAGCAAATCAGGAATACTAAAATGTAGATGTCCACTAACAGAATAGTGACAGGTGTGAAAATAGTACCGCCCTTTCGCCCACAAAATCAGGTAGTGGAGGAACAATTTCATTTTGTACTGTGTACTATTTTAATCATGTATCCTTTATTATTATTATCTTCAAATTCATTGGCTTCTGATGAAAATTTAATGAAGCATGAACAAAAGAATCACATAGCTTGAAACCAGAATCTTTAGAATCATCAATCAGAACCTTGATAACATCAGCATCTGACTTGAGATCTTTAGAAACTTCAGAATCTTCAGCTAGAGACTTCGAAAGCTTTCCATTCTTCAGAAGTTTGATGATAAGAGCCACATTCAGAAGCAATTCCTAAGAGATCATTGCAGCAGCAACATGATGTCTTCTCAAAAGCTTCGTAGAAGTGAATCAGTGCAGAAACAAATTTCGAAACACAAAGCTCAGAAACTGATGACGTTGTACATCATATTCTCAAAATCAAAATTGGTTGTTAAAGCTACACAATAACAAACTATTAGAGTACCAAAATTATTGTCACACAAATACTACCTTATTATCATAGAAACCGAAAGATATAGATGCAGAACCAAATATTGTTCTAACATTTGGTTCCTAGTTCTCCCTTATTCATCACACCTCTTCATTGGTACTAGAGATTTGTGATCCTTCTTAGAATATCAATTTTTTTTGTCATTTTTTCATCATATGTTTTTTGAAGGAGTGCTTTTTTTTCATTTCTTTTTCTTGACAAATTTTAAAATTATGGATCAAATTCTCTAGTACCCCTACCCCAAACTTAAAGCATTACTCACTTTCAAGAGCAACCACAAACTTACACTTTTTTATATCTTGAAGAACAAAAATTCTACCTAACTCCAAAGAGAGGTTTGAATTAAAAGTATATTTCAAGGAATATGTCAAAAAATTTAAGGTTACGTCGCTGAAAGGAAGGCTTAGGCTCCCGTGTTTAGCAAAGGATAGTTCTAAAACTAAAGGATGGTTTACAAAGGCTTAGAGTTATACCAAAAAATGCCTAAGTGTGTATTGATCAATCATGGAAACTAAGTCAGAAATAAATCAAACCATCTAAAGGAATAATGCATGGATATACTCTAAGAAAGAAAAAGTGCACAATGGAATTATTTTGGCTCAAACCTTACCAGATGGGGTATCTGTAGGTTGAGTATAAATTGATTGATTCTTTTCTCTTCCATTACCTTCAAGTCCTCCGTTTCATTCCTTATAATCAAGTCACTTCTCTTTTTTTTTTCTTGGATCAAGTGTTCAATGCTACAACTAACTTTGTAAATCTGAAAAGAAAAAGAAACAACAACCATATGTAAGTCTATTGAGAACATGGGGATTTTTTTCACCAGGTTCTTCTTTTGTAGCTAATTCTTCTTATGGTTGGTTTTAAAATAAAAGAAAGTAAAATGTTGCAAAAAAAACTTATTAAAAATTGATGGGTTGCCTCCCAGTTAGCGCTTCTTTTATGCCACTAGTTTGACGTTCAATCCTCAAAATACGTCAGGCGAAAGGGATACCCTCACGCCTGTGAAAACTTGTTTTCCCATTCCTTTGTCAACTCCACCACCTTTTTCTCCCAATTCATAGCATGCCTCTAAATCCTCCCATGTTGGTGTCCAGTCATACGCATTAAAAAGCACATTTTCCTTATTATATTTCAAAATCAATTCCCTAATTTCGACATCTATCTTTGCCTTTCTAGTTGTCAAGAATGTTCTTCCTAGAATCACAGAACCTTCTGACTCATTTATCATGTCAATTACCACAAAGTCCGCGAGGAAGATAAAACCATATACATGAACTAGCACATCTTGTACAATACCAAGCGGTTCAATTTCAGATGAATCAGCCATAGTAAGTGTCATGTCGCTCGACTTGATCTCCTCTAAATCCATCACTTTGAATTTGCTCAGTGGTATGACATTTATGCTTGATCCCATGTAACATAAAGCATGTGGGATTTTTACCCCACCAATGGTGCATGCAATGTAGAACTTTCCTTGATCATTCATCTTTTGTGGCCTCTCTAAAAGTTTTGTTGTCTCAGTTTTTTCTTTCAATTTAACCTTTTATTGAAGCAACTTCTATGTTCCTCCTTTTAGCAATAACAACATAAACTTAGCAAACTTTGGGATTAATTCTAAAATTTCATGAAAAGCAATACTTACTTGAAGTTATTTAACAACTTTTTTAATCTTTCAAACATCCAATCTTCATCTTCAGGTACCTGTTTCTTCTTAATAATAGGATAAGGTGGTTTCATGTAACTAGGTAATGGTGTTTTTGGTTCACTTAAATTTTTCTCCATGGTTCCCTTTTCCGAAAAATTTTCAGCTATACCTTGCTCAAGTGTAACTTTCCCTTTTTCATGGTTCACTTGAGATTCTTGCTCATTTAATTCCTTTTTTTTTGAATTTTTCTAATCTCATCCTCATTAGTCTCCATACATACATCAATCCTAACCACATTGCATGTTTCCTTATTAGGATTGTCTACGGTGTTACCTGAAAAATCCTCCGCTTGAACTTGGGAAGGCTATAAGTTGTCTTGATAATTACCCGATTTGCGTGTCAAATTTTTTTATGGAGGCATCATGGTTTTTTCTCATGGTCTCATGGTTCTTATTCACCCGCTCCAAGCTAAGCTGAGTGGTGAAGCTAGTGGGATTATACCTGAGTAAATCGCACATTCAAAGATACAACAAAGTCGCCACCAAACTTTATTTAGTCCCAAAGGACAGGGAAAATATCGATAGAACCCAAAGGAAGAGAAACGGGAAAGGGGGTCGGTTATGCAAAAGGAAGGTACTAGCACCTTAAGCATCTGTCGTACCCAACGAGAACCATTTCGCTTGCTTCTAGGCTTGGATGGGTTATCTATCTAAAGGCTTCTAGCTAAAAAAGGAAGGAAAGAAAAGAAAGAAAAAGAAAGAAAGGAAAGTGCTCATGGAGGATTGGGGGCCCTCGTGCCTACGTACCCTCATAGTGCAATAAGGAAGTCAGAGCTTCGTAGTTCAAGGAACCAAGGAAAAGAAGAGGATATGGACGGACCAGAGAGACAGAAGAATGGAAGAAGAAGGAGGAAGGTGAAGGAAAGTGGCTCGCTAGGATTTCGCAATCTTGTGCCTACATACCCTCATAGTGCAATAAGGAAATCAGAGCCTACGTAGTTTGGGGAACTAACACTGAGAAAGAAAAAAAAAGAGGACGACGTCAAAGCCAAGAAATAAAGAGAAAGCAAGACCCATCTGGGGAATGCAAAAGGAATGGTGTCAACACCAAGAAATAAGATGAAAGAAAACTATGCTGAGGAATGGAGAAGCGAAGAAAGAACTATGTCGGGGAATGCAGAAGAAAAAGGATGACTCCACTGGGGAGAAAACAAAATAATGGCGATGTGGCCGGGGAAGAAAGGAGTAAAGGACGAGAATCAAAATAAAGGTAAGATTCACGGGGGATTCAGTGCATTAACTGGTAAGCAGTGATTAACCGAATAAAGATAAGAAAAAAACATTGTGGGAAGAGCACAAAGGTTGGTGTCAATAGACGGACTGCGACGAACCAAAAGAAAGAGAGTACTGAACGAAAGAGAGGTGTTTAACTCGAAAAGGAAATCAGTATATTAACTGATAAACAATGATTAACCAGAAAGGAAAAGGAACTGGTTTTAATCGATAAACGGTGATCAACCAAAAGAAAAGGGTGTAGAACCAAGCAGAGTTTGTGACCCTAAGGACAGAACTTGACTGAACAAGCAACACTTGGCCAAAGGAAAGGGGTATTCAAACCGAACAAAGGTTACTAACCCAAAGCTGACAGTTTTTGAATCAAAGAAAGGTTGCTAACTGCAGGGGGTTCGAAGCTTAACAGACGGATTGTGATTAACCGAAAAGAATGAGTGATTAACCAAAAGAAGGTGATTAACTCAAAAGAAACTCAGTATCTTAACAGACGAGTTGTGGTTAACTGAGAAGAAGAGTGATTGGTTCAAACAGGTCGACTGTGATTGACCAAAAGACGGGTGATTAACCAAGAGAAGGTGATTAACCCAAAGAAAAATCTGGTGTTAACGGGCAGACCGTGAACAACCAAAGATCGGGTGATTAGTCGGAAGAAGGAGATTAACCCAAAGTAAAAGCTGGTATTAACAGATGGGCTGTAATTAACCAAATATCGAGTGATTAGCTGGGAGAAGGGGATTAGCCCAAAGAAAATTAAGTATTAACAGACGGGCTGTGATTAACTGAGGAAAAAATGACTGGTGTTTAGTTGACAGACAGTGATTAACCAAACACAAAGGAAAGAGAACCAAGAGAAGGTTGTGAACTCTGATGGGGATTAGGTTTTAACAGGATGACTGTGTAAACTAAAGAAGGAAGACTGACTTTGCTGGGGAAGAAGAGAATTAGCTTTATCCAAAGAACGGTTGAATAGCCAAGGAAAGAAGTGATTACAAATATCCGGGGCACTAATAATAGATTGGCCTAAAGAGAAATGAGTGTTGAATTGAAAGGAGGAAGTTACTTCCAAAGAGGAGATAAGGGTGCAAGTGATCAAGCATCGACTTGACTGGAGAAAGCATGGATACCACAGTAAGGAGATAGAGGCGACTATTCCAGGCACAAGGTCATTTGTCCCCTACCCAAAATAATGAGTGTAGGAATTTTCCACTCTCATTCCTTCTCTAACACCAAAGTGTGGTGCGAGAAATTAAACGGGCAGCACAACGGTGCCAAGTTTGTACAGTGCTCCAATGCGTTGCAAATCTTCAACTCCATGGGGGAAAAGAGAGGAAAAAGTTATAGAAGATCCAAAGGAGAAGAAAAAGGGAAGGATCGACTAATCGAAACGAATTTTCAATTAATAAATAAAAAAGGGGAAAATGTTAACAATTTTCCAAAGGGATGAAAAATCGTTGAAGCAAAGGATGAATTATTGATTATACAAGATTAATTTC
Organism: Lathyrus sativus; assembly: GCA_963859935.3. Taxonomy (NCBI): domain Eukaryota; kingdom Viridiplantae; phylum Streptophyta; class Magnoliopsida; order Fabales; family Fabaceae; genus Lathyrus; species Lathyrus sativus. Next base: position 342,466,065 of record OZ012741.1, read on the forward strand.
ACTCCCTTGAGGAAAAAACTTAATGAAAACATGAATGGAAGTGTAAAACAGTACCAAATTCGATTAAGTGTGCATCACAAATCATGTAGCATGTGAGAAAAGAATGGGCAAGAATGATCATGATCCTACAATGTCAAAAATGCAAATAATCAAGAATCGACAAATCACACATTGAAAGTTTGCATGTATGCCTCAAGAAAAAGGTGAACAGCTCATAAAACATCCACAAATATCAAGCATATCAATCCATGGAAGTTATATGAGGAAATACTAGCAAACAAGCTAAAAAATGGGCAAAAATGGCATTCTGCCACTGTGGTAACCAGTTACTCATTATCAGGTAACCGGTTACTTGCTTAAAATTGCAAAAACATAGTGAAAATTACACAGGGCAACCGGTTACTCTATTTTCCCTAAAAAGTGGGTAACCGGTTACCACTGTGACAGTGGCAAAAACATCTTTTTGAAAAATCACTTTCAGCAACCAAAAGACTTATCCAAACCACCACATGCCATGATTAACACTTGAGCATGAAAAATGAAGTTCAAAATCACTTAGGCATCAAATAAACATCAATTGAAAGCATTAAATATGAAGATCAAAGATCAAACAATCATATGATCCATCAACACTAAAAAATGATCGAACTACATCGTAAACACACGAAAATGATCAAAACAGTAAATCAAGTGCGAATTACCAACCTATGAGGCAGAGGATTGCCTTGGTGATTGTTGCTATTGATATGTGATGAGAATTAAGCAAAGAAATCCAGAGAATTCCAAGCTTGAGATCAAACCGTAGCGAAATCGACAAAAACGCGATAAATGCTCCGAATACCGATTTGTGCCGAAGAAGCTTGAGATGACTACTTGAATTGGAGAAGAATCTACTATAAATCCAGAAATCCAAGTAAGAATATGGTGGAATGAAGTTTAGCTCAAGAGAATAACAATTTCGATGTGAAGATTGTTACACTCTAATGGTGGAAATTGAGCTTTGGTGAGGGTTTTTGGGAGAGGATGAAGATGAAGGTGAAAATGTTGTAGAAAATTCAGAGAGAATGTGAGAGAATTGAGAGTGAAGAATGTAGAAATTGAGAAAATGATTGAACCCCCTTGTGAAATGGTGGTGATTTTCTTATATAGAGTTTTTCTTCAGAGTCGCTAGGTTTGGAGTGAGCTTTGGATGTAGCCTTGGAACTAGCCTTGGAGTTAGTTAGCCTCAACTCACTAGGTTGAAGGTTAACTCAGTTAGTTAGGTAGTTGACTTGGTAACCATCCCAATGCAAACTTAATTCTAAGGGCTCACATGCTTGAGAATGAAGCAACATGGCGGTCTTAATCCAAATTGATGTATTGGAGTAAATGCCTTGAAGTGTTTAGAAAAGTCTTGAATTATCTAGAGATGTCAAGAATGTTTCACACAATGCTAGAACCAAGTAGACCCTTAAAATCTAGAGTGAAGGTGGCTGCCACAAAAAATGCAGCAAAAACTGTATTTTTACACGGGGTAACCGATTACTCTGTTTTGCCTAGAAAATGGGTAACCGGTTACTTCAGGCAAAACTTGCATATTTGCTTGAAAAATGGTGTTGTGGCCACAGTTCCGATTCCCGACCTTTTGCTTTGATGAATAGGCATAAAAACCTTCATTTGGTACTTGTTTTAGTGATGTGATATTTTTGAGAGAATGTGATTAATCGGGCTTACAAAACCTGAATATTCCTACAACAAAAATCATAGAGAAAAAGTGTGAATGTGTATGCCAATGATGCGAATGCACATGTTTATGAAAAAGGCAAAAGGAGGTCAAATTTTGGGTTACGACAAGTGGCTCTCATGAAATTTTCCAAGGTCTCTTCCCACTGTGAAGACTTCCTTTAGGAATTTTTAGCTTTTTGAGTTTATTGGGAAACTTGGCCTCCATTTTGATTTTGGTTGTTGCTCCAGCGGAAATTCGGATGATCTCTCCACCCCGAATTGTAGGTGTTTAAATAAGGATTGTTCCTTTGAAAATTATTGAACTTCTGTACTCGACCCTTCAGATGAGTACATTCCGTTCTCATGTCCTCAAATCATTCTTAAGTGCTTGTACCTGGCTCACATTAGCGTTATTCAACCAGCTTGCAGCTAGATGCTTATTTAATAATTCAATTTGAGCTAATAAAGCAGTTTGAGTATCAACAGTTAATATACCTTTGGGTGTACCTACGGTTTCAATCTTTACTGATCTTTTACTCTTTGTGGGTACTAATTCATACACATATTCTCAATTAGATCTTTGACTTAAGGCTTATTCATTTGTCTAATTGTGCCTCCCATAGAAGCATCCAACAACATGCTTGTCTGACTTTGTAGGCCTTTGATAAAACTTTGCATCTGCTTCATATTGTTCAGATTATGGTTGGGGCATCTACGTAGCAATAATTTGAATCTCTCTCATGAGTCATATAAGGTCTCCACGTCTTGTTGCTCAAGTTCAGAATCTCAGGCCTTCTCTCAGTAAACTGGGTAGTGGTAAAAAATATTTCCAAGAATGTATCCTCCAGCTCCTTCCATGTTCGAATGGTTCCATTTGGAAGGCATAGAAACCAATCTTTAGCCCTTCCGATAAGCGATAAACCAAACAACCGCAACTTCACTTAATAGTTCGTGACAATATCCGGCTTACACAATGAAGTGGTCTCGTAGAAGCATGCAAGATGAGCCCATGGATCTCTGATAGAGTTCTCGTCAAACTGATTGTCTCTTAGACCTAAAAGCGCATAATTTTTAATATCAACGTTAACAGGGCTTACCGGTACAAACCTTGTAAAAACTTGACTGTCGCCAGTCATCTTGGAGTAATCTCCCATAGTTGGGAGTTGTGGAGCAGCCATGTTATTCTTGTCTTCCGAATCCAAAGAAAGTATAAGTGGATCCACTTCAGGTTGGTCTTTATCAACCAAAATTGCTTCTCTAGCTGCTTTTCTAAGGGCATGTGCAGTTCTTTCAATTTCTAGATCGAATGGTAGTATTGTAAATCCTAAATTGCGCATGCAAAACAAAAAATACCTCAGTAGCACTATGATAAACAACAAAACAAGCAACATAGTAATAATTATAATTAAAATAACATAAAAAAATATATGTTTCATAAAGCATTGCCATGTTGTAATCAATAGTCCTTGGAAAGTGTATCGATAATGTCACAGTAGTAAAAATATCAAACCCACAAGGACTTTGTTTAAATAGAGTAATAATTTGTGCAATATTAACTAAAGGCAGTAAAGAGGGGGTGGGGGTTGCAAGTTTCAGTGCAAAAAGGTAAATTTAAGAGAAAACAAGGTCAGGATAATGGTTAGGTTGTGTTGTAGAATCCCTTTATCCCCTCTTGTTGATGAATAATGCCTTGTATGAATTATCTTATCCTTATAATTTTATGGAAAACTAACAAAACTGTTATAGCCAGCCCCCCCCCCCCCTCCCCCATGAAATAACTCATTAACAACTACTATAAGCTTTTTATCCCTAGTCCGCTAGCGTAATCAGTGTTAGGTGATGTCTAGACTGTTAGTTCTCTGTGCCACTACTCAAGATATCCTATCGCTATTCAATTGGCTTAAGTAGAACAATTGTCCTAGATCCAATACATAGGCTACAGGTCAGGAATCCATATGCATCTAACAACATATTAATAGAGTACATAAAATAATACGCATTAAGCAAAAGAAGCAACTTAATAAAATTATAAGTGATAAGGTTCATACAAAGTCAAGCTTCTATATAATGCCAACAAGGTTGAATAAAGTTCATCACACACAACCTAACCTATGAGAATTTAGCTACACATAGTTAAAATTACGATACCAATTGAGAAAAGATGAATAACATGTGAAATCCCTTGAAGGATTGGCCTCCAATGGCTTCCAATGCTCTCAAAGTCACCCTCTGATGCTGTAAAATCGTGCTCCCAATGCCAAATTTCGTAACCCTTGCAAAGGTGAACAAAATCCTATTTTATAGTTGTTAGAATAGGTCAGAACGCGTCAGAAAAAGTCCTGAAAAAGTTGTCATCGCGATACAGAGCGATGTTGTGCGTGATTATTCTAGTAGCTGCGTTTTTTTCATTCCTTTTTCACCATAATTTTCACTAAGTCTCATTCTTCCATACTTGGTCATTTTTCACTTATTCTTGGGTTTTTCTTCATTATTTTGGCTCCTTTTTTGCTCGTTTTTCCCCGATTCTTCAATTAAATTTATGTAATGACGGACTGTCATCAATATCCCTTGGCCGCCCTTTATTATTCCTACTCGGTCGTCTTATAAAGGGTATTTTAGCATGAGATATAGTATAAACAATTCCTCCTCTAGAGCATTGAACAAAGGTATTCCAATAATAATTTTATAAGGAGATGCAACGTTAACAATTAAATATCTTACCTTCATACTTTTTGCATTATCCCTGCGGCCAGAATTTGTCATTATGGGCAAATATTCGAGCACCTGCACGTGTTCTCCAGAGAACCCCACCAGAGTACCTTTAAACGACAACAACTCAGAGGTGTCAAAATTCATTCCTTTAAACGCATCCCAGTATAAGACGTCTACTCAAATTCTAGGATCTATCAAGACCCATCTCACGCTCCAATCCTGTATCTGAACTTTAATCACCATTGGATCATTTTCATGAACCAATACTCCTTTTGCATACTTTTTAGAGAAAGTGATTGTGGCCAAGCTTTCTCTTTCCTTCGAAGGCGGTTTCTGTTTGATGTGCATAATTGACTGGGCATATCTTCTTCTAACCGAAATGGTCTCTCCTCCTCTAGTAAACCCTCCCGCAATGGTGTTAAGCGTGTGACGAGCTACCTGAGTTTCACGGACCTCTTTGTAATTCTTTCCTTTCTTATATGCTGAATTTTATGTGTCGTATTCTCGCGGAGGAGTTCTCTTCCCTTGTTGACCCCTTGTGTCTTTGACATATGAAAATATCCTACCCCTCTGAATCAAAATTTGATTTCATTTTTTAACTAGTTACAGCTTTCGGTATGATGTCCGTGAATTTTATGGTATGCACACCATGCATTTTCTTTTTTTCCTATCACTGCATGTACCCCTTCATTTGGGCATCTTGGTGTGGGAAATAGGTTGAGATGATACACTTCCTTCAAGATATCTGATTGACATGCATTTAATGGAGTATACTTTGGCTACCTTTTGAATGGGCGTCGGGAAGGCCTCGACACTGGCCGATCCCTGGCTCCATTTATAGGGTATTCTTTCTTGTGACCCGATCCTTCCTCTCCCGTTTGCAAATTTTATCTGGAATCCCATGATATTTTTTCCATGATACTCTCCTCTCCTTTGATGTAGCATTTCACCCGGGTAATGACTTCATCCATGCTGGACGTCAACTTTTATGCTAAAGACTCATTAACCTACCCAGCCTTGAGACTATGTTGAAATGCTCCGACGAACATTTCCAGATTTTGGTGGGATACCTTGATGGTTTCTTCGTTGAATCTTGATAAATACTCTTGTAGAGATTTTGAGTATCCTTGTCGGACATTGAATAAACTAGTAGTTGACACCTTATGGTGTTTGCTAGCTGAAAAATGTTGCATCATCTTTTTAGTTAAATCCTGATAACTAACGATTGGAAATCTGGGATGGCTCATATACCACCGTGAAGCTTCTTCCTTAAAGCTTCTGACCATGAGTTTAAACTTAAGGTAATCAGAAGCTCCTAGAATTTCCATTTAATTATTGATTGCAATAATGTGATCTTAAGGATCTGTCTTTCAAACGAAGGATGCTAATGATGGTAGCTTGAAGTTCTTTAGAACTTGATCATCCCAGATAGCCTCTGGCAGAGGTTGAACACCCAAGGACTTCTCTTCTGCTTCTCCCTCTTGTTGGCTTTGATTCAGTAGAACCTGTACATTGTCTTGTAAAGTTTCGTTTTGATGTCAGAGGGCGTCTACTAGTGCCAACAACTTTGTTATATCTAGTGGTGGAGGTGGATCACTTCGACTATGAGATGACCCGAACATCGTATCGCTAAATTACTAATGGTATTGACAATTTTTGTGTGGCCTGGGCAAGTTTTAGTGAGGCCCCATGGTGGGCGCCAAATGTTCTTGCTAAAATACTAAAAGGTTAACTTTTTCGTTAATGCTCGAAGAGAGTCTTATATGAATGATTTCAGGTGTCTGTTTTGCATATGATTACTATCTAATTGTTGTCCTCTTTGTTTTCCATCACCCCTTATTTATAGGTCTCCTTTTGCTAGTACCCCGTCCTAAAACATCTGCCACCTCCATAATTGTTCCATAATAATTGCCTCTTCAATAAACATAACTCCACATTCATAATGCGCTCTTTCATAATCGTCCTTTGTATCCTTTAGTGTGGAATCTGAGCCCATATTTTGTCTGATCTGATTACTCTTGACCAGGTCCGGTTTAAAAATAGGCATAGGCTCTTCCAACTATTTATTCTCACTAGGCTCAGCATTATCGGTTCATATCTCGGTTGGTCAACATAATTTATGGGGATGTATAAAATGTATTATTTGTAGTAGTAATATAATAGAGCTACAATGTTCACAGTAGAAAATTACAAATATTGTAAAGATTGAATGTACACGCATCTTATGCCAGTTAATAAATTTCTTTGGGTTGCTATCGAGGACGATCTCCTTAAAAGTATCATCAATGCCTTTTTTGTTAAGAAATCTAACAAGGATTAGAATGATGAAGAAACTAAAAAGGTATCTTACGATCTAAAAGTGATAAATATACTAATATCCTCCTTGAACACTAAGGTATATTTTACAATTTAACATTGTAAAACATCTAAAACAATGTTAGATGCTCTTAAGGTTCTCCATGAGGGAACATAAGATGTTAAACAACCTAAAATTAATAATTTGATAGAAGAGTATAAGCTTTTCCTTATGAAATCCTGAAAATTTGAAGCTTCCATGCAGATAAGGTTCTCTCATATAATCAATAAGATAGAAAATTTGGGAAATACCATATCTAATCAGGATTGTTTTAAAAAAGATCAAAAGGTATATGTGAAGGGAATAAAAACTGAAAGTGACTTCCATATCTAATCAAGACTTAAAAACATTAGACATGTCCACTCTCTTAAGAAATCTCACCAAACATGAACAAGAGCTGAAGAGACTCGAAGCAAGTGGAGGAAATGTAAACAGGAAAGAAATTTTTTAAAAAGATAAGAAGAATATATCCTTGAAGGGATCCACTTCCAAAGCCAACATTAGGATGATGAAGACAGTACCAGTGAAGTCACTTTGAAGGATGAAGACATGGGTCTGTTTGTCAGACACTACATGAAATATATGAATACAAATGGTCTAAAGTGTTCAAATAGAAATTAAGTGAATTTTAAAAATCCAACCCATCAAGTAAGTGAGAAGATAAAAAAGAAGGAAGAAAGATAAGTAACATGTATGAATATGGTAAATCATGACCAATTATCAATGGTTAACAAAGCGAATAAGCAATCAATGGTTCTTCATGTCCAAGGGTAAAGCTACCAAGGGATGTAAGGCATATATCACTTCGGAAGAAGATGAACATTCCTCTTCTTCCAACACAAATTCAGATGAAGATGAACTAGCCAATCTTTATTTAATGTTGTAACATAAAGGAAAATACTTAGAGGTATGTCTAACAACTAAAAATAGGATTGTGTTCCTAGCTACACATCTATGTTTATTTACTTCATATATATATATATATATATATATATATATATATATATATATATATATATATATATATATATATATATATATATATATATATATATATATATATATATATATATATATATATATATATATATATATATATATATATATATATATATATATATATATATATATATATATATATATATATATATATATATATATATATATATATATATAGAGAGAGAGAGAGAGAGAGAGAGAGAGAGAGAGAGAGAGAGACGATAAATCACATATAAAGACAGTAATTCAGGTGATATTTTAGGTCAAGATATTGTGGAAAATCCTTCCATAATAACCATAGATAGTGTGCTTCTAGTTAAAGGGTTTAAACACAACCTCTTAATCATTAGTCAATTTTGTGACAAATGGAACACTATAAATTTTGACAACCTATGTATCCTAATCAAACATAAAGTTGGTAAGGAGAAAATTTTTAAGGGTTGTAAAGTTGATAATGTTTTTACCTTAAACCTAAATGATGTATTAAATAATGGTACAAAATGTTTAGTCACTTGGAGTGAAGAATGTTGGTTGTGGCATAGAAGTTTGGGTCATGTTAAATTAATTAATTTAATCAATAAGATAAAATCCAAGATTCTAGTAGATGGTCTTCTTAACATAAAATATTCAAAATAAAAATATGTAATCCATGCCCAATGGTAAAGAAAACTAGAATCTATTTTAAACCCAAAAATTATGTCATAATAACTAAACCTTTTGAACATCTCCATATAAAACACTTTGGTCCCTAAAGGACTAAATTCTAGGAAGAAATTACTATGGTTGTAATATCTCAATCTCTCTTAAGAGATATATTCTGTGTCAGTTGAGACAGATTAAGCTCATATGCGCTCTAAATGTTGTTAGTTGAAACAAATAGAGTACTTAGTGGACTTTGAAGAGATCAATTCTTATTAAAATAGACTGACCATTATTAATAAGTACAAGAGGGTACATTTTGGTAACATTAATAATTGGTCAATTGGTACCAGAAGACAAAATAATAAAAGAGATATTTTTTCCCACTACTTAATATATATATATATATATATATATATATATATATATATATATATATATATATATATATATATATATATATATATATATATATATATATATATATATATATATATATATATATATATATATATATATATATATATATATATATATATATATATATATATATATATATATATATATATATATATATATATATATATATATATATATATATATATATATAGTGTGTGTGCGTGTGCGTGTGTCTATATATATATATATATATATATATTAAAGGTGTGAGAAATACACAAGAAAGGGGGGTTTGAATTGGGTATTCACTCTATTAAAATTTTTTCTGGGTTTCTTCACTTGTTGCTTTCTATAGAGTTCTATGAGATGCATTGCGGAAGCATAAATAATAAAGCATAACACAAGTAAAGAACACATGATATATCTTGGTTCACTTGAGCAACTCTCAAGCTAATCTAGTTCACCCTTCCAAGGTGATTTCGCCTCACTCAAGCAAGGACTTAATCCACTATAACCAAACTGATTACAGTTGCACAAGCTAACTATAGGTGACTAACAAACAGACAATGACACGTTCAGGGATCCCTTAGGATATAACGTTCATTGACACCTAATAGAATCCGATCACAAAAGATCTCCTATTAGGATACCACAAATTACAACTTCACTTGTCATCTCAAGTATTCTGATCTTCACAAGATCACTTGAGCAACCCCTAATTCTAAGTAGAATTTGTGTTGCCGGAGATTACATGAGTGCTTCTTATCAAGCAGATTACTCCTAATTAAGTACATAGCAAGTATTGAGCAACAGCTCCTTGCTTCCTAATACAAAAACTAATCTAAAGATAAATCTCTATGAGATTATTAGAACAGTAGTTTCCATATTGCTTAAAAGCTTTCTTATGTGAGCACTGCGGCTTCTTAGCATAAAGCTTTTCTTGTTAATCAACTATGTTGCTAACTTCACTTGTCAGCATCATTGCTTTGTAACAAGCTGGCTTGCTTTGTAATAAGCTTACATTTGAATGAATCAAATGTTTTTCTTTTATAGTGCATTCAACAGAGACGTTGTGAGGGTAGAGATGTCCATTCAAATATTCCAACGGGCATTTCCCAATGGATAGAATACTCACGTGTTGTATAGTACTGCATCACTTTCTTGTCCTTTTCTTGCAACGTCAATATATCATTATGGGAGATAGCTCTTATCCACAAATGATGTGATCTTCATTTATCAGCTTGGATAGATCAGCTTCTGGCTTTGGTTCTTCTGATGATGTATCTTGTTTATCAGAGTCGATAGCAACAGCTTATCTAATTAACACATCTTCATCTGGGTGAAACTATATAATCTTTATCTTTAGAATCTAGTCTTCAGAGTCTTTCTGCACTTGGTCTTCAGAGCCTTCAGCCTTAAGAGCTTCAAGTCATCAGAGTCTTCAGCACATAATTCTTCAGATGATTATATCTTCAGAGTCTTCAAAGTCTTGATCTTCAGATCCCTTATGTCTTCAGAGTCTTTCTGCACTTGGTCTTCAGAGCCTTCAACCTTCAGAGCTTCAAGTCATCAGAGTCTTTAGAGCTTGGTTCTTCAGATGACTATAACTCAGATGTGTTGATAGCTTCCAGATCAGATACACTTCTCAGAGCAGAATCCACAAGAGCATTGCAACTGCAATATACAACATCTTTGGATCTTTCTGATTGTGATCAGATACAGAGCCATACTTGCTTCTTCAATATGCTTTGATTGCTTTCAGATCAGATGCACTTCTCAGAGCATAATCCATAGGAGCATTGCAACAGCAATATCCAGCATCCTTGGATCTTTCTGATTGTGAACAGATACAGAGGCAAACTTGCTTCTTTAATAAGCGCTTTATGTCACGTCACACAAAGTAACTCCATATTGAATTTAATGCACTTCTTGATATTATTTGTTGATCTGATATCCTTATTTAATGATCTACACACAACAAATATTAGAACATAAAATGGTTCTTTCACAAATACTTTATAAGTGCTCTTGATTGGCTGCATTTTGTGGCAAACCTTTAGAGTGTGCATGTATGTCATACTAATTTTTAGGACATACTTAATGATGTGTGTACAGGATAAGTTAACTATAAGTTAACTTAGTTAAGCTGAATGTCATATAGAATGTCATAACATTGAACGTATGACATCCAGTGGGCAAGGTTGTTTTTCTGGTATCTATAAACTAGGAAACAGAATAAGTGCTTAAGCTGGATATCAGGAGACTTTCTAGAAGCCCTAGGCGAACTAGAATATCCCTGAATCAAGTGGCAAGTGTGCAGATCACTGAAAATAGATTTGTTATGAATAAAACCTAATTGATGCACCAAGGCCCAAAAGGACTGACAGCTGCTATAAAGATCAGAAAATGCAATCCTGAATAGCAGCACTTGAGAACAGAAGAAGATAAAGTGCAAATTAGAGAGTCCTTGGAAGTAAACAAGGCTAGTCTTTACGTGTGAATTCTGTCTAGGAATACTTGTAATCCAAGCAATTGTCTGGTGGATGATTTGCATTGGATAGGTAGATTCTAGGATGTGTCTCACTCGAAGCTTTGAAGCAAGAGTGTGTGAGGTCCTTGATCAAAGTTGTGAAGCAAGATCAAGGTGTGTATGAAGTATCTCTTCATATTGTCTTCTGTAATTATTTGATATCACTGTTGTGTGATTGAGGGGGAGAGAGTGGGTATACTCAGGTCTAGAGTGTCTCTAGGTTGAAGTGTCATTGGGTAAAGATTAAGTGAGGAGTGTAAACTGGAGGTTTAACTCTTAATTGATTCTACTGATAGTGAATTTCCTCCCTGGCTTGGTAGCCCCGAGATATAAGTGTTGTTGACACTAAACTGGGTAAACAATTGTTGTGTTATTTACTGCTTTTATTATTGCTGAGTATTAGTTGTTAAGTAGTAGATATCACAGTGGATGTTATAATCTTGGGAATAACATCCATCATGTGCGTGCCAGAATTTCAATTGGCATCAGAGCAGGCACCTTTCCTTTTTAAATCTGGGTGAGATCTAGGGAAAACAAATTCTGGTACTATGGATAAAGATATAGGTTTCACTAATAGACCTCCAATTCTGGATGGATCTAATTATAATTATTGGAAACCAAGGATGATTACATTCTTGAAATCTATAGACAACAAGGGTTGGAGAGCTGTGAATTCATGGTGGAAACATCCTGTGAAGACTGACAAGGATGGAGTAGATATGTTGATTCCTGAAGAGGAATGCAAAAAAGATCAAGAGGCCCTAGCTCTTGGAATCTCTAAAGCATTGAATGCTTTATTCAATGGCATAGATAAAAACATCTTCAGGCTGGTACACCACTGTGAACTAGCAAAGGATGTTTAGGACACTCTCAGAACTACTCATGAAGGAACTTCCAAGGTCAAAATGTCAAGACTTCAAATGCTGACCACCAAATTTGAAGGTCTAAGAATGAAGGAAGGAGAGACCATTCATGAGTTTTACATGAATGTTCTTGAACTTGCAAACACCTCAGGAGCTTTAGGAGAAACGACAACTGAAGAGAAGCTTGTAAGAAAGATTCTAAGGTCACTACCTAAAAGGTTTGCCATGAAAGTAACAGCCATTGAAGAAGCCCAAGACATATGCCACATGAAAGTGGATGAACTCATTGGTTCCCTTCAAACCTTTGAAATGGGAATGAGTGATCAGGCTGTGGAGATAAAAAAAAAGCATAACTCTTGTCTCAAACACAGCTGATACAGATGGTGAAAAGGAAGAGAATTTGTCTGAAGCACTTGCCTTGCTTGGAAAACAGTTCAACAAACTGGTCAAAAGGATAGATGCTAGGTCTAAACCGTATACCAAAAGCATGTCTTCAGATAAAGAAAATTCTGAAGATAAAGTCAGCCAAAGCAGAGGAGTGCAATGTCATGAGTGTGAGGGATATTGTCATATTAGAAAGGAATGTCCCACATACCTCAAAAAGAAGGGAAAAGGCTTCACAGTCACTTGGTCTGATGAAGATTCAGACAGTGGATCAGAAGAGGAAACAACTAAACATGTCACAGCTCTTAACAGTGTGTGCATCTCTGATGATGATTCAAGTGATGAAGAGTTGTCTTTTGAGGAGCTTACAGCCTCATACAAAAAGCTTCACATCAGAAGCACAGAACTGGTTCAGCAAGGAGAGCAACAAAAGAAAATCATCAAGGAGTTAGAAGCTGAAAAGAGAGAGCATCTAGCCACAATTGACACACTCAGAAGTGAAGTAAATGAGTTGAAAAGTAAGAAGGATCAAATGGAAAAATCTATAAGGATGCTCAATTCTGGGACTGACACCCTAGAGGAAATCCTTCAGAGTGGACAAACCTCAGGAGATAGATCTGGACTAGGATATGTTGATAAACAAAATCCTGTGCTAAAACTCAAGAGATTACAACCTGAGGTCCAGAAGCCAAAGAGGATGTCACGACCAATGTCACAACATCCAACCAACAGAAACTGGAATCAAGTCAAGAGTAGATTCCAAGGGTATAGATGTTACCACTGTGGAAAAGTTGGTCATATCAAATCTGTGTGTTTCTGGCTGCATGGATTTTCTAGTCATCCTCATCAAGAACAGAGAGCTCATGTCAAAAGGCAGCATCAAGCAAGAGAAAAAAAGGGTGATCCTAACAAGCAAAGACATTGGGTTACCAAGAATATGGCCTTAGCAGCTCACACTGATCTAAGGATGCCAACCCAAGAGGACCGGTACTTTGACAGTGGTTGTTCCAGACATATGACTGGAATTAAGGATCTCTTGACAATAATCAACCCTCATACATCCAGTCATGTAACCTTTGGTGATGGAGCTTGACGAAAAATCACAGGTGTTGGACAACTTGACAGTCTTAAAGCCCCAAAATTGAAGGATGTCTTGCTGGTTAAAGGACTGACAATTAACCTAATAAGCATAAGTCAGCTATGTGATCAAGGCTTAAAAGTCCATTTTTCAAAGGATAAGTGTGTGGTTGTCAATGAAGAAGGTGAGGAAGAAATGAGGGGATCCAGAGCAATGAACAATTGCTACTTATGGGAGCCCAGAAGTATCCTCAATAACCTGGAGAAAAAGGAAACTAGGGAAAAAGTATTGTTGGTGAAGGACAGACAACAGAGAAGATCCAACACACCAGCAAGAAGATCTTCAAAGTATGCCTCAGAAAGAAGGACAAGATGCAAGAAACCTCATGGAGGGAAGCAAGCCAAAAAGGGATACCCATACATTGATCATCAGGGAAATCTAGATAGGCTATACTGGAACCTAATGGAGTCCATGGATGCTACCCTGCCTAAAAGAAGTAGTGTCACACCGGATGTCATGACCTTGTTCTGTGACATCCAGCGCACCATTCAAACAAGTCCTGGTGAGTTCAAAGGAGGCATGCTCAAGGGTCACTCATGTAAATGGCAAGGGATTGGTGCAATACCTGATGAGTATGCAATAAATAAGACTAAAATTGGTGCATGGAGTGTCAAGGCCCATAAAAGTGATTTACAAAAATTGAGGCCTTTAAGTAATGGTGAGTTATAGAAATTAATAGGAATAGGGAATTATAATTTAAAATTCAATCATTTACTGATTGATCAAAACATTAAGTTCCCTGCTCATTTGCCATATCACCTAGTGAGCCTCTCCATATTAAACTCCTACACCACTTGGTTCACTATCAAACTGTTCATCTTCCCTATAGCCTCCAATAAACGGAAACCCCTATTCACACGATCGATGTCCTGTACAATGTCTCAACATTCACCAAAATCCTCTCCTTCCAAGAACATACCCAACAACGAGTCTGAGATAGGAACTGAGTCAAGCAACCCTAACTCAGTGCTTGAAATAGCACCCCTGCGCATGATGACTCCAGAAGGGGTTCTGGTAAAAAATCCAAGGAGCCAACATGCAAGAAGGTCCAAAGACCTTGTCTCAGGTAAAACTCCTACTCCTGCAACTTCTGATGTTAATGATGATGGAGTCAAGAAAACACACAACATCATTGCTGGCATGGTAGCTAGTGCTCTGAACATCCCCATTCCACCCAGCAATGAGGGGTCTGGTCCAAATGTGCATGATCAAAGTGATGTTACGCCCAATGTTGGAACCTTAAAAGATCATACATCAGAAGAAAATAACAAGGGTGTAGTCTCTGATGGTGGAAGTGATGATGTGCAAGGCACCAAGAATGCGGAGTTGGTGGACCTTGATGAATATTCTGATAATGATTTAATAGCAAAAATAAATCCTGGCATAGCCAAAAGGCTTATGACAAGGAAAGATAAAAAGGTGGTTGAACAAGGTTTCCCCAAGAAAAAGGCAGTTGAACAGGTTGCTGAGCAAGACAACCTCACAAAGAAGACAGTTGAACATGACACTCCCTCGAGGAAGGCTAGAACTAAAAGAAGACAAGTTGGACCTCCCAAAGCCTGGAGCAAAGTAGTCACCAAGAAGAGAAAGGCTGAATCTGGTAGTGAATCAGAGACTGAGTTTTATGTTGCTGAGGATGTCACTAACATCCAAAACAAGAAGAACCCCTCCAAGAGCAAACTGGCTGAAAAAGTCCCTGAAGTTCCAATTGACAACATTTCATTTCATTACCCCTCATGTGTTAATAGATGGAAGTATGTTTTTCAGAAAAGGCTGGCAGTGGAAAGGGAGCTGGGACAGAATGTTCTTAAGAGTAAAGAAATCATGAAACTCATTAATGATGCAGGATTGATGAAAACAGTTAGTGAATTCTCTCCATGCTATGAGTTACTTGTCAAAGAATTCATAGTTAATCTCTCAGAGGAATGTGCTGACATGAAATCTAAAGAGTTTGGCAAGGTGCATGTAAGAGGGGAGTGTGTTACTTTTACTCCAACAACAATCAATAAATATTTGGGAAGATCAGATAGAGCTCGTCTTGATGTAACTGTTTCAGAAAACAAAATGTGCCAAGTGATAACAAGCAACCAGGTACAAAAATGGCCATCCAAAGGAAATCTACTTGCCAGCAAATTGAGTGTCAAATATGCTATATTGCATAAGATTGGAGCAGTAAATTGGGTGCCCACATACCATAAATCTACTGTGGCAACTGTTCTTGGAAAGATCATCTGTGTTATTGGGACCAAGGCCAAATTTGATTTTGGAACATATGTTTTTTTATCAAACTATGAAGCATGCAGGCAGCTATAGCATCAAGGGCCTCATTGCATTCACTTCACTCATATGTGGCATAATTTTGAAACAGTATCCAAACATTCTAAAAAAGAGTGATGCTGCAAGAAAACGGGAAAGCCCCTTATCATTTCATCCCAAGTTGTTTCTTGGAACTCATGTTCCTGATACTGTTGCAACATCAGCTGAGACATCCCAGTCTACATCAAGAAAAGCAGAAGTGATTGTCAAACTAAAGGAAACATGCCAGGAGCTAGATGCGAGGAAAAGAACTCTTGAAGCACTAATCAGGACCCTTAAGCAAAATGAAAATGCTGAGTTCACTTATGAGGATAGGACAAACGATGCTGCAGAAGAGAGTGATAGCCAGGCAACTTATTCAGAGAAAGAGAGAGAAAACAGTGATGAAGATGGATCCCCTGAGGCTGAGGAGACTAGTGATGGAGAATCTGACAAAGGTAGGTCTAGTTCTGCATCTGAAGAAGAAGAATGACATACACTGATGAAGTGTTGTGAAGCTCAAGCTGATTGTTGCTGAGCTGGTTTTATGAAATATTGTGTTGATGTTTTCTGTGTGAGTTCTTTTAGTTAGACCTATTTGACAGCAAGAATTGCACTGGGTATGTGATGCTCTCTATGAGCAGTTAGTTTAATATGCACTTCAAAATTATTATGTTACACTTTTGATCTATGTTAAGTCATTAGTTAGATCTTAATTTATGGCTAAAAAAGGGGAGAGAATAATATGTGAGAACAACATGAGCAAGGTAGGTACAACAGGTGGAAGAACAAGGAGAACAAGGAGAACTGGCTTGAACATATGTGCCTTTGTGCATATGATATTAGACTTGCACGCTTGCAGGTGTAACCACGGGTGCAGCTGATGAAATGTGTGATAACAGCTGATAGTGTTGTTAAGCAATGAAGTGATATGCATGTCTAGCCTAGATAGGAATGAAGTATGTTAGAACTAGGAGAAAACCTTGTGTGTGTACTTCAGGATGTTATGAATATGTGCAGAGAGTCTTGTGCAACTTTTCAGGAGGAGTAGCATAGGTGTGTGTGACTTCAGAAGGTCATTCTGAATGTTTGGATATCCACAGGATGGATGCTTATATCTGTGACTGCAGGGAGTGCAGGTGAAGTGCCCAATTGATCTGATCAGTTGAGGGGGAGAACACCAGAGTGTTACTCAAATAGATGTGACATCTGTAGTGGTAACTACCAGATGGTTAACAAAGTGAGCTAACAGTAAGATCTAACTGTGAGGAGTCATAGTGGCTTGAGCTAGGAACTATCCTACATGACAGGACACATCATAAGTCTTCTACTGTGTGTAAACTCTGATATGTTAACAGGTCGTTTTAGCCAAAAATTTGCCAAAGGGGGAGTTTGTAAGTGCTCTTGATTGGCTGCATTTTGTGGCAAAACTTTAGAGTGTGCATGTATGTCATACTGATTGTTAGAACATACTTAATGATGTGTGTACAGGGTAAGTTAACTATAAGTTAACTTAGTTAAGCTGAATGTCATACAGAATGTCATAACACTGAACGTATGACATCCAGCGGGCAAGGTTGTTTTTCTGGTATCTATAAACTAGGAAACAGAATAAGTGCTCAAGCTGGATATCAGGAGACTTTCTAGAAGCAATAGGCGAACTAGAATATCCCTGAATCAAGTGGCAAGTGTGCAGATCATTGAAAATAGGTTTGTTATGAATAAAACCTAATTGATGCACTAAGGCCCAAAAGGACTGATAGCTGCTATAAAGATCAGAAGATGCAATCCTGAATAGCAGCACTTGAGAACAGAAGAAGATAGAGTGCAAATTAGAGAGTCCTTGGAAGTGAAGAAGGCTAGTCTTCACGTGGGAATTCTGTCTAGGAATACTTGTAGTCCAAGCAATTGTTCGGTGGATGATTTGCATTGGATAGGTAGATTATAGGTTGTGTCTCACTCGAAGCTTTGAAGCAAGAGTGTGTGAGGTCCTTGATCAAAGCTGTGAAACAAGATCAAGGTGTGTATGAAGTATCTCTTCATATTGTCTTCTGTAATTATTTGATATCATTGTTGTGTGATTGAGGGGGAGTGAGTGGGTATACTAAGGTCTAGAGTGTCTCTAGGTTGAAGTGTCATTGGGTAGGGATTAAGTGAGGAGTGTAAACTGGAGGTTTAACTCTGAATTGATTCTACTGATAGTGAATTTCCTCCCTGGCTTGGTAGCCCCCGGATGTAAGTGTTGTTGACACTGAACTGGGTAAATAATTGTTGTGTTATTTACTGCTTTTATTATTACTGAGTATTAGCTGTTAAGTAGCAGATGTCACAGTGGATGTTATAATCATGGGAATAACATCCATCGTGTGCATGCCAGAATTTCATACTTAACTGTTATCATCAAAACATAGAGATAACATGTAGAGACAATTCTTGCTCTTACAATCTCCCCCTTTTTGATAGAACATTTTATACAGGGTAATCACCAGGCATTAACATATTCAGAGTTTCAAGCAACAGCTCCACCTGAATGTGTAACCTTAAAAATTCTTTCTATGCTTGTTCAGAGATATTTTCTGATCCCAGGACTCACAAAATAGAAATATTCAAAAAAAAACAAAAAACAAATAAAAGATAAGGAATACTTCACTATGATATAAGAGAGCATAAGTCTTCAGCATCTGGACTAGTTCAGCAGAACTTCCATCTTCAGATCTTTAGAACTTATTTTCTCTAAACATCGTATCAGAGTCGTATAACTTCAGAGTCTTCTAGAGCATTTGCGCATCTGAATTTCAGACTGGGTGAAAATAAAATATTCTGACTTGTGAACCTTTCTAGGTGAACTCCCCCTGGCTACAATAGGTCAGATATTTAGATCTTCAGAACTCCCCCTGAATCTGATACTAGTTCTTGATTCTGAGTCTGAGACCAATTCTTGCTTTTATGATGATTTCTGATCTTATGCTCTGATTATCATATTCACAGACATTTTACATCTTCTGAACATTATGATACCAAAATCAAAATGACTTTAACTTTCTCTTGAACAGTATAGGGTCCATCTGATTCTAAACATATGTTTATGAAGTGTATAACTTCGATTATATGAACAACCAGTTCATTTAAACTTAGAGTTCTTTCATTTGATCGGTCTTTAGAATGGCTAGTGAACTTGTTCAGAGTTCCTCGGTAAAACATCAAACATACAGTTAGTAGTAAATGCAGTTTATATCAGAGTTGATTTGTGGTATTCTCTTTAGGTTATATCAAACATATTTTATTTCTCCAGGTTATATCAAAATCATTTTCTATTTCTCCCCCTTTTTGACATCATCAAAAAGGTGAGTTTTCATTAAAAACAAGATTTGAAATATATTCTATTTCTCCCTCTTTTATATCATAATTAAAAAAATTAAATTAATAGAGTCAAGAAATAAAACCTGAGTGCCTAATTTTTATAGGTTGACATCTTTTCTAGAATTTGTTGAAGCATGCACAAAAGAGAGTTGTTGACAAGTTTCTGTTTAGCAAAGTTTTCTTTGAAAACTTGTTATTCTTTCTTCATAGCTTGTTGATCTTCTTGAATCTCACTAACGTCATGTTCTCAACGTACAAGAGTAGTTTCAGAAGAAGAACCAACTACAACAACTTGCTTAGCCTTCTCAGCATCTTCAGCTTCTTGTGTCAATCTGACAGTTTCTTTTCTTGAATCTTCCTCTGCTAGAATTCTCGCTTCTTCAACAGCTCTTTCTTCAGCTTCTTTTTGCTTCTCAGTAAAAAGTTTGAAGTTTCTTATCCTCTATAGCTTGTCTTCTCTTTCCTTAACCAGTTGAACTTCAACTTCTAGTGACTTTGAAAAGCGTCCAGATTCAAAGTTTAACCACTTCTGAAAGACGTTCCAGAAAGTCTCAAACTCCAGAGGATGAAGGTTCAACAGAGGATGAAGGTTTATTGAGTGTGAGGAGAGGTTTCAGAAACATGAACATACTCAGAGAAATGAATAGTGCTCAGAGGTGTGAATGGTACCAAATGAAGGTGTGAATGGTAAAGTGATGAGGGATTTGCATCATTTGTTCTTTTTTTAGGAGGGGACTTCATCAAAATTGGTTTCCTGAGGAATACCAATTGAAGGAGGTGTAGGAATTGTTGAAAACATATTCTCTTTTAACGGAGCAGATGCAGATGATGAGAGGAACTCTCAGAGTCAAAACTTTCATTTTTCAAAGAGCTCATATTCCTTTGAGATTCAGAGATCTTCAGAGTTATTCTTTTTCTGAGAGCTTTCCATTCTGACTTTTATCTTTCTTCATCTTGTTTCTTCAACATCAAAACATTATACTTCAGACGTATCAGAGTTTGATTTGACATAACTTCTTCTAATTGAATGTTTTATCCAGATCTTCCAGATAATCCAAATCTTCAGATGATCTACGACATCAGATTTGCTCAGGACTTTAGAAGAGCATCTTCAACACCAATAGAAGGTAATGTGCGAAGAATGCATTCTGATTCTTCAGTCTTATGCATATGATAGTTCTCCAAATGATTCTTTATCCAGAGCATCTGATACTTCAACAAGCAGCAGCAACATATTCTGCTTCTGCAATAGAGAGTTCTATTTTGAGTTGCTTCTTGTTGTAACACAGGATCAGATTTTCTGACAGCTTCTAGATGTGCTCTTGCGTTCAACTCTACCTCTAGCAAAATCATAATTACAGAAACCTACTAAATTATATTCATCTGATTTTCTCTTCTTTTCCCAGAGTGTATGTTGAAAGCATGCGAGTCTTAGCTGGCTACTCTGACAGATTAATCTTCTTTCTACTACAGTCTTCATCTGAATCATAATGACTTCTTCAGCTTCCTTTCTTTTGAATAGAAACAAATCTCCTCTGATGTTTGTATCATCTTGAAAAATAGTTGTGAAATCTAGATTCTTCCTTTGGTCTTTATCTTCTGATCATCCATCTTCTGATATCAATGATCACGCCTCTTTATCTTCTTCCAGACGACTTGTTTTCAGATGAACGCTAGTTTCTCAGAATAAGCATAAGCTTAAAAAATATTATGAGCTGAGGAAACTTGCTGACTTCTTGCATCATAAGAATTTATCCTTTGAATAGACGTAGTTGATCATCACAAACTATCATCAAACCAAGATGTATTTCTAGCATCTATTTGAAAGACAATCTTGCTCTTTATCAACCAGCATCAGATCATCTGATGGTAACTTCTTCTTCAGAAACTATCAAAGCTTCAGCTTTATCTTCTGGAGAGATTCTCTGTACCAGACTTTCTAACCATAACTATTAGAGTTATGTTAGTTAGTCCTTCTTGTCATTGACATTAAGTCTTTCCCAGAAGATCTTCATCAACAAATGATAGCTCAATCAATGACATCAAGCCCATAAGTGTTTCTTCAGAGGGTTTGATACTAATATGGTTCAGATACTAGATTTCATTGATTTCCAGAATAGATTCTTCAGATTGTGAAGTTGCAACTTGCTTTTTTAAATCAGATCCTCTGATGAAGTTCCATCTTCTTCTAATCAGAGTAAGCTTCTTCCATAGGAACGCTTCAGATCATAGCAGATCTTTGTTCTTCAGATGTCCTTGTTATCCAGATGTAAGCTTTGTTGCTGACGTTTCAGAGCCATGCATAATCTAATTCTCAGAGCTTCTGCATTTGCAACCTTTGAGATAAGTGTGCTCAGAGTCTTCTGAAACATTGCTTTATACTCTTCGCTCAGAGTTTTCTGACGCGTTGCTTTCAACCAACCGCTCAGAGTCTTCTGGAGAGTTGCTTTCTCAAAGTTTTTTGTAGCTTCGCTTCTTGTAAAACACTCAGAATCTTATGAAGTGTTGTGACTTAACAGTCAGATCATTCTGTAGCTTAATTTTAACGTCTTCCTGCATACACTGAGCAAACTCCTTTCCAAGTGTAATATTTGTTGTTCCAAAAAATAATATCATCTACATAAATCTGACATATTAAAATATCTTTCTTAATTGATTTATGAAGAAGAGCGTTATCAATCTTTCCTCTAATAAAATTATTCTCCAGAAGAAAATTACTCAGCCTTTCACACCAAGCTCTAAGAGCTTGTTTTAGGCTATAGAATGATTTCTTTAATTTATAGAACGTGTTATGGAAATCTTTCATTTTCAAAACCAGGAGGTTGATGAACACATACTCCTTCTTCAATTAAACCATTTAAAAAGTATTTTTAATATTTATCTGATTTAGATTGATGTTATTCTGAGCAACAAAGGAAATTAACAAGAGTATAGATTCTAACCTTGCCACAGAAGCATATGTCTCTGTGTAGTCAAAACCTTCTAGCTGACTAGCCTTGAAGATATGAGGAAGGATCTTGTTCTTGTGAGAAGAGCCAGTAACAACATCTGAAGTAGGATCTTCTGAATTTCTCTTCTGAGCTGATCTCATATCCTTTGGTTGTGTTCTGCAGTATCTTCATCAACACATCATCCATCTGATTTATGAGAGACATCTTCAGAGCACAGATAAACTAGTCTTCATGATTAGAGCATCTAACTTCCATCAGGCTTCATCTTCTGATTTGATTTACTAGAATCAAATGCAGATCCAGTCTAGATACAATTATCATCAAACTTAGATGCATCAAATGACACAGTCTAAATGATAATTTTGTTCTTGCAATGCTGAGCTAACTTGTATAGAGTTAGTTCAACCAGAGTTGACAGTACATTTGCTTCTAAAAAGAATGCCAACTGACTTATTCATTATGAACAACACTAGTGACTTAAATCCCTTTTAAAAACAGATTGAATGACTTCTGTCATTGTATCTATCTGAATAGCTTAACTTCAGGATCCAATCATTATGAACTTCTGAGAAAGAATGTCTAATAACATCTGACTAATTATAGTTTGTTCAACTGAGAAGAAATCTCAAGTTAACAAAACTTAATTGTCCATGCTACTTCTAATAAAATCTCAGAGTTCATCTTACATCATATCCATGATGAGTTAGTGAACTTCTTTACATGAGACATCTAGAGATTTCCTTGAAGCTTCTCAAGGACAACAACATTCTGATGCCTTGAATTAGGAGGATCATTGCTTCAAAATTTGAACTATCTCTGTTCCAGCCCTTTTTCTGCAGACTTTATTCTTAAGTTCCTATGAGTCAAATTCATTGGCCAAAAATATTTCTTTACTTATAAAGATAATTCCCAATGAGCTTTTCATGAGAAAGTCAAGAGTGGACTAATCCGTTTCTTGAAAACATCTCATACTCACATAGAAATAATCTTCAGCAAACAAGATTTCTTGCTTTATGATGATTTGATCTTTTGAGCGAATACGTTGTATATCCAAACTCATTTTAAGGTAAGCATTCAACAGAGAACTTCTTAACAGAGAACTTCTTAACTGATGAATCTCTCTTGTCAGCTGATTCTTCAATCTTCTTCCAAGCTCCAGTGGAGAAGATTTAGTTGTTGATAACTTCAAAACTTCAAACTTCAACGAATCACTGACTTGCTCAAGATAACCCATTTGATTACAATTTAAGTACTCATCTTCATCAAGTCAGTGAACATAGCAGAGTTCGCGAAATTTGATTGTTTTGCAGCGATGCCTTGATGTTTGATTCTGAGATTTCTAAGATGAGTTAACATGAGTATAAAAGTGAGGAATTATGTGATTGATAGGCGATAGTGTGAGGATTACCGCGAGTATAATTTGAGGAATTAATATGTGATAATAAGTGATAATATGATTGGCTAACATGAGGATGACTATGAGCTAATATGTGATTGGTACGTGATTATTATGATGAATTATGTGATGATGATTATTATTATGATGAATTATGTGATAACATGAGATATGATGAATTATGTGATGATGATTATTATTATGATGAATTATGTGATGATGATGATTATTATGATGAATTATGTGATAACATAAGATATGATGAATTATGTGATGATGATTATTATTATGATGAATTATGTGATAACATGAGATAAGATGAATTATGTGATGATGATGATTATTATGATGAATTGTGTGATAACATGAGATATGATGATTTATGTGATGACGATGATTATTACGATGAGTTATGTGAAATATGACGATTTATGTGATGATGATGACTATGTGGATGAGTTATGACGTTTCATGAATATGACAAATATGATAATTGATGATGCACCTATGATGTTAGTATGAGCATTATTGTGACGTGTGCATCATGCATTCATATGCATCCGGACATCGATTCAGGACCTCGATTACTTTGGCTTCAATCCCATTGTGCGGATGTGAAATATTTTGATGTGCTCCGGTTCTCTAGTAGAATCGATCCTATTGATGGGGATCTATGGAGGGTTGATGACCCAGTGTCCGTCACGCTGTGATGATTGGTACCACATGCATTGAGTTATGTCACATTGCATTTATGAGTCTTTTTGAATGAATTGTGACATTGTGGCCTTCGAGGCAAATTTGAGGATATGAATGTGTTGAATATAATTATGATGCCGTTTATGCATTAATTGTTATACATTGATTAGTATGAACTGTTTTACTCACCCTGCCTGTTTGAATGTTACCCCCACATGGGTAACGTGCAGATGATCCAGTTTAGCCGTGGAAGCCATCGAGGAGTATTTTGAAGTTTTTGAGTGTTTTAGTCTTTTGGTCAACTTAGAGGGTTTTGCTCTGACATGTAACATCGGGTTGGGTTCCTTGATTGATTTTATATTCTTGAAGTTATTTTGATTTATTTCCCTTTTGAGGAAAACTTTGATTTATGGTATGAGTTCCGCTGTTTGTGATGTTATGATGTGTTTTGGGAAAATCCCATAGTTACGGAGTATGGACCTATCTTGATGACTTTGAGAAATGTACGTCCTTTTTGTGACTTTTTATGAAAGTTAATATTTTACTCTGAAATCCATGTTATTTTTCCGTAATATCTTTGGGGTAGAATAAGGGTGTTACAAGTATAAGCTCTTTCATATGAAACTCTTAGATTTTGTGACTTTCATGCATATCAGGTTCTCCCATATAAGCAACAAGTAAGAATATTTGGGTAAGATTGTGTCAAGTCATAATTGTGCTAATAAAATCCCAAGGTGTATGATCATGAAATGACAACCAAAGGAAAGTTCCACTAAAGAGTCAAATATTTAAAAACATTAGACATGTCCACTCTCTTCAAAAAACTCGCCGAATATGAACACTGTCGTGGTGAAAATCGGATACCAAACTATTGATTAGTTTGAATCTTTAATTCATTTTTGCAACCGAACTTTGATTTGTCCAAAGGAAGGGATAAAGATCGAAATTCCCACAATGCAATGCAAATGCAAGCTAGAGAGTTATAGGTTTGGTGGTTGGTTAAACTTAGGGAAGGTACTAGCATCCTAAGTTTCTGTAGTACTCTACAGGAACCTCTTGTTTTATATTGTTTATTGCTAAGTGTTCATCTGCTTAATAGTTTAAAGACCCTAGGGGTTTATATCTAAGTATACTCGATAAGATGTCGCATCTTATGCCTACATATCCTTACGGGAGTGGAATCAGAGTATGTGTAGTTCCTCTAAAGGGTTTGAGGAGTTCTTTGACTGTGGTCAAAGTTCCTACAGGTTTAGGGTAGTTGATTGATTGATTTTAGGAGAAGCGATGCGTTATCATTTTAAGGGAGATGTAACCGCCACAGGTTGTAGGAAAATAGTTTTTGCATCGTCTTAAGAAAAGGGCTCAAGTACTCGGATTGTTTGACGAGTACGCCTTTATATCTCTTAAGGCAAAGTCCCTACATGTTGATTGTATTGTTGTGGGGTGGAGATTCTATCTCGCTTAAGATGATTTGGCATCTTTCTCTAATGTGTTTGAATATGTTTGTCGTAGTGTTGTTTGAATTGTTTTGTCTATGTTATAAGATAAAGTCCTTCCTATAGGGTAGGATCTAACTTAATTGATCAACTTGAATGGGATCAAGGATCGAGGGGAGGATGATGCAAATGTGAATGCATACGCACGATTATTGGGATCATGCGCAAGTTCTTTCTTTGGACGGAATGCGATGCGTGAATATAAATTGATAATGTAAATTGTTGAAATGTAAAGTTGCGAATAAAATCATACACATACGCATGAAAGCACTGAAGTATGTGAGAGTGAAAGTGTCGTGGGTGTGCACGATTGATTATATTTTACGCTGTTGATTGATTTTAATAGGATTGCTTTTAAACGAGAGATTGATTTTTAAGACGGGTTCATTTAATATTAAGGCATAAAGTCGAATGAGGCGCTATAACGATTAATTTATTAGGTAACATAATTTATTTATAAAAAGAGCCTAATGTGAGAAATGTAGTAAAGGTTGTTTATTTTTATTTTTAAAAAGTTTTAAATATTTATCATGCAAAATGGTAATTATAAAAGTCTTATTATTTTTATGAGTGAACAAATTATCTAATAACATGTTATCTTTAAAAGATTAATTAATTTAGCACAATGATTTTAGGTGAATAAAGGAAATTGTTATATTGTATTTTAATAAAAAGCCTAATTATCTTAAGATTGATTTACTAAAAAAAAGTGTAATAGCTCATCATTTATTAAATAAAGTAAAAACCTAAAAACTATATGATGAAAATTAAATAAAAAACCAAATTGTTAGAGGTGAGTAGTTATTATTTTAAGGGATTAACTAATCATAATAAGAGTTGTTAGTTATAAATAAATAAAAAGTTAATAAATTATTAGTTTATCAAAAGGTTAATTAGGTAAATGAAAGATTGGTTTAATAAAAGTTAGTTTATTATTTTTTAAAACTTGGTTAACTGATTAATTAACGGGTAGATTATTTGTAAAAAAAACTAATACCTGAACTGATTAACATAAGCAGTGCTTAGGGCGTATTTAAGGATTAAGTGTAGTGTGTAATCCTGTGTGTGTTTGAAGCATAGAAAAATAGAGGAACAGCATAAAAAGAAGAAAAGAAAAAGGAAAAATGAGACAGAAGGGGAACCGCAAACCCCCATCTTCCGTCTCCCTCCCTCAGATCGTTCGATCTCTCTCACTCGCGATCTTTCTCGCTCGCCACTCCCTCGAATTCGTTCTCCTTGTTTCGCTTCAGCTTTCATTTTTTACGCAACCTGAAACATGACGAAAAGGATCAAAATGTTCTATAATTTTTACGAGAAAAAGATTTTTACCGAGGGATTGATAGCAGCGGTGCCGGGATGGAGTTCCGTCGAGCTGAAAAGATGAGTTTCCTTGCTTTAATTTCTCGGTTATGGAATTAGGGTTTCTTTTTTGTGGTAGCTTCAGTTTTCGTATGATAGGGTTTTTTTGTGTACCGTTTCCTCTCTTCCTCATTCATCTTATATAGGCCCTTAGGAATTAATGTTTTGAATGCCTAATTGAAACGTTTTTTGAAGACTGATTGGAAATTCCTGTTTTGGTTATAACTTGATTCGAAAAATTTCCTTTTCTGTGATCGTAGTAATGAGCCACTTAATTGATACCTCAATCTCTGATTTAATTTCGAGATTGGATTTGATTTCTGAGTGGAATATTCTATCCTCAAAGGAAAAGAATCTCTAACCGTCATTTTTTTGATTTGGCGGGTACAGGTGGCGGAAGTTTTGGGCCAGGGAGGAAACACGCAGCCCAGAGGGGGATTCATGTTTGATACAAAGAGCAAAGGCTGATGGTGAAGAAAAGCAACCGCAAGCGTTCTCGGGTGACATGAAGTCTAATATCATATGAACACAACACTTGGAATTCCTAATCTGGTATGGACATCCAACAGGAGTGATAACAGCTTCTCCAACACGTTGCTCAAAGGTCCATGGTTCAATATTGAATTCCTCCTTCGGTCTCATTTGGTGAGTAGTGTCCAGGAAGATGCTCTGATGGTGGAATTGGCTGAACCATCCTCTTGCTGTGATGTTCACAGGTACGAGAAAGTTCATCAGCATAACTATCTGGTCTGCTAAATGTTTGTGAATGGGAGCGTTCGTTTTTAGGATCAGATGTTAAAAAAAGGTGAAATAGGGGATTCAGGGTCAGAACCATTTGATGTATGTCGATGCACTGAGTGAACATCAATCTTGGGTGACTCGGGAAGTCTCATTTCAAAGCTATCCTGCCTTTTAATTGATGGTTCTTTCTCTGTTGAATCCAGGGACTGGCCATTTTCAATCATCTTCTCAGGTGGTGGGCTTTCATCATTCTAGGGGATGATGGTTCTTTACAGCTATGACTCTCTGAAGAATCTTTCTCAATCTGGAAAGCAGCAGTCTTCTTGTAGTTGCGAGCAGGCATTCTCTTTGGAAGTTTTTCGAATGATTTAACCGCCTTGGATACCGAAGGTATTCCATAAACAAAATGCCATTCCTTATTTAGGGTTGCTTTTCTCTGATATTATTTTGTCTGATTTCAGGTGTTGGATCCATCAATTTCTGATATGATTGAAACTCTGATTTGGTTTTGCGATGCCACGGGATGAACATTATTGTCTAAATATGAATTGTGCTCACGTAAAGGTGCAGGCTACGGTTCGTGTGTCCCTCCACCATTTCCAATATCTGAAGAAGGGATGGGGATTAGGTCTGCGTTCTGGTTGTTTGAAGTTTGATGGAGGTAAAGGTTGAATAATCGTTGTTGGCTTTGGTTGGAATCAGGACACTGGTTATATGCAGACAGGAAGCACTTTGGAGGGTGAAGGTGACTTTGGTTGAAGTTGTACGGATGGGTATTGGTGAGCCAGTTTTAGCAATTTCTTTTAATCTTCTGTTTGTTGATAACATTGTCCTGAAAAGCCTCTTGTGTTAAAAGCAGGTGTGACAATGAAGGTGCAGTAGAAGCGATACACTGGATACTAGCTCACGAATGCGACAAAACCTCGGAGAATGCATTGGCGACGTCTGTGGGAAATCGTAGGGTGCTTGATATCACTTGGATGAAGGACCTATTATGGCGTAGAACAATAGTCGAGGGTGCTGCGTTCACATATTTGATTTACACATTGACCAATGGGAAAGTTTGCTCCAGAAGCTGCAGGTTATTATCAGGAGTTTCAATTGAGTTGTTGCCTCATCATTTCTGATTCCAATATATGCTTCAAAGGTAGTTTTATAATGTAGGAAAGGAAAATGAGCTGACAATCAGCAAACAGCGTGAGCATGTCGGCGTTGGTTTTCGCTTTTGGGATTCTTTATCTGAAATGCAGGCTACCTCCTTCTGTTGAAGCTTTAGATTTGGTTTCAGAAATAAAGGTGCGGTCAAAGGTTTAGGTAGGAATTCTTACTGTTCTCATGTTACTCCTCCAAGGGACTGTTTGGTGACATGGAATTTTTTGGTTTCAGGTTTATTCAATGCGAGGTCGGATCGAGGAAGCTTTGGCTGTGATGAATCTGATCAGAAGTTCAGGGATTACTCCTAAAGTGGTGTCTTGGACTACTTGGATATCAGGATGTTCTCAAAACGGGAAATGCACAGATGCCCCACCAGTTTTCAGCCAAATGTGAGCTGGAAATGTAGAACCGCCATGGCAAATAGGTGATGATTCTCTACGATCAAGTGACGCAATAACACTCACAACTCTTCTATCTGGCTGCAAGAAAATCAGGTTTAGTCGAAGAAAGGTGGAGATATTTTGACATCACGCATGAAGATCATGATATTATTCCAATGATTGAGCACTACTGTTGCATGGTAGACCTTCTTGTAAATCAAAATATTCTTCTTGTAACTCATACTTTATGCTCCCCGAGTTTTCTTACGGGAGCTTTCAATTGTAATCTTCAGTTGATTAAAATCTGAATAAGTTGTATGTGAATAGCTTTCAAAAATGTGGAAAACAAGCTTGGCAGTAATTATCCTCTCTGTTGATGCCTTCAAGACTACCACCCTTGATTTTATTTTATTTATAATATGATATTGACACTTTTAACAAATGTCCGTTACTGATATTAAAAGGCTATCACTTCCTCATTATCAATCGTGTGATGCTAATTTCCCCATAGCTTTGGCTTTTTTTTCCAGCTTGTTGATAGAGATTACACCAACCAATGTGCCATCATACTAAACTGAATCTTGTACTGAAGAAGAACTTATGAAACTAAGGACTTGGTGGATCAAATCATTTTTAATCCTTTATGCCCATCTTCACTTGATGAATGGAAAGGGTTTTTCGATAAGGGATGAATCATAAATTCTAGAACCAACCACGCACTATGCTCGAGTTTGATCTTGTGAGTGTTTAAATTAATAAAAGGGTTTGAAATGGACATGGGCTTTAATTTACATTGGCAAATTTCAACCGATTATATCATTCATAAAAAATTATTAAGTATTGCAACTCCGATAAGTTCGATCACTGAGGTGGATCTCACATTCTAGACTTGGCTTTGAGGATATCTTGCACAAACTTGATTCAATATGTTTCAGACCTTGTCATTTCAAAGTAATATTATCCCTGAGTCATTAATCTATTCTTCTTTCTTGATAATTAAAGCCTTGAAAGTGTAACCTGCGATATCGCTTGCCATGTCACCGACTACACTCAACATTAATGGAAAGAAAACGATCTAATCTACACTTGACACTGTTGCCTGCGTAAAAACTGGTTAGTTGTAATAAATATATACCAAAGTAAAAAATAAAACAAGCAGGAGATAAGAGGCGGGATCTTAAGGTCAAAAATTAGGGTGTGACAGATGCCCCTATTTAAGTTACTCCTATTCGGAGATATGGAGATTGAAATCTCCGTCTCAACGAGATAGGAGGGACTTAAATATAAACACTGCACAAATTTTTTGGCCATAAGAAGCCACCGAATGCAAATGATATGCAATGATATGAAAATGCAAGAAAGACGGGTCCTGTGAGGAAATGATGTCACGGGGGAAGAAGATACGACACACGGGAAGGACAGGCTCAACGGAGGAGACTCCACGGGGGAAGATGGACAATCGCAAAGTGTCTGTAAATATGTTGTGGGAAACTTGGAAGAGAAATCCTCTTGAGGAATCTACTGTATAAGTCCAATGTAATTGATTCAAGATATCAACCAGAGAAGTCTATTGTCGATATTTGTAACTGTAATTGAGAATACTTTTGCCAAAGTATGCACTGTTAAAATCTGTAAAGAATCTACTGCCGAGATTCTGCGTTGAAGTCTGTTGGAGAAGTACTTCTGACGAAGTCTTCTGGAAATCTAATGTCGAGATTAACCAGAAAATGAAATAGAACTACCTACTGCCGAGGTCTTCTGGGAATCTACTGCCGAGATTAACCAGGAACTACCTACTGCCGAGGTCTTCTAGGAATCTATTGCCGAGATT
Organism: Lathyrus sativus; assembly: GCA_963859935.3. Lineage (NCBI taxonomy): Eukaryota > Viridiplantae > Streptophyta > Magnoliopsida > Fabales > Fabaceae > Lathyrus > Lathyrus sativus. The sequence goes on from OZ012741.1 coordinate 342,497,449, forward strand.
AACCAGGACATGAAAGATGTCTACCTACTGCCGAGGTCTTCTGGGAATCTACTGCCGAGATTAACCAGGACATGAAAGATGTCTACCTACTGCCGAGGTCTTATGGGAATCTACTACCGAGATTAACCAGGGAATGAAAGATGGCTACCTACTGCCGAGGTCTTCTGGGAATCTACTGCCGAGATTTTGAAGCCCGACCAGCACCAGTCACCGACGTGACTCTCAAAACACATATTTCTTTATATCCTCTTGATCTTCTCAGCCATCTCAAGCATAATTCTCGGTCTGAGCACAACACTCCCACTCGACTTATTCCAACACAGAAGAGTCCTACACTCCCTATCTCACCAAGCCATATATAGTGCCATTCCGACACTAGGATGGTAATCGTTATTATAGGTAACTCAATCAACGGTAATTACTCATCCCATGATCCACCTTGATCCAACACCCAAGCTCTCACGAATTCTCTACAGACTCAATAGTCCTCTCTGACTGACCATCAGTTTGCGGATGGTAAGCCGAACTCAACTTCAACTTAGTACCTGAAGCTTCCTGTAAGCCCCTCCAACATCTCAATATAAATCTCAAATTTCAATCTAACACAACATTCGACAGTATCTCATCCAACTTCACTACTTCCTCAATATGTATCTCATATATCCTTAACACGGAATAGTTCATCCACTCACAACAACCCAAATTAAAATTATGTCTTTCCAATTCTTTGGAAATCTCAACACCAAATCCGTGAAAATACTACCTGATTTCCACTCTGGAATATTCAACGGCTGAATCAGACTCAACAGTCTCTGATGTTCACTCTTCGAATTCCAACAATTCTAACCAGTATATTCAACCTCAACCACTCCTCTCCTCATCTATGGTCACCAAAACAATCTACTCAAATTCGGTTACTTCTTCATAGCACCGGGATGGACACTCCATCTACCTCAATGTATTTCTTCACGAGTACTCCTACTCCCCTCAACAACATTCGGTCCACATACCCCATTACAACATATCATGGTACTATTTCCACAAACCCGACAATCCACTCTTCAACTCTGATTTATCAATTTCAACTAATTCACCAACTCAATCCAGATTTCTGACCTCCTCGAATCTCCTCAAGGATACTACTAGTACGGTCTAACATACAAGGCTTAACTCCATAAGAAGTCTCTTCACAGACCAGACTCGCATCACAAAATTTCCCAACCGGTTCCAACTCTTTTCGCCATTTTCCTCGGTACAAGCAAGGTTTCCAAATCGAAGCATCAGCTACCACGGTATATACCGAAAACATACAGTAAGATAACACATCAAACGCACCCGATCACGACGGTAAAAGTTGACCAAGTTACACGTTTCGAATATTCTGCTATAATTGGATCATCCAATGACATAAAAACCATTTTTCCTGGAAAGAGCATCTCGTTATCTCTCCAACGCTTCAAACGGGGGTCAAAACGGACATACGGTTCAAGAGTTATGAATTTTCGAAGTTTTCCGAAAAACCAGAATTTTGCCGAAAAACTGCTACGGGATTTTGCATTCTTGTCCGAAAATTCGACCGATTCAATTCCTTTTTTCGAAACAAACACATACTCATACTCACCTAACATATAGCCTCGAATTAGAATCATTAAACATGATTTCTACGACGTCCGATTTCGATTCCGTAAAAAGCTGCGATCTCGGAATTCAGCGTACAACAACAATTTCATACCTAGGAGACCATCCAACACACTTTCAATCTTTAAATATTTTAAAACCCAATTACTCTCAATCTCAACAGCAGATCTTGGAGCCTCCCATTGCGATACAACTTTGACCTTTGATACCACAACCACAATAGCTCTACCCGAGCTCACACGACCAAGGAAAACTCACATCCTTCAGCCCGTTGATCCATCAACTCATCAACTCTTGGAAGCGAACGCTTATCCTTGATAGTCACCTTGTTCACTTATCCATAGTTCACCCAAAGCTTCACAAAACCTTTCGTCTGTCTAACCAACAAAATTGGTGCACCTTATGGTAACATACTCAAACAAAAGAACCTTTCTTCCAGCAGGTCTTCAAGTTGACTCTTTAACTTTCTCAATCCCAATGCAAACACACAATATGGAGTCACCCATATCGGACTAGTTCCAAGAACGAAGTCAATGTGTAAGCTTTACTTCACATTCCGATAGTAAACCATTTACCTCCTCAGGAAAACTTTCGGACAATCACAATTAAGTGATAAACCCCAATTTCTCACTTTCCTTAACATTCAAAGTTTCCGTCAAAATACACACCTCAACACCGTCTTACGCCAACTCCTCAAAATAATCCCTTAAGCACTTAGCTTAAATCAAGACAATTCATTGCTCACACCACCTAAGCTTGCAAGACACGTCTATCCCATCCAATACAATCCCGTCTACTATTAACAAGAGATTGAGGGTGATCAGTTCCTTAATTTGTCAATAGACAGCCGAAAATCATGATGGGGTATAAACCATCTTTACCAAACTATAAGAGCGTAACACACTAAGCCACAACACTGCAGCATTCTGGAGAAATACCAACTTCTCCCCCACTGGAATCATTTCACTTCTACCGACAAAGTTTAAACAACAACATGTATCGACAGTGTTTTTACACACATGTCGCATACCAGGGAACAACAACACTAGACAACATTGGCCGGACGGACCGACCTGCTCTGATACCAATTGTAACACCCCACTTCCCAAATTAAATAAAATATAAACATTATAAATAAACATCAGAGTTTTCACAAAAACTGTGGGATATCACATCACCAATAGTTATCAAAAATACTTTATTCATTATTTTCAAAATAATATAGCGGAAATTATTATTCCAACATTCTCGGCCATCCGCCAGATTTACATAAAATCTTTATTATTATAATTCACCAAAATGTGATACGTCACAGGATTTTCAACAAGTTTAACATAAACAAATAAAACACCCATATCCCGTGTTACATATCAGAGCATCCTAAGACTCGACTTGCACACCGCCATCCAAGCTATCTATGTACCTGGATTATCTGTATTTCTGAGGAAGCACAGACCACAACAACAACAAAGGGGTGAGAAAACATGATCAAAATATATCGGTAATTTAATACATGCAATAAAGGTAGTAAAACACACCAATATTCACCCCTTCAACACCAATCACGAACCTACTGTTCAAACATCCATATAACATATAATAATTAAAACACACCAATATTCACCCCATAACACCAATCACGAACCTACTGTTCAAATTACAATATAACATATTATAATGCAAATATGCAACTCAACACCAAGCATGCGGTACCGACTCATTGGTTCATTCAATCGAACCTTGGACAGATCACCTACGCTCCTACTGAGATATGATCTATCCCCGACAGATCACTTACGCTCCTACTAAGATATGATCTATCCCCGACAGATCACTTACGCTCCTACTGAGATATGATCTATCCCCGACAGATCACTTACGCTACTACTGAGATATGATCTATCCCCACCATTCTCCACAAAGGAGTACGGATGAATCACATACACTCCTCCTGAGAAATGATTCATCCCACCAAACACCATGATATGTACGACACCAATGCACGACAATAATGCACGACAAACAAACTCAAGCACACTAAGTGCACACGATCCTCCTGATCACATCACCACACATTATATATATTACACCACCAATAAACACAAGCACACTAAGTGCACACGATCCTCCTGATCACATCACCACACATTATATATATATTACACCACCAATAAACACAAGCACACTAAGTGCACAACAATTAAACTCAAGTAAATAATCAATAAATCATTTCAATCGATCCATGGTTTAGTTACTATTTAATTAAACAATGACTCCCCAAAAATATTGGATATAAAAATATTTGGCAAATAACTATATTATTTATACCATGTTATAGATCTATTCAAGAGCTTTCCAACGCTTCGAACGGGGACTAAATCCGACTTACGAATCAAAAGTTATGGCCAAAATCGTCAAAACAGAAAATTCACCAATATACAGCTTTGAGTCGACGCAAACAGCGTAGAATGCAGAAAATTCTGTGTTTTCCATCGTTGGAGGCCTTCCGGACCTCCGATTTCAATTCCGTAAAAAGCTTTGGTTTCAGAATTCGAAATCCTACCATAATATGATAATTATAACAGCCAACAACATATTTTTAAAGATCATGTCATCATATATCATATAACCATACTTTTCAAAACCATGGCATTTAGGGGTTTCTATCCTAAATGTGATCCTACCCATCATACACTATTACACCATCACAATGATCATGCGAGAACCCACCCTTACTGTCCAACACTGTCATCTTGCTCAATTCCAAGCTTATCACTCTTCATTCATCCTCTGCCCTATCATTACTACAACTATCACACACTACTCTAATCAATTGTTCCTTAAACTACATCTCAGAACCTATATCATGGTCATTACCCAAACCACAGAGGTTATACAGGAATTTTCCTAAAACCGTAAACCCAACCAATACCCCAAACTCACCAAAAACAACAATTCATCAACATCGATATATATATATATATATATATATATATATATATATATATATATATATATATATATATATATATATATATATATATATATATATATATATATATATATATATATATATATATATATATATATATATATATATATATATATATATATATATATATATATCAATTCATCATTGGTTTATCAAATACCAATTCTCAACATCAATCAACAATTATAGACATGTCAACATAAAACTTCATATACGATACATTCCTACGGGGTTAAGGAATCTCCTCTACCCTATACATGTAAATACCATCCCAATCAAGTTTCTCCCCCCTTACCTTGTTAATCGGTTTGATCGATGGAAATCCTCCTAGATTTGGTCTCTTGGCTTTCTCCTTTCTCTTTCGTTCCTCGTTTCTTTGCTCGTTCTACGCTCTTCTCACTTCTCTCGTTCTTTCTCCCAACTCTCCAAATGTATGTAAAAAACCACTAACCCCTCACATTCCCTATTTTAATTATCTAATCTTAATAATAATAATAACTTAATAACATAATATAATAATAATAATCTTAATAGTAATACTAATATAATATTACTAATGATAATAATTATAATAATCATTATAATAATAATAATAATACACATAGCAATATTAATAATATTATTTCACCCGTAATAATAATATTAATAATAATAGTAATAATACTCCACCAATAATAATATTTAATAATAATAATAATCATAATAATATTCTCCCACTAATAGTTATAATAATAGTAATAATATTACTAATAATAATATTCTCCAATATTAATAATATTACTACAATTAATAATAATAATAATAATAGTAATAATAATAATAATAATAATAATAATAATAATAATAATAATAATAATAATAATAATAATACCACCATATTACTACTATTTATTTTATTATTATATTCACACCAATTCACCACCAATAATCCTCCCATGTCAGGGACACCCACCAATCATCATCAAACACACCCCCACCAAAGGGCACACCAACATATAATAATTAAAATAGTAATAAAATTACTAAATAATTAAAATGGGTGTTACAATAAACATCTCGGGATGAAATAAACATCCACTCTGCTTCAAACTTCAAATGCCCCAAGTCACATGGTGTAGAAAAACATCTCGAGAGGATTTTATAGAAAACATGATGTCCAAATGCCCCACTGTTTTCAAACTCTCTAGAGATTCACCGAATCTCGACGTAACTGCCCCTGATTGGCGGTATAACTGAGTCAGCCAAGACTGGTACGGATCAAACCTCCTGCAAAAATAACTTGCCCCATGTTGGCAAAGTCTTCAAATCCATCAACGTTCGTATATAATCTTTCTAAGATGTCAAGCGCATTTAGCAAGTCAGAAATGTTAATTTCGAAACGGGTAATGCGACACATGTTTGTCTTGAAGTTTTGAAAAGAGATTTCGTTATAACTTGTGATCGAAACCACTAGTTAGGATATAAATTAAGATTATTTATAAAGCCGATTTAATTTGAGCATAGCTCAAGGAGTCAGGAAACAATATCTCATTGAGTATGCTTTCGAACTAAACCTTACTTCAATTAGGACTTTGAAGGTTGTATATGGGCTTAATTGATGACTTGTAAAACGGAGGAATAAAGGGTTAGTATATTTGTGCCCACGCAATTTTTTTTGGAAGATGTTCATTATTTTTTTATATTACCCTGCCCCAGGCCAAAAACGAGGTTTCGGTTTGGGAGAAAAAACAAATCTTTTCTCAAGGCTTAAAAAGAGGGTTTAACTATGTTGGTGTTTAGATGGTTGAAATAATGCCTTACATCATCAGTGGGGTTCCTATTCGAAGCATACAACAAGAGATCATGTGTTTTACTTCATCATCCTCCTTCCAATTCTTCACCAAGGTGAGAAAAATTGGGTAAAAGTCGGTATTATAAATTATTTTGAAAAACAATTTGAGTGAAAACGAATGGATTTCTTCAAGACAAACACTTATTGCATTACTTATTCAAAATAACAAGTTCTTACATGCCAAAAATACTTTTAATCAAAGAAACACAAACACAAAAGCAAAACAAAGTAAAAAGCTAGACAAGCCCTTTTATTATGCCTTGAAATGGAGAGGCCTGCAGAATCGTCCGATGTGTAGTCTTCTGATAACCTTGGATCATGTCCTCGGAGGATGAGCCATGTTGGGGTTAGGATTAGAACCCTCGAAGGATAAGATTCTGCTCTTAACCAATTCTTGAACGTCTGCCTTCAAACCATAGCAGCTTTCAATGTCGTGGCCAGGAGCACCTTGATGATATGGGCAAAATTTGTCAGCTTTGTACCAATACGGGAGTTTCTCGGCTACTTTAGGTGGAGCTCTTGTCTGGATGTGACCTTTCTGAATCAAAACTGGAAACAAATCAGCATACTTCACAGGGATTGGATCAAACCGATGAATTACTTCCCTTGGAGTATCTAGAGGCATCCTCTGATACCTTCTCCGAAGCTGTCGATTCTGTGGTTGATCTGGAGAAGCCAACTTTTGCTTAGGAGGTGGTTGTTGTTCACGTTTAGCGGGCATTGCATACTGATGTTGAGGATGGGGTACCGGAGCTATGAATTCTCTGGAAGGTCCACTGTCATCTTCATTGTCTGGGGCTATACCCAAGTTGTGATGGTATTGTTTCACAAAAGCAACAGCTAAGTCTTCCCAAGACTGAATGTGGTTACTTTGCAGCTTCATGTACCACGTCAAGGATGTCCCATATAAACTTTCTTGAAAGCAGTGAATCATCAGCTTGTCATTGTCAATATAAGCAGTCATCTTTCGACAAAACATTGTCAAGTGGTATTTTGGACAGCCGATACCCTTGTAAATTTCAAGGACAGACATCTTGAACTTTAAAGGAATAATCACACCTGGAAATAAACATAGTTCATGAGCGCCAAGACCTGATGCGGTAGCTCCTCTCATCCTCTTTACTTGTTCTTGGAGACCACGAAGTTCTTTCTCCATTGCTATGAATCTAGGATCATCCATTCCTTTCTCAGTAGGAATGTTCTGGGGGTCAACACACAGGTTGTCTTGCGAAGGTTGACGTTGAAGGTGAGAAAATACTTAGAAGGGGGGGTTGAATAAGTATGACAAATAATCTAAGATTCAAACACAGTTATTTTTATCCTGGTTCATTGAACTCAACTACTCCAGTCCACCCTCTCAAGAGTGATTTGCCTTTCTCAGTCAAGGACTTAATCCACTATTTAATCAAACAGATCCTCTGTCACTTTTGCATCTGTCAGATGCTTCACCAACTGATTCTCTATAAGGATGTCTGAAATAAGTCTTCCCAGAGGTATCCAAGTTCTAATTTTCCCAGCTTTAGCTCTGACCTCTTCTCTAGTCTCTTTGACATGAGTCAGAAGATGACTGAAAATCAGATAGGGCAGATCCACCTTAATATTCTTGCTGATGCAGTACGTGAAGTACAGATGCTCTGTACTCACATAGTCTGGTGAGTTGGATGACTTTCTGTGAAAGATTGTACTCATAAATATCTTCGCCCAGATCCTATAGATAGGTTTCAAATCTTTAACCTTGCTTGTTGGTGTTCCAGATACAGTAATCTCTTCGTACACCTTAGCCATATCAATACGTGAAGAGGCTAGGTTTGTAACACCATCAGATTCTTTATAACTAAACAGCTTCCTGATCAGTTTCTCAGTGATCACTATCTCCTTCCCAAGGACAGATGAGTGAATGAACTTAGGACCAGCATGAGCGTGAATCCAAAATTCCTTCACAAGAGTTGGATACACAGGACCCATCAGTCTATCAAAGTACTTTTCCCAGCCTTGAGCTTTAATGGCAGTTGTTAGGTCAAACCCATTTTCTTCTATTGATTCAAGATCAACGAAACTCTCGCACAGAACCTCAAGATCCACAACTGGAGTAAATAGAGTGCGTACTGGTTTCTTGTACATTATATTTTTGTTGGATACTTCAGCAGCATTTGATGAAGAAGCCATTGATGAAGAAGCCATTGATGAAGATGGGGATTTTGATTTGGGTTTAGGGTTTTGGTATAGGTTGAAGCGTAAGCAAAAACGCATAAGTGTAGTGAGTGTGAAAAGTGTGAAAATGTTGTGATAGGTGGTATTTATAGAAAACCAAAAAAACAAACATTGGGCACATCAATAGACACATACGCACGTTTACACATAGCATTTAATGAAAATAATCATTTCAATTTAAAGATATGACAAATGGGGGGAAATCCAAGAAAAATGAGATTTTCAAAGCAGTACCTCACACGTCAATTCAGTAGAGCACTCCATCTTTTCAGATTCTAAGTGACACGTGTTTGCTTTGTATGTGCATCTGATGTCTCTCAAGAAATGAAACGTTTCCAACGTTCAGATCTTCTGAGTTTGTTAGTTCAGAGTTTCACACACATAAATCAATCAAAGATAAATGAATCAAATAATCAGATGAAATACTTCAGATCTTTAAACATTTTGCATTTGATAAGTTGCCTCTGATGAATATTACTCTGGACAAAAATCCATACAAATATTTTTCAGAATGAACTTAAACCTATCTTCAGCAAGGGGTTTTGTGAAAATATCAGCCCATTGATGATCTGTATCAACAAAAGCTAGATTTATTACACCCTTCTGAACATAGTCTCTGATGAAGTGATGTTTAATTTCTATATGTTTAGCCTTAGAGTGTAAGATTGGATTTTTTGACAAATATATAGCAGAAGTATTATCACAGAAGATAGAAAGATTACTCTCATAGATCTGATAATCTTCTAACTGACTCTTCATCCAGAGCATCTGCGTACAACATCCAGCAGCAGCAATGTATTCTGCCTCTGTAGTTGATAGTGCAATAGTGGGTTGCTTTTTGCTGTACCATGAGATCAAATGACTTCCAAGAAACTGACAGCTTCCAGAAGTGCTTTTACGTTCAACTCTGTCTCCAGCATAATCAGCATCACAGAATCCAACTAACGAAAATTCATCAAATCTTCTGTAACATAGACCCATGTTAGTAGTACCTTTCAGATACCTTAGAATCCTCTTAACAGCTGTTAAGTGTGATTCTCTAGGATCTGATTGGAATCTTGCACATAAGAAGACACTAAACAGAATATCAGGTCTAGAAGCAGTCAAGTATAGAAGAGATCCTATCATACCTCTGTAGAGTTTCTGATCTACCTTCTTACTTACCTCTTCCTTACCAAGAGTGCTTGTAGGGTGCATTGGAGTCTTTGCTATCTTACTATCAACCATGTTAAACTTCTTCAGAAGCTCTTTAACATATTTGGTCTGATGTATGTAGGTGCACTCTGGAGTCTGGTTGACTTGGATTCCCAAAAAGAATCTCAATTCTCCCATCATGCTCATCTCAAACTCTGCCTGCATACATTTAGCAAACTCCTTTCCAAGCATAATATTTGTTGATCCAAAAATAATATCATCTACATATATTTGACAAATCAACAGATCTTTCTTAAGAGTTTTACAGAATAAAGTTGTATCCACTTTTCCTCTGATAAAATTTTTCTCCAGAAGGAAATTGCTCAACCTCTCATACCAAGCTCTAGGAGCTTGTTTTAAACCATAAAGAGATTTCTTTAGTTTAAAAACATGATCTGGAAAGTTTTCACTTTCAAAACCAGGAGGTTGGTGGACATATACTTCCTCTTCTATAATACCATTAAGAAAGGCACTTTTAACATCCATCTGATATAGAGTGATGTTATTCTGTGCAGCAAAAGAAATGAGTAAACGTATAGACTCTAACCTGGCAACAGGAGCATAAGTCTCTGTATAGTCAATTCCTTCTTGCTTATTGTAACCTTGAGCAACCAGCCTTGCCTTATTCCTTTCAACTTCTCCCTTTTCATTCAACTTATTCCTGAAGACCCATTTTGTTCCAATAACATTGAATCCTTTAGGTCTAGGAACCAGATCCCAAACTTCATTTCTGGTGAATTGATTTAGCTCTTCTTGCATGGCAATAATCCATTCATTATCTTTCAGAGCCTCATCCACAGATGTTGGTTCAATTATTGACACTAAGCCAAACCATGAAGATTCAGATGTTCTGAGATAGGATCTTGTCCTGATTGGATCATCTTTCTTTCTAATAATCACATCTTCTGGGTGAGATGCCTTGATTCTGGAAGAAAATCCTCTAACATTTGATCTTTTAGAAATGTGTAAGTTGTCCAATTGAGAAGATAAGGGAATAGCATCTGGAGTTGCTTCAGATTCCTTCTCTTTAGCCTTTTCTGCCTCTGAGCCTTCAGAGTCTGTGAGAATCACTTCTCTATCTGTAGAATTTTCAAACTGCTTTGGCTTTTCAGAGCCAAGCTTATCATCAAATCTTACATGAATAGATTCTTCCACAATCTTTGTTTCAGTATTAAATACTCTGTAGCCTTTAGAGCGTTCAGAATAACCAAGCATGAAACACTTCTGTGCTTTGGAATCAAACTTGTTAAGATTCTCTTTAGTGTTAAGCATATAACAAGTACATCCAAAAGGATGAAAATATGAAATGTTGGGCTTTTTGTTCCTCCACAATTCATAGGGAGTCTTTTTCAGAAGAGGTCTTACAGACACTCTGTTCTGAATATAACAAGCTGTGTTAATTGCTTCTGCCCAAAAAGTGTTTTTCCAGATTTTTCTCATTGATCATGGTTCTGGCCATTTCTTGCAGAGTTCTATTTTTCCTCTCTACAACTCCATTTTGTTGTGGAGTTCTAGGACAGGAAAAATCATGAGCAATGCCATTTTCAGAAAAATATTTTTCAAAATGTTTATTTTCAAATTTGCCACCATGATCACTTCTGACTTTTAGAATTTTGAAATCTTTTTCATTCTGGACTTGCTTGCAGAAGTCAAAGAACACAGAATGTGACTCATCCTTGTGTTTTAAGAACTTTACCCATGTCCATCTACTATAGTCATCAACAATGACTAATCCATACTTCTTGCCTCTGATGGATGCAGTTTTCACTGGTCCAAACAGATCAATATGAAGTAATTCTAGTGGTCTGGAAGTAGAAACAACATTTTTTGATTTAAAAGATGATTTTGAAAACTTCCCTTTTTGGCATGCTTCACAAAGAGCATCTGAGGTGAACTTCAGATTAGGAAGTCCTCTGACAAGATTAAGTTTATTAATCTGAGATATACGTTTCATATTAATATGCCCCAATCTTCTGTGCCAGACCCATTGCTCTTCATTAACAGACAAGAGGCATTTAACATTCTAAACTTTAAGTTCTGAAAGATTTATTTTATAAATGTTGTTTTTCCTCTTACCACTAAATAGGATAGAGCCATCCTTTTGACTAATAGCTTTACAACATTTTTGATTAAAGGTAATATCATAACCATTGTCACTTAATTGACTTATGGACAATAGGTTATGCTTTAAGCCTTCAACAAGTAAAACATTAGTTATAGGGGAAGTTTACCATTTCCAATAGTGCCAGATCCAATGATCTTGCCTTTCTGGTTCCCTCCAAACTTCACGTCACCTCCAGATCTAAGTTCCAGGCTTTGGAACATAGACCTTTCTCCTGTCATGTGTCGTGAGCATCCAGAGTCCAGGTACCATGACTGGTGTCCTGACCTTGTTGCTAAGAACATCTGCAACAGGGATTATTTTGCTCTTAGGTACCCAGATCTTCTTGGGTCCTTTAGGGTTAGTTGGTTTGTAGGTTTGTCTAAACTTCTGTTTTTCAACATAATGTTTATTCTGACTTGCCTTGGGTTTAAACACATAAGTATTCTTCTCAGAGCTTGTGTGTTTAATGTCATTTAAGTGACCAAACTTAAATTGAGAGTACAGAGGTGTCTTCTTGATGAAGAGTTTGTCAACAGATTTTGGATTACTTCCAGAGGAAGATTCATATCCAATACCTCTTTTGTTGTTCCCACTAACACCATAGATCATAGAAGCCATCTTGCTTCTGTCTATGCTCTTAGTAAGGAATCTCTGAAAGCTAGAGTCATATTTTTCTAAAATGTTTTCACATGACTTAGTCTGAGATTCCGATTCTTGTTAAGCTATTTCAAAGTCATTTTTGATTTTCAGATTAATTTCTTTTTGCTCAACAAGTTCTGTCTTCAGAAGATCAATCTCAGATTCAAGACTGCTTTCAGCTTCTTGTATTTGAGTTTGATATTGTTATAGCTTTTCAAAACTTCTGATAACACTTTGATAAGTTCTTCTTTAGTAAGTTTAGCCATTACCTCTTCAGCGTCAGAGTCAGATTCAGAATCAGATTCAGATCCTGAAGTTCCTTCCTCCTAATCTTCTATGTCTTCCATCAAAGCTACATTGGCACATTCTTCTTCTGATTCAGAAGATGATTCAGATTCATCTGAGTCATCCCATGTTGCCATCAAAACCTTCTTCTTTTTGTCAAACTTCTTCTTGGGTTTTTCTCTTTGAAGTTTGGGGCAATCATTCTTGTAATGCCCAGGTTCTTTGCACTCATAGCATACAACTTCTTTCTTGCCTGATCTTCTGTGTCCAGAAGATTCCTTTCTATGATTAGATTTTCTGAAGTTGTTGAACTTCTTTCCCTTGTGCTTCCAGAGTTTGTTGATCCTTCTGGACAGCATGGATTATTCATCTTCTTCAGAAGAAGAAGATCCTTCAGAGCTTTCTTCAATAACCTGCAAAGCTTTAGCATATTTATTATATTTTAAAGCAATAGATTTACCTTTCTCTTTCTTTTGAGGTTCATCTTCCTCAAGCTCAATTTCATGGCTCCTCAGTGAGCTGATGAGTTCTTCAAAAGAGATCTTGTTTATATCTTTATCCATCTTCAAGGTAGTCACCATTGGTCTTCATCTGGTAGGTAGACTTCTAATTATTTTATTTACATGATCTGATGTGGAGTATCCCTTGTCCAGAACTTTTAGACCAGCTGTGAGGATCTGAAATCTAGAAAACATAGTTTCTATATTTTCAGATTCTTCCATTTTGAACGCTTCATACTTCTGTATAAGCGCCAGAGCCTTGGTCTCCTTCACTTGAGAATTTCCCTCATGAGTCATTTTAAGTGACTCAAACATTCCATGAGTTGTTTCTCTGTTAGTAATCTTTTCATACTCAGTATGAGAGATTGCATTAAGCAATATTGTCCTAGCCTTATGGTGATTTTTGAAATCCTTCTTCTGGGCTTCTGTCATTGATTTTCTATCAATTTTCTTGCCATCCTCATTTGTAGGATGTTCATAGCCATCAATGACCAAGTCCCACAAATCAGCATCATAACCAAGGAAGAAACTTTCTATCCTGTCCTTCTAGTAATCAAATTTCTCTCCATCAAACATAGGAGGCTTTGTGCTGATTCTATCCCCTTCATATTTGTTACAGTTGGATGTAGAAGCATCACCCATAATGACAAACAAATATATATCAAAGTAACTTTTCTCACTGGATCTTTACTGACATGGTTAAGTGGTAGCACACGCAGAACCGGAGCTCTGATGCCAACTGAAGGTGAGAAAATACTTAGAAGGAGGGGGGTTGAATAAGTATGACAAATAATCTAATATTCAAACACAGTTATTTTTATCCTGGTTCATTGAACTCAACTACTCCAGTCCACCCTCTCAAGAGTGATTTGCCTTTCTCAGTCAAGGACTTAATCCACTATTTAATCAAACAGATTACAATAGTAACACCTAAGAACAACTGTTCTTAGTCTTCTCAAGAGCTATTGATCCCAACTGGATCCTCTAAAGAAACCTTTTACAATCAATGTAAAACTATTACAAGAGTAAGAATGCTTCTAAAAAGCTATTATCACAACTGTGATATTTCTCTTAAGTTTAAGAACAATGTTACAGTAAATAGAATATAAGAGCTTTTGAGAGATTAACTTTTATAAGAGATTTTTTGCCAGAAATTCATTACTGAAGAAGATGGAGTGGACTTCTTTATATAGGCACTTAGATCCATGAAGTCTTCCCAACGTTGGAGGTTGTGCTGAAAAAGCCTGGTGCCTTTTGTCTTTACGTTGGAGATTGTGCTGAAAAAGCCTGGTGCCTTTTGTCTTCATATTGCAGAAACTTTCCTTAGAATGGAATGCATAGATAAAACCTTTTTGTCTGTGTTCTTGTGTCTATCATAAAAGAGGAAAGAGCTGTTGAGATATGCCAACGGACATATTCAAATCTTCTTCACTAAGTAAGTTCAGCTATCAACATCAGAGTCTGGATCTTTAGAATCTCCAGAGTAGAGATCTTCTGGATCTTCAGAGTCTTGGGATGTTCTTCAGATTATGCTGAATCAGAGTATATGCAGCTTGTGTGCTTGAGCGTGTAGTTCTGTCAGAGCAGAGTCTTCTATATCAGATTCTCAATACTATGCAGTGCAGTATCTTCAGAGTCTTTTGATGACTAAGCTTCTGAACTCTCAGAGTCTTCTATTTTTTAGAGGCTTCTGCTTCAGAATCTTCAGTAGACATCACTCAGATTCTTCTGGAGACAGCGTTCAGATCTTCATTTAAGATGCTCTTGAACCTTTGAAGCCTTTCATAATATCATTGTTCAGATCCAAATTTTCTCTTTAAGAATATTTTCTTTAGTACCTGTAGCAAACAGTCTAGAACAAATTTAGAGTATATAATTCTTGAATACAAAATTCATAAGTGTTATCATCAAAACATAGAGATATTACTAAGAAACAATCTATGTTCTTACTGAAGTTGCACAGGAACATCCACTTGTTGCACAAAGTTGTCGGAGGAATAGTCGAATGTCGAATCAGTCCTTACTTTGAAGCTAGTCATGTGATCCATATCTTTCGTTCTCTTTGCTATCCTTCAATAATACCTCGAGCTTGGTCAGATGGTCGAGATGTCAGCTGACAGACAAAGACAGAAGACCAGAATGAGGACGCAACGGAGAGACACATGCATATGCAAAAATGCTAAATGCAAGATGCTAATGCAGGAATGCAGAATGCAGAAAAATGAAAGGTTTCATGGAACTCAAGTTCTTATAAACGTTATAGAATACCAAAGAAAATTCATTTGTTATTATTATTATTACTATTTTTTTGATATTGGATTATAGGGAAACATTCTTATAAGAGTCCTTACTTAATAGCTAAAAGCTAAGAAAGCCCTAAGGAAGTCCTTCATCGTGCTTTGTTGATCTGCTCTCCTACTTGGATCTTCTTGAATATAAGTCGTCCATGATCAACGTCTAAAGATTAGTTCGATAGAGGAAAATAAATCCTCCATCTCTTCTTTTGTTCTTGTTGGAAGTAAGGGGGGATCCTTTGGATCTTCAACGATAATAAGAGCCTTTTGAACTTCTAATGATCCTCCATGATAGGGGAATCCTCTCGTATTTGTCCTTTTGAGTTTTCTTCAATCTGAGCTCCTACTTCCTTAGGTCATCCAAGTTAGGACTCTTAAAAGAATATTTCAAAATGTTTTTCTTTTGTAATCCCTATTGGTTTCTGTAATGTTTATAAATAACTAGGAATTCCATGAAACCCTACGTAATATGATGCTATGTGAATGCAACAAACACAAGTAGGCACATAGAAACATAAAGATAAACAAACAAAGGGGACCCTAGGTTTGCAACGAGCATGGAGCAGAGGTGTACCCATTCCCAAAGGATGTGGACTAAAGGTTATTGTACTTGCGGAACAAGGTTCTAATAAGGTTCCCAAAGTCATTAGCCCATCTTTCGGATATTATCAACTTCCCAAGTACTCGGGGGTTAATAATATTCTCAAGAGAACTTCTTTTGAGTGCAGTATCGCGTAGCACTATTTCGCGTGTACTCCCTCATAGCCCCACACTACATCCTAATAAAGGTCAAAGTGGGGTTAAGGTAACTATGGTCCTCAATATCATAGGCTCCAACATCGAATATGGTGCATGTTTTCACGATTAAGGACTCGTTCAACAATACAATTTTCGAGAGGGCCTCAATTGAGCGTGATTTTCAAGTCAGCTTGGTCGGGATTCCACCCCCTATAAGCCTTTTTGAACATATCACTGTCCTATCTTAAGTTCACTCAAGTCCGGGTGTAGGACTTTATCTCACCACTCAAAAGTATCAACCCAAAGGTAAGAAACGAACAAGTAAACAATTATACAAATAACAAATATATAAGCAATAAACAAGTAGAAACAAGATAGGGGAAACCCACTGAGTGTCCCCAGGGGAAAACCCGTAGTTACGGAGTATGGACCTATCTTGATGACTTTGAGAAATGTACGCCCTTTTTGTGGCTTTTTATGAAAGTTAATATTTTACTCTGAAATCCATGTTATTTTTCCGTAATATCTTTGGGGTAGAATAAGGGTGTTACAAGTATAAGCTCTTTCATATGAAACTCTTAGATTTTGTGACTTTCATGCATATCAGGTTCTCCCATATAAGCAACAAGTAAGAATATTTGGGTAAGATTGTGTCAAGTCATAATTGTGCTAATAAAATCCTAAGGTATATGATCATGAAATGATAACCAAAGGAAAGTTCCACTAAAGAGTCAAATATTTAAAAACATTAGACATGTCCACTCTCTTCAAAAAACTCGCCGAAGATGAACACTGTCGCGGTGAAAATCGGATACCAAACTATTGATTAGTTTGAATCTTTAATTCATTTTTGCAACCGAACATTGATTTGTCCAAAGGAAGGGATAAAGATAGAAATTCCCACAATGCAATGCAATTGCAAGCTAGAGAGTTATAGGTTCTGGGGTTGGTTAAACTTAGGGAAGGTACTAGCATCCTAAGTTTCTGTAGTACTCTACAGGAACCTCTTGTTTTATATTGTTTATTGCTAAGTGTTTATCTGCTTAATAGTTTAAAGACCCTAGGGGTTTATATCTAAGTATACTCGATAAGATGTCGCATCTTATGCCTACATATCCTTACGGGAGTAGAATCAGAGTATTTGTAGTTCCCCTAAAGGGTTTGAGGAGTTCTTTGACTGTGGTCAAAGTTCCTACGGGTTTAGGGTAGTTGATTGATTGATTTTAGGAGAAGCGATGCGTTATCATTTTAAGGGAGATGTAACCGCCACAGGTTATAGGAAAATAGTCTTTGCATCGTCTTAATAAAAGGGTTCAAGTACTCGGATTGTTTGACGAGTACGCCTTTATCTCTCTTAAGGAAAAGTCCCTACATGTTGATTGTATTGTTGTGGGGTGGAGATTCTATCTCGCTTAAGATGATTTGGCATCTTTCTCTAATGTGTTTGAATATGTTTGTTGTAGTGTTGTTTGAATTTTTTTGTCTATGTTATAAGATAAAGTCCTTCCTATAGGGTAGGATCTAACTTAATTGATCAACTTGAATGGGATCAAGGATCGAGGGGAGGATGATGCAAATGTGAATGCATACGCACGATTGTTGGGATCATGCGCAAGTTCTTCCTTTGGACGGAATGCGATGCGTGAATATAAATTGATAATGTAAATTGTTGAAATGTAAAGTTGCGAATAAAATCATACACATACGTATGAAAACGCTGTAGTGTGTGAGAGTGAAAGTGTCGTGGGTGTGCACGATTGATTATATTTTACGATGTTGATTGATTTTAATAGGATTGCTTTTAAACGAGAGATTGATTTTTAAGACGGGTTTATTTAATATTAAGGCCTAAAGTCGAATGAGGCGCTATAACGATTAATTTATTAGGTAACATAATTTATTTATAAAAGAGCCTAATGTGAGAAATGTAGTAAAGGTTGTTTATTTTTATTCTTAAAAAGTTTTAAATATTTATCATGCAAAATGGTAATTATAAAAGTCTTATTATTTTTATGAGTGAACAAATTATCTAATAACATGTTATCTTTAAAAGATTAATTAATTTAGCACAATGATTTTAGGTGAATAAAGGAAATTGTTATATTGTATTTTTATTAAAAAGCCTAATTATCTTAAGATTGATTTACTAAAAAAAAGTGTAATAGCTCATCATTTATTAAATAAAGTAAAAACCTAAAAACTATATGATGAAAATTAAATAAAAAACAAATTGTTAGAGGTGAGTAGTTATTATTTTCAGGAATTAACTAATCATAATAAGAGTTGTTAGTTATAAATAAATAAAAAGTTAATAAATTATTAGTTTATCAAAAGGTTAATTAGGTAAATGAAAGATTGGTTTAATAAAAGTTAGTTTATTATTTTTTAAAACTTGGTTAACTGATTAATTAACGGGTAGATTATTTGTAAAAAAAGACTAATACCTGAACTGATTAACATAAGCAGTGTGTTGCGGTGGAAATAGGATCACAAACTATTAATGAGTTTGAATCGCAATTCAATTCACAACCGCTCTTTGATTTATCCGAAGGAAAAGGTCAAAAGAGGGAAAACCTATTTTTGCATCGTAAACACAATGCGGGGAAAGATCTAGGGTTCGGGGGTTGGTTAAATTTAGGGAAGGTATTAGCACCCTAAACTTCTATAGTACTCTACAGGAACCTTTTGTTCAGATGTTTACTATTTGCTTTATTTATTTGCTTAAGGTATATGTACAAAGGGTTAGAAGTGAGAAAAGAGACCTAAGGGGTTAATTCTAAGTTTACTCGGCAAGACATCGCATCTTGTGCCTACGTATCCTTACGGGAGTGGAATCAGAGTAATCGTAGTTCCCCTCAAAAGGGAGGTTAGAGACTTCTTGACTGTGGTCAAGGTCTTAAGGGGAATAAACGCATCTTAAGGGCACGCTTACGTGGAGTGTAGAAACTCCAATTCTCTATGTTGAATTGTTAAGTTGTAATTAGGGTTAGATTAGGTTAGGGATTCCGCGGCGGGAAACCCTAAAATGAGCGCGGCGGCTCCTTGACCTAAGGCTAGGGGTAAAATGGTAATTTTGCCTGCGGCGAGGCATTTGTGAAAAGTAGGGTTTGTGAGGTTGTAAGGGTTTGAAGTTTCGAGGACTATTGGCGCGGCGGCCAAAAAGCTAGACCTAATTCCTTCGGAGTGTATAGTGTGACAGAATAACGATAAAGGCGTGAGATAATTGAATCATGCAAACAGAGAGATAATGCCCTAACTAAACCATGCAGGCAGAAACTTAAAGGCAGAAATTAAAGAGCGATTGTTAAGTTCGCGAAGTTACATGAGAGGAGCAGATACAATATGATGATGAAATTTAAATAGAACGATAATGAAATAAATAACAGTGAACGCAATAAACTGCAAAACGAGCCAACACCATTAATGGGCAGAATTGTCAGATGGTGACGAAGTGAAATTATGCATCTTTTTGTGGTTTTATTTTGTGATATAAACTTCAATTTAAATTAAAATGGAATTCTTAATATTAATTTAACTCAAACCCTAAAAACTATTTTAACCTAATTATTATTTTTTTTAAAATGGATTTTAATATGTTTATTTAAAAAAAAAAAGGGTTTTTATTTATCATTATAAAAAGGTTTTTTAATTTTATATAAAAATGGTTTTGTAATTTTATTTTTTAAAAAAACAATTTTAATATTAGTTTAAAAAAGTTTTAATAAACTTTAATTAACTAATTATAAAAAATAAAAAAAGGTAAAAAAAGAAAATAGAAGGGGTTGGGCCGGTCATCACTCCCGGACCCAACCCGGTTGATGTAATTGTAAAAAAAAGACTTTAGGGTTTCACTTCCTATTCTCTTCCCCGCGGCGCATGACCCTTCTTGCTTCTCTTGTCTCTCGCTTGCTTCATCTCTCTCGACTCCTCTCATCTTCCCTGAAAAGAAAAACAATAATCGTGAGAAACATGGTGTGCTTACGTTTTATCTCGTCAGTTGCTTTCGGTAAGAAACGAGGCGATGATGATGCAAATCTGAGCCTCAACGGATGTTTGCCCATCGTTGAATGAAACGGCGCCGGCGGACCTCCTTCGGTGGGTTCTTTTCGTCCTCGCGGTGTTTCTGTCGGTTACGGCGATGATGATGAGGGATCCGCTTCCTCTGAGTCTAGACGGCCTCGTTGATAATCGAGGACGAACTTTGACGATGGTCTCAGCGCTTTATTCGCGGCCGCGTTCTACACTCTATCCCGTTAGGGTTTTGTTCGCGGTTTTGTCCCCTCTCCCTCTAGGGTTTTCGCCGTTAGCCTCTTTCAACAGGGTGAGTTTGTTCCTTTATATACCACTGAATCCATCTGTATTGGGCCTTTGATTCTGTTGGATTTGCGTTATTTTCTGATACTAAATGATATTCTGGATTTGACTTGGGATCATTCCTCTTTTGGATGCGATTTGTATTATTGCTGATTTGATTGGATTTTCTTTTGATATTTGCAGATGTAGACTTGATCCCTGATGGATTCGCAAACGCGGGCTTTTGTGATTTGCTTGCTGACTTTCCTTTTTGGGTTCACTTGATTGGATTTGATTTTTATCGGATGCGGACCCTTGTGATTTGTCTGATATTTGTTTTGAGTCACGTCTTACTTCAGAATTCTTACCTGATGCGAGTTCACTAACATTCTTTTTCTTCTTTCAGATTTGGTATGGATGCTTTGGTTGAATCCAAACTGCCGGGAAGGGTATACGACGATGATGACGCTCTGTCTGAGCCTGATGAGGGAATCGATGATGCCGCGGTTGCCATTATCCATGTTTCGACAGTTGCTTTTGGCTGTTTGAATTTAGTTCAGAACAGGGTTTCTGGGCTTGTAAACTGATGTGGTTCTGATATTGGTTTGATCCCTGGTTATTCATGCCTTGCTGCTGCATTGTCTGATTTTTCTATGTTAGCGACTGGTACACTTACTTGTCGGGGCAATGATGTTCTGAATTGAGCCCTCATGCTCATAGCGATTCGAGGTAGTTTAGGCCGTGGGATTGAACTTTGTTGGCTTTTCATTGTGACTTACACCCTTGGTTGAGACTTGCCCTGAGCTGATGCATGAACCTATCTTGCTTTTTCTGGTATGATTTGTGTTGTTTCTGTGCTTTGTCTGGTTTGTATTTCACGAGTTGTGTTTGTTCATAAGCCCTTGTTACCTGTTTGTGTAGCTTGTAACTTATTTCCCTGTTCTGAGTTTGGTCGATCACTTTGTGGAATCCTGATGTTGTTTTGGTGAATTTCAGGTGTTGGAAAACTTCGAAAGCAACCGTGATTCAGACCTGCCGGCATCCGGGTCAGAATCCGAATTGGTCGTGCTGTTTTACCCTTGTATCAGTTTGGAAAACCAATTGGAACACACTTACTTTCTTCTTCTTATTTCAGAATGGGTGCTTTGAACTGATCCATGCCGCCGGGAAGGTTACACGGTGATGATGACCTTAGGGTCTGAACTGCTATAGTGAGCTGACAGTTTGCACGAAATTACCGTATGCTATAATTCGATGTTCGGTAGGGAGTTGGTAACGGCTTCGGCCGTGGCTCTCCCAGCCGCTCGAATTTTCATGCCCGATGATGAATAAAAAACTGAGGGCTGAACTTCTTTCAATTCATCCTGTTTTGTTATTTCTGGCTCGCGTCCGCAATCGCGTTCGAATTACTGACTGTTCCTTCATTTTGACAGGTAGAATACGGTTGAGATGCCCAGTGCTTAGGCTGACTTCTTCTGTTGTATTGCAGGGAAACAACTTATAGTCGGCGGCCGAAGGTCGTGGGCAACTGGCGAAATATTTTAAGGCGTGGAGATTTGTAGTGATGAGATGATCAGACTATGAACAACATTGGCTGAACTTATTTATTCAAAACCTTATGTAGAGTGCTCTGGAAAACTTGTTGATCAGCTTTGTAGTGTATTATTTGGAATTATGGCTCAAACTGAATTTTGCACCATTCCTTATATTGAATAAAATCAATACTTTGTGCATATTTGAAACGTACCACCCTTTTATATAAAATCAACCTATGAATGTTGCCGGCTGTTTGAAATAATAAATATCCAACAGAGGTATTATCCTCTCATATAGCATGTTTTCTTTATCATAACCAGTGAGCACTCAAACCACGAATTGGACTTGTATATAAATATGGGTATCTCACATGACTTTGCTGAAAACAAAAGCCAAACGTGGGATTGAACCTCAGCTAGCAACATCCTTTATTAATATCATCCCATTGTCGTTCTGGACCAACCGCGGACACGCGCCAAAACCTCAACAATCCATTTTTAAGTAACAAATTGCCTGTGTTTAGAGCAGCCCGACTTAACATTAAATATTTAATTAACTTCCACTAATCAAATAACTCAATATTCATGAACAAAGACTCCTGCAAGCGCTCGAATCCCATTTTGGCGCTTCAGTATCAGAAACAAATTCGTTTAGGAGTGACTTAAAATAGACCACGAGCTATGAACAACCCAAATCCAGTTGTATTTCTGACAAGGTTTCCTGATACCAACCAAACTACACCGATGCCTTGATATAAGCAAACCACATATCAAATAAATGCCTCAGAATAATGTTGACATTGCCTCAAGACCTAACGACAATCCCTCTTCGAGAAATGGCAGAGTCAGCGTGAAAATGACCAAAATGCCCCTGGAACTAATCCTGCAAAACAAACACCTCCATGACTTGATAGTGGTTAGCGGATGCACAGATGAGATGCTATGCGAAATGACTGACTAAATATAAGGGAAAAATTTGGGGTATTACAGTTGCCCCTATTTAAATAGCTACACCGGATGATTTGAGTGGCGGAGACTCGAGGAATCATGGTGGAGGAATTTAAATATAGATAACCGAAAATTTTGCCCTTATATGTGGCGATATGCAATGCTATGGACCAAGCGAGAACAGACTAATGCAGACGATGCCATGAATATGATATGATGCGTATGCTGGAATGATGAATGTGACAATGCTGACAAATACGACGACACAGGGACAGACGCTACGAGAAGAACACACTGGGGAAAACGACGCGCTGGGACACAATACAACCTGGGGAATTCTAAAATGATGGTCAACTGATGCGAGCACGACCAATTGTCATTTTTAGAACGGGAACGAGATTCTCAAATGGAGATGGCACCTATGAGACGGCCTCCACTAGGGAATCTAAAAATAAAACTGGATCACGTACAATTGCAAGATCAATCACAGAATGCATGGAGCATTGAGCAAAGAATAACATCCAAGCTTCTGTAACCTATCCCTCGTGACGGGATCAAACGGACTTTTTGGGAATCCGGAGCAAATATACAGGGTAAAAACCGGCAGTATGCCAAAATAAATGGACTTTAAGAATAAGATCCTTAAATGGAGATGGCACCTATGAGATGACCTCCACTTGGGAATGTCTAATAATAAAACTGGATCTACACGATTGCAAGATCGATTACAGAATGCTGGAGCATTGAGCAAAGAATAACATCCAAGCTTCTATAACCTATCCCTCGTGATGGGATCAAATGGATTTTTCAGAAATCCATATCATATACAGGGTAACGACCAGCTGTATGCCAAAATAAATGGACTTTGATAGGAAATGCCCCGATAAGCTTCTCGAGGGAGAACTGTCACTTATCGTTGGAAGGGACTTACATGCCAAAATGGATAAGCACTCAAATGAAGAGGCTGCTGCTTATCTGATATATAAATCTTCTCATATTTAAGGTCGGCGCCTGGAATACGATTCTGATTCTTCTTTTACTAAAGGGTAAATGAACTTCTTCATACTTCAAGATCGTGCTCTCCTGAATATGATTTCGCTCCTTCTTTTACTAAAGGGTAAATGAACTTCTTCATACTTCAAGATCGTGCTCTCCTGAATATGATTCCGCTCCTTCTTTTACTAAAGGGTAAATGAACTTATTCATACTTCAAGATCGTGCTCTCCTGAATATGATTCCGCTCCTTCTTTTACTAAAGGGTAAATGAACTTCTTCATACTTCAAGATCATGCTCTCCTGAATATGATTCTGCTCCTTCTTTTACTAAAGGGTAAATGAACTTCTTCATACTTCAAGATCGTGCTCTCCTGAATATGATTCCGCTCCTTCTTTTACTAAAGGGTAAATGAACTTCTTCATACTTCAAGATCGTGCTCTCCTGAATATGATTCGGTTCAAACCTCCCCATACTTCAAGACGACAAGGAAAATGGAAGCCCAACTGCTCAATGGAGATGGCCATTTGCTGCGAGTCATAACGAAGATAGGATCGGCTTCTCAGGCGAGAAATGTCGCTTATTTTGCAAGAGTAGCAATGATAAGCTTCTCATGTAAGAACTGCTTGTAGAGGTGATAACAGATGATGATAAGCTTCTCGGCAGAGAACTGGTGCTGATCGATGATAAGCTTCTCAGGTGAGAACAGGTGCTGATCGATTGTGATAAGCTTCTCTTGTGAGAACAGGCGCGTATCTTGTTGTGTAAGGTTGTTATATCGATAGGCTTCTCAGGCGAGAAATGTCGCATACCGATGCTGTAAGATGTAGGATTGTTATATCGATAGGCTTCTCAGGCGAGAAATGTCGCTTCTCGGCGGAGAACTGGTGCTGATCGATGATAAGCTTCTCAGGTGAGAACAGGTGCTGATCGATTGTGATAAGCTTCTCTTGTGAGAACAGGCGCGTATCTTGTTGTGTAAGGTTGTTATATCGATAGGCTTCTCAGGAGAGAAATGTCGCATACCGATGCTGTAAGATGTAGGATTGTTATATCGATAGGCTTCTCAGGCGAGAAATGTCGCATACCGATGTTGTAAGATGTAAAGTGTTGTACCGATAGATTTTCCAGGCGTGAACCGGCGTGTATCTGTAAAGGATTGTTGCTTGGTATTCTCGAAAGATAGTGCAAAATAAATGCACATCCGGGTACGGTGATAAGCTTCTCAGGCGAGAACAGCCGCGTATCTGCCAAGGTAGGGTGAAAATTTTAGACGGTGCAAAATAAATGCATGTCCGGTTGGGCTCGACGACCGACAAGACTGAGATTCAATCTAGGATCGAGCTAGAAAGAGGACTGGTAATCAAGACTCCATCGAGGGAATGATCTCGAAGGGTAAATATCTAATCCTGGCGAGGAAAGATAGCTGAAGTAACCGTCATCCACGAGGATCGAGCTCTGTGGGGAAACTGGAAACAAGTAGGTATTTTATGCTTAGGGCTGACAATCTATTTGGAGAGAATGGACAAACCCCAGTTACTCGGCGGTAACAACCAAATGATGGTGAAACACAATGAACCTGTGAATGCTAACGCATATGTTTAATATGAATGTATGTTAATGTCTATGTATGTAGTTAAATATGCAGGATGTAGTGGAATGAGTATGTAATGAGTATGTGTATGAAATATGAAATAGACATGTGATGCTTATGCCCCTGCGTATGCTGACGAAACAGACTAGAGACGGGACGAGAGATGAAATAAACATCTCGACGGAGATACCCTGCATTCTCTGCAACCAATACGTCAATCATGGGTGAGAAAGATCAATGGTAGAACCAAATCTGGTTTCAGAATTCTGACTTCTCTGGGGAGAAGGTAATCTGCTTGGGTGAACAATATCATGTCTTCACATGGGGAGAAGAAAACCTGAGGGACACTTTCGAGTTACCCCAGAAAAAGTTGTCAGCTTATAGTCTCGCTGGGGACTGTGATGAGGCAATAGTTTAGGAGCCTGTTGCAACACTGAGATTTACTGGGGAATGAAGGCCGCCGTGAGTAAAATCCATCGGGTGCATGAAGAAAAGTTGTGAAACCACATGGTTTTGATCTTGAAGGACCTTATAGTAGTCGCCATTTGTTTCCTGAAACACGGTGCCCCAGGATACTTGCGTTGTGAGGTATGGTCATCTCAAGAGGATTTTATAGAGAACACGGAGTCTGGTTGCCCCAGTGTTTTCAAACTCTTTGAGAGATTCGTCAGGTATGGCACAAATTAAGCGTGTCACGAAGAAATCTTTGAGAAATAGCTCCTTAAGAGCGTCAGACTCGCGTTGGTAAGCGAATTGGGAAACTGCCTCCCCCTGTTTAGCAGGATCTTCAAGTTCCACGGGTTATGTCCATATGTAAATCTCTAAGATATCAAGCAAAGTCGTCATGCCTGAAATGCCTATCCTGAGCTTGTCAATGCACACATATATTTGTCTTGAATTTTTTTGTTTTGAAAAAGATATCGCAATAACTTGTGATCGAAATCACTAGTCAGGATATAAGTTTTAATTATAATGCCAACATGAGATTTTTCTGAGCATAGCTCGTAGGAGTCAGGAAACGTGATCTTGTCGAGTATGCTTTCAACCGAAGTCCTACCTCAATTAGGTCTTTTAAAGGTTGTATCATGGCTCAGTTCACGGTTTAAGAAACAAAGGATAAAGGCTCAAAGTTATATTTGTACCCACCCCTTCTTCGTGATGTTCTCCAATCCTAATTCAGTTAATCGGATACGAACGCTCATATCTCAAGCGGATTTGCTATGGTCGAGAACTTATCAAGGCTTTGGACATGGCAGTCACTCACCTATTTCTAATGGCAATTCGGTCACACGACTTTATTCTTTGTTGTTCTTATTCCCTAACTTTTGCCTGGACAACGTCTTCTGATCTGACTTTGGAGTCCAGCGGGATGCCCCAGTTTTGCCTAAGTCTCCTTCATAGGTTTTGACTTAGCGGGCTCTTATTTTTGAATAATCTTTTATGCACAAGTCGTGTAAATCTTTTGGAAGGCTCGTGACTGCCCCACTCCATAGGTAACCGAGGGATAGTCATTGTATTGGACTTCTTAAGATGCTAAGGATAAATTCTCGAAGGTTTGCTTACTTTTTGAGAGTCTAAGCGCTCGATTGGTTTAACTGAAACCTACCCTGCCCCAGGTTAGGATGAAGGTTCATAAAAAAAGAAAAACTCCTACTTCAAGGCTCACAGAGGTTGACTATGGATTAACATCCTTATATCTCCAGTGTTTGGGATTTGAAACAATGCCTTACATCATCAGCGGGTTTTAATTGAAAGCATACGACAAGAAATCTGACGTTTTGGGTTCGTCATCCTCCCCCCAATTCTCCATCGGAACAAGAGATCGGGTAAAGTTGTCATTGTAATTTATGAAAAATATTTTTGAATGAGTGAAACGAATGGATTTATTTAAGACAAACACATGCGTTGCATTAATTAATCAAAGATAAACAAGTTCGTACATGCTAAATATGCTTAATCAAAGAGAAATACATATAAATAAACAAATGAACTGTCGGAAAAATCCTTCTAAATGTTTATGAAATCTTGCATTCAAGAGTAACGGTTCCCTTTGGCGGAGCCTCAATGGAAAGGACGTCTGGTTTACGATTACTGCGAGTCGTCATGGCTTGCCCCAGTTATGCTGGTCACATCTTCAACAGTTTTCAGTCGTTGCTTCAAAATAACTTTCCCAGATTCTTTGTTGATCCCGGTCATATCATCTTGAGGGTTACTGAAATGAAGCGAGCTAGGCCTTTGAATAATTACTGGATTCGGCTGATTTGCCACAGGAGTAGCATGCTTTGCAGAATTTGAGCCTGACAAGCGGGAAACCCCGAGAGGAGTTTCGATCTTCGGCTGAGCATCGCTAAAAGACAACTTCTTCGTTTCTAGCAAATTCCTGACAACTTTTTTAAGAGCGTAGTAATTCTCTAGATCATGGTCGGGCGCACCCTCATGAAATAAACAATGAGCGGCAGCGTTGTAACCTGCAGGTAACGGATTAGGCGGAGGACCCAAAGCACGGGCGGTAATCAGACCCTGTTGTACCAAATGGGAGTATAACTCAGTGAAAGTCATCGGAATTGGAGGACAAGGCTTATACTGACTCTTACGGAGATAAGGAACCTGATCCTGTGATTGCTGGTGAACAGGAGCGTTGGGCACTCGTTGACTGTTGACAGGAACTAGCATGGGCGGATAACCGGAAGGTTGTTGATAACTCGGTGCTTGATATACCGGAGCTGACTGCACAGGCTGGTATGTAGAAAACCGCTGATCGAAAGGAGGCGCAACAGTAGCTACATAGGGTTGTTGAACATATGGAAACGGATAACCTTGAACATAACTCTGCTGATGTTGCCAAGGTTGAGGAGTAGCTGTTTTGCGGTTCCTCGAACGTGCAGGTCCTTTACCATGGTCGGAGTTAGGAGTTTTTCACTTTGGAGGGGTAGCTCGTCGAACTGGTTGAGCACTAGGAGGCACCAAACCGGATTGAAGACCATGAGGAGGTACATTCTCGACAGTAACAGCTGGTTGAGGTTCCATAACGGTATTAGTCTCAGAAACAACAGTAGACTGAGCATCCACCTTCACACTAAGAGCTCGTAACACCTCCAAAATCTGCCCTACACTTCCTCGAAGATCTTCGAGTTCATGGCTGACACGGTTGATCTCTTGGTTTTGATCTTCCATCTTTATGAAGGGTCGTATTGATGCAGAGAACTTAGGGTGACAAAACTGGAAGGCGAGAGAACCGAACATGAGAAAACGGAAGACACATGCAATGCAAGAAACATATGATGCTATAATGCGAATGCAAATGAAGATTTCACGAAATTCAAATATTTACGAATATTGCGGAATACCAAAGAAAATTTTAATTTATTGAAGACAGATTACAAATAATATTCTTGCAACCAAAATAACTAAATAAAAGCCTAGAAAGTCCTAGAGAAGCGTCTTCCACAACTTCAGTGAGCAGACGGAGATCCGGAGGAAAATAAATATTCGTAGAGCCTCCTCTTCTTGTAGGATTGTATCTCATCATTCTTCGACTGAATTTGCTTTTGAAGTTCTTCGTACTTGCTGACCATCACATGGTATTTTTTCTTCCATGATTCTGCTTCGCATTGTGATTTCTTCAAAGTGATCTTCAAAGTCTCAGCTTCAGTCATGAAATACTGGACAGGTTCTTCTCTTTGAGGTAAAGGATCTTGGCGAGAGTAGGGCATCTTCAACTCAATAGCTCTTCCTTGAACCCATTGAAGGTATGGTTCCATAGACACACAATTAGGTCTGCCCAAACTTTCTTTGTCTTTCCTATGCAGATGATTCCAAGAAGATAGAATCTGATCTTGAAGCTTTTTGTCGTCTTTGAAAAAGATTTTCTCCACATGAATACCTTTAGGCAGTTCCTTCAAGGGGTATCCCAGCTGTCGGCGAGCTAAGACTGGATTGTAGCTAATTCCTCCATTGAAACTGAGCAAAGGCACATTGTTGAAATTTCCACAACTATCAATGATCGATATCCCATCGTACATGCGATTATACCAATAAATATCAGAGTGAGTTAAAGCCATAACTTTTTGCAACCAACGTTCTTGATTAGGTCTCCAGAACGGACCGGACTTGGGTAAGTGAGAAATAAACCACTTGTATAGTAATGGCACACAACATGTAATCATTCCTCCACCATGAAAGTTTCGGAGATGTACTGAATGATAAGTATTACCCAATAGTGTTGGAACTGGATTTCTCCTCATGAAGGTCTTGATTGCATTAAGGTCCACAAACCCCTCAAAACTAGGAAAAAGCAGCAACCCATAAATAAGCAAGGCAAATATTGTCTCAAAGGCAAACATGTCTTTATGATCGGCATAAAATTGGGCCTTCTTAATTAGAAAGTCCCTGAGAAAACTGGAGGTCCCCCCTTTGGTGATCATATTGTTTCTGACATCGGATATCCTTAGACAAATGGCTTTAGCAATATCTCGTTCTTTAGGGTCTTCCTCCAAGAAAGGGAATGGAGACTTATCCAAGATAGGTAATCCCACCAACTGAGAGTACTCTTCTAGGGTAGGTAATAGCTGATAATCTGGAAAGGTGAAGCAATGATAATCTGGATCATAACTGTAGCAAAGTCGCAAGAAGTCCTTCGTTTACTTGGACCTTCAACAAAGACAATAGCCTTCCATATCTGTTTTGGAATTTTTCTTGATCCTGAACCAAATCCCTTAGCTTCTCTAGGACTTCCAAATTAAAACCCCTAAAAGTAAATTTCAAAGTATGCCTTCTATGGTGATCCATGGTATCCTGCAATGTTCATAAATAGAGTTTGAATTCCATAAAGTCCTAGGTTAGAGGAACGTGAGCGGAGTTAAGGTCTACCCATCCCAAAAAGGAGTGTACGATAGGTTAGTCGTACCTGCAGAACAAGGTTCTAAAAAGTGCCCAAAGTCATCAGCCCATCTTTCGGATATTATCAACCTTCCGACTGACTCGGGGGTTAATAATATTCTCAAGAGAACCTCTTTTGAGTGTAGTATTGCGTAGCAACCATTGTAGGACTACTCCCACATAGTTCCCGCACTACGTCCTAAATAAGGCCGAGGTGGTGTAAAGGTACTACGGTTCCTAATATCACAGACTCCAATCGACCATGGAAAAAGTTTTCACGATTACTCGTTCAACCGAACCATTTTCGAAAAGGTCTCAACTGAGCGGTGATTCTCGAATCAGCTTGGTCGGGATTCAACTCCCTATAAGCCTCATCGAATATATCCCCATCCTATAATAATGTCACTAGTCCGGGCGTAGGACTTATCTCACAACACAAGGAACAGTCCCAAAATCAAAGTATAGTATATACATGCAAATGAATAGTAAAGCGAAACATAATAAATGTGAACAAATTAGGGATAACCCTCAAAAGTTTAGAAAGTCCCCAGTGAAGTCGCCATTTTCTGTTGCGGTGGAAATAGGATCACAAACTATTAATGAGTTTGAATCGCAATTCAATTCACAACCGCTCTTTGATTTATCCGAAGGAAAAGGTCAAAAGAGGGAAAACCTATTTTTGCATCGTAAACACAATGCGGGGAAAGATCTAGGGTTTGGGGGTTGGTTAAATTTAGGGAAGGTATTAGCACCCTAAACTTCTGTAGTACTCTACAGGAACCTTTTGTTCAGATGTTTACTATTTGCTTTATTTATTTGCTTAAGGTATATGTTGCGGTGGAAATAGGATCACAAACTATTAATTAGTTTGAATTGCAATTCAATTCACAACCGCTCTTTGATTTATCCGAAGGAAAAGGTCAAAAAGGGAAAACCTATTTTTGCATCGTAAACACAATGCGGGGAAAGATCTAGGGTTCGGGGGTTGGTTAAATTTAGGGAAGGTATTAGCACCCTAAACTTCTGTAGTACTCTACAGGAACCTTTTGTTCAAATGTTTACTATTTGCTTTATTCATTTGCTTAAGATATATATACAAAAGATTAAAAGTGAGAAAAGAGACCTAAGGGGTTAATTCTAAGTTTACTCGGCAAGACATCGCATCTTGTGCCTACGTATCCTTACGGGAGTGGAATCAGAGTAATCGTAGTTCCCCTCAAAAGGGAGGTTAGAGACTTCTTGACTGTGGTCAAGGTCTCAAGGGGAATAAACATGTCTTAAGGGCACGCTTACGCGGAGTGTAGAAACTCCAAATCTCTACGTTGCAATGTTAAGTTGTCATTAGGGTTAAATTAGGGATTCCACGGCGGGAAACCCTAAAATGAGCGCGGCGGCTCTTTGGCCTAATGCTAGGGGTAAAATTGTAATCTTGCCTGTGGCGAGGCATTTGTGAAAAATTAGGGTTTGTAAGGTGTAAGGGTTGAAGTTGAGGACTATTGGCGCGGCGACCAAAAGCTAGACCTAACCTTCGGATGAGTATAATTTGACAAAGGTATTGATGAAGAGGTGTGAGAGATTTAAATCATGCAAGCGGAAATAAAATGCGGAAAGTAAACGCGATTGTTGGTTCGCGAGGTTACAACCAAGAAACAGATACAATATGATAATGAATTTTGAATTGATAAAACAAATAACAGCAAACATAATAAACTGCAAAACGAACAAACAACGTTAGTGGGCAGGATCAGACGGCAAATTATGAGATGATGGAAAATAAAAAGTGCCAGATTCGAGATTTTCTGACATGAAGAGAAAGTTTTTGGTTTAGGCTTAAAAGGGAGTTTTAATGTTAAATGTATATATAAAAAATTAAATTTAATCATAGTTTGGTTTTTTTTTAAAAAAAGCTTTATGTTATTATAAAAAATTTGTTTATTATTAAAAAACATTTTAATTAGTACAAAAAAAATCCAGTTGTTATTTTTTAAAAAAAACAGTTTTTACTATTAATTGGAAAAAGATTTTAATGCTATTTAAAAAAAACCAATTTTAATATTTAATTAGAAAAAGATTTTAATAATATTTAAAATAATAATAAACAAAATAAAAATAGAAAAATAAAGGGGGTTGGGCCGGTAGTTACATCCGGACCCAACCCGGTCGTGTACAGCTAGTAACCAGAAGGCACATGAATTAGGGCTTCAACCCTAATTCTTCTCGCGGCGCATTTTTTCGTTTCATCTTCTCCGTGCTTTGCCTCATCCTTTGTTTCGCTTTCTCCTTTCTCTTCCACTATCCATGATGAAATCCTGAAAAACCAGTGGTAAACATCAGATGTAAGGATGAAAGATGATTCCTTGCTTACGTTTGACGGTGGTATCGGCGATTGACGGATGATGGGGCGATGATAATGATGCTCCGAGTCTTGAGATTGTTTGCTCGCCGTTCAGATGAGCGGCGCTGGTGAAATTTCTTCAAGAGATCTCGTTCGTGTTTTGGCGATGAGCTTCGATGATCTTCTCCTCGCCGCCGTTTTCACACTCTCGCTTACTTTGTCTCTGTCTCGTAGTCGCTAGGGTTCTTCGTCTCCCCTTTTCCAAAGGTGAACTCGTTCCTCTTTATACCTTTTCTCTGATTTTTTGGGCTTGGATATTAGGGCTCTTACGTTATTTCTTTCACTGAGATTTGATTTTTGTTGATTGGGATTTGATTTGTTCTGATTTTGATATTGATTTTGTTGAGTTTTTAGAACCGGATATCATTTTGATGCGTTTTTTGATTTGGTTCGAAACCTTCCATTTTTAGTTCGATTGATTGGATTCACCAATTTGCTTTGGATATTTGCAGATGCGGATTCGTTTTGGATATCGTGATTATTTACTCTGATTCCATTTGAACTGCGTCGTGATAAACTGAATCATTTTTTTCCTCTGATACAGATTTACTTGTGAACTTGGGCTACAGATTTGGCTGTGATATGTAAACTGAGCCCCGATGCTTGTGCTTTGATTCCACGATAGTTGAACCGTCCCCTGCTGATACCACTTTCAGCTTTATTGGGTGTCCTTGAGTTTACACCTTGTGAATTATTTGGCTGAAACTTCTTCTCATCGATTGCCTCTCTAATGCACTCTTGTCTTTGATAAGCCACGAACTTAGGGCTATGATGCTCTGACTGAGCCCTCACCTTGCTGTATTCGATTTTTCTTATGTACCACGAGCTTGGTTGTGACTGGTGCGATTTGTGCTCGTCCTGTTCTGATACATGGTGATCTTTCTGATGTAATTTCGCTCGCAGGTGTTGAAACTCAAACGCCTATAATACCCCAAATTTTACCCTTATATTTAGCCAGTCATTTCGCATATCATCTCATATGAACATTTGCTAACCACTAACAAGTTATGGAGGTGTCTGTTTTGCAGATTTGGTCCCAGGGGTATTTTGGTCATTTCACGCAAATTCTGCTAATTTCTTGGAAACGGGCTGTTATTACGTTCTGAGGCATTTATTTGCCATTTGGGTCATGGTACCAGTATGCTTTGTCAGAAATATGATCGGACTCGGGGCCGTGCTTTGTTTTGAAACGTTTCCAAACAGTTTTGTTTCCTTTTATAAAGTTGGGTTGAAAAGGAAGTGGATACTGTTAAGGTTATCGTGAGAGGTGATGTGATCAACGAGGTTTTAATTGGAATTTGTTTGGATACAATCATATGGCGGGGTATCATTTATAAAAGGCAAAGGAGAGGTTAAGTTTTAATATTTGTGAGCTTTTATTCATGAATGTTCATAAGCTACAAATCAAAGTTGAATTTAAATAATTTATGGATGATTATTCATGGATATTTAAATTCATAATTGAGAAAATAGAAATGAATATTTACTGGATTTTATTTCATAAACATCTAGAATTACAAGTTGAAATGGAAGTAATATTTGGGTTTTATTCATGATAATCTTTCATTTACAAAAGGATTATACATTTACAATGAGTATCTATCCTAAATCCTAAAAGTTCCTAAGGGTCTTCATGCTGTCTTTAAGCTTCGCCGCAAATCTCGACTAACCTGCACATCAAAGCAAAACAAACAATAGAAAAAAGGGTTAGAAGATGCTTTTGACACTCTCAGAACGATGTCATCATCGAGTGCCGGGAGTGGCACAACCGAAGCTGCGACCTACCCCCGTTACCAATCCGCGCCGTAGGCGTCAGATCAGGTAACACCTGTTCTTAATCGTTGCGGGACATCCGAGAGATAGAAAAAATAAAAGAAGTGGGGCTGATTCGTTTTTCCAAACTGATACGAGAATAAGGCAACATAGGCAAGTTTTGGACTCAAACCCGGATGCCGGCAGGTTTGGGTCACCTTGGTTTCAAAACTTCCAACACCTGAAAAGCCACAAACGCATCAATGTCAAGATTCAGAATTTGGGAACTCAAAACCTATATAGTTCAGGAGCAGCATCAGTTCTGAAACATGTACAGAAAAATGAGACGCAACAAGCTGCGGCAAAATAACATAGGACAAGGTACCACAAAATTCAGCAACATCAGTTAAAGGCAAGTCCCCATTCAAAACAGTTTCAATGGCAAGCAACACATAAGTGAGCACCAGCACAAGATCATAGCGAAACCATACTCAGTTCATGAAACAAACAAGTGCACGAACACAGGGCTCGTCACCAATTTAATCAGAAGCAAAAACATAAAACACAAGTCAGGGTTATAGTATCCTGTTCCAAATGGTTCAGACCCTAAAGTCATCATCACCGGGTAATCCTTCTCCATGGCTTTGACCTGGAAATAACCACACCATCAGTTGCCCTCTGAAAGAAGAAAAAGAAGGGTCAGTGAACTTGTATCAGAAAACGAATCAGAGTCGATGCTAATATCTGAAACAACAATAACAAGGTAATAAACCAAGGCATAAGCAGTTCATAAACAGAGTCAAGATGTATCAGTTGTGACAAAAGACGAAGCTGCAAGCCAAACGAGAAAACAGCAAGATCGAGCCAATTCAAGACTAAAAAACCATGATGCAGGATTTAGATCAGAGTCCATATTACCACTTGGAAAAGCAGCAGTCAAAAGGACCGTTCTTGCAACCAAACAGGATATCAAAGTGTAGTTATCAAATCGCCACCAAACAAAGCATAGCGCAGGACGGGGCTCAGTCGAGAGCATCATCGCCCCAACGAGTACACAAGCACATGGCTCGGTTAACCAAATACCATAACTCAAATCATCATCGACCAAATCGCGTAAGTGTATCAAGGCAGCATTAAGCATTCGTAGTTGGACACAAAGGCCCATAATGTCAGCTCTAAAACACAAAAGTCAAACAACATCAGCAGTCCAAACTCATAGCAGAACTTAAGACTAAAGCAAGTCAACTGCACAAAATTGGAGCAGAAAAATCAAAACAGCTCAGATTCGTAAGAAAAGAAGCCAGTTCAGTTCACATTCATAAAACAGAGAACCCAGTTCAACTGCACTGAAATTGAATTACCAACAGGTCAACTGAGCTTGCCTCGAATAAGATCCCAACGGGCCAAATTCTGAAAAATTAACAAGTGAAATAACATCAGAAAAAGTTTGTCTCAAACCATAAAACAAAGCGTTTGAGTTTCAACACCTGCGAGCGAAATTACATCAGAAAGATCACCATGTATCAGAACAGGACGAGCACAAATCGCACCAGTCACAACCAAGCTCGTGGTACATAAGAAAAATCGAATACAGCAAGGTGAGGGCTCAGTCAGAGCATCATAGCCCTAAGTTCGTGGCTTATCAAGGACAAGAGTGCATTAGAGAGGCAATCGATGAGAAGAAGTTTCAGCCAAATAATTCACAAGGTGTAAACTCAAGGACACCCAATAAAGCTGAAAGTGGTATCAGCAGGGGACGGTTCAACTATCGTGGAATCAAAGCACAAGCATCGGGGCTCAGTTTACATATCACAGCCAAATCTGTAGCCCAAGTTCACAAGTAAATCTGTATCAGAGGAAAAAAATGATTCAGTTTATCACGACGCAGTTCAAATGGAATCAGAGTAAATAATCACGATATCCAAAACGAATCCGCATCTGCAAATATCCAAAGCAAATTGGTGAATCCAATCAATCGAACTAAAAATGGAAGGTTTCGAACCAAATCAAAAAACGCATCAAAATGATATCCGGTTCTAAAAACTCAACAAAATCAATATCAAAATCAGAACAAATCAAATCCCAATCAACAAAAATCAAATCTCAGTGAAAGAAATAACGTAAGAGCCCCAATATCCAAGCCCAAAAAATCAGAGAAAAGGTATAAAGAGGAACTAGTTCACCTTTGGAAAAGGGGGGACGAAGAACCCTAGCGACTACGAGACAGAGACAAAGTAAGCGAGAGTGTGAAAACGGCGGCGAGGAGAAGATCATCGAAGCTCATCGCCAAAACACGAACGAGATCTCTTGAAGAAAGTTCACCAGCGCCGCTCATCTGAACGGCGAGCAAACAATCTCAAGACTCGGAGCATCATTATCATCGCCCCATCATCCGTCAATCGCCGATACCACCGTCAAACGTAAGCAAGGAATCATCTTTCATCTTTACATCTGATGTTTACCACTGGTTTTTCAGGATTTCATCATGGATAGTGGAAGAGAAAGGCGAAAGCGAAACAAAGGATGAGGCAAAGCACGGAGAAGATGAAACGAAAAAATGCGTCGCGAGAAGAATTAGGGTTGAAGCCCTAATTCATGTGCCTTCTGGTTACTAGCTGTACACGACCGGGTTGGGTCCGGATGTAACTACCGGCCCAACCCCCTTTATTTTTCTATTTTTATTTTGTTTATTATTATTTTAAATATTATTAAAATCTTTTTCTAATTAAATATTAAAATTGGTTTTTTTTAAATAGCATTAAAATCTTTTTCCAATTAATAGTAAAAACTGTTTTTTTTAAAAAATAACAACTGGATTTTTTTTGTACTAATTAAAATGTTTTTTAATAATAAACAAATTTTTTATAATAACATAAAGCTTTTTTTAAAAAAAAACCAAACTATGATTAAATTTAATTTTTTATATATACATTTAACATTAAAACTCCCTTTTAAGCCTAAACCAAAAACTTTCTCTTCATGTCAGAAAATCTCGAATCTGGCACTTTTTATTTTCCATCATCTCATAATTTGCCGTCTGATCCTGCCCACTAACGTTGTTTGTTCGTTTTGCAGTTTATTATGTTTGCTGTTATTTGTTTTATCAATTCAAAATTCATTATCATATTGTATCTGTTTCTTGGTTGTAACCTCGCGAACCAACAATCGCGTTTACTTTCCGCATTTTATTTCCGCTTGCATGATTTAAATCTCTCACACCTCTTCATCAATACCTTTGTCAAATTATACTCATCCGAAGGTTAGGTCTAGCTTTTGGTCGCCGCGCCAATAGTCCTCAACTTCAACCCTTACACCTTACAAACCCTAATTTTTCACAAATGCCTCGCCACAGGCAAGATTACAATTTTACCCCTAGCATTAGGCCAAAGAGCCGCCGCGCTCATTTTAGGGTTTCCCGCCGTGGAATCCCTAATTTAACCCTAATGACAACTTAACATTGCAACGTAGAGATTTGGAGTTTCTACACTCCGCGTAAGCGTGCCCTTAAGACATGTTTATTCCCCTTGAGACCTTGACCACAGTCAAGAAGTCTCTAACCTCCCTTTTGAGGGGAACTACGATTACTCTGATTCCACTCCCGTAAGGATACGTAGGCACAAGATGCGATGTCTTGCCGAGTAAACTTAGAATTAACCCCTTAGGTCTCTTTTCTCACTTTTAATCTTTTGTATATATATCTTAAGCAAATGAATAAAGCAAATAGTAAACATTTGAACAAAAGGTTCCTGTAGAGTACTACAGAAGTTTAGGGTGCTAATACCTTCCCTAAATTTAACCAACCCCCGAACCCTAGATCTTTCCCCGCATTGTGTTTACGATGCAAAAATAGGTTTTCCCTTTTTGACCTTTTCCTTCGGATAAATCAAAGAGCGGTTGTGAATTGAATTGCGATTCAAACTAATTAATAGTTTGTGATCCTATTTCCACCGCAACAGAAAATGGCGACTTCACTGGGGACTCCTAGCTTTTGAGGGTTATCCCTAACTTGTTCATATTTATTACTATCTGTGTTATTATTCATTTGCATGTATACATTTGTGCTTTGATTGTGGGACTGTTTCTTGTGCTGTGAGATAGGTCCTACACCCGGATCTAGTGTACCTTAGGTAAATGGCGATAGACCAAGGAAACTGTACGACGTATATCGATACGGTTGATCTGGTGGCCATAGTTAGTGCGACTTCTTGGTTGGTGCTTATATTCCTTAAGTCAAGTTGAGGATAATATTGAGGCTGCCATATGCTGTCAATGCACTAACTGACTTTTAGAACCCTAGTTAACTCATCTTGGCCTTTAGAAAGTAGTGAGGTAACCGGCTTTGGTGCAGACTAAAGTTGGTTGACACTCGATACTACGCTCATTGAGATCTTAAACTTGGAGGGTTTTGGTTGGCAAGTAAGTTGCCTTCTGAACAACCACCCTTGTGAAGGATCAATGATATTGAGATCCCTTAGAACCTGGTTACTTTTATAGGACAGGGTGAACCATCTAACTTCAAGGGAGGGTATTTGCCTTTGAACCTCATGCAAGCCTTTAACCTAGGACTTTGTGTGTTTTCATGCATTGCATCCATAAAGCATCTCATTGCATTGTATTTCATGGAGTTCAAATATCATTTATGGATATCGCGGGATACCATAAATAAATAAAAAAAAATGAAAAAACAAGAGAAAGATTTCTTTTGTACCCCACGACATCCGTAAATGTTTTGAATTCCATGAAATCTTCATTTACATTCACATTTTAGCATCATACTCTTGCATTGCATGTGTCTCCCGATTTCTCACACTCGGTTCTCTCACCTTCCAGTTTTGTCACCCTGAGTTCTCGGCACCAATACAACACCAGAGCTCAAACTCGGAAAAGAATGGAGGATCAGGCAAAAGAGATTGATCGCCTTAGCAATGAGCTTGAAGACCTTCGAGGAGGTATGGGGCGTATGATGGAATTGTTACATGTCATGAATGCTAAAATGGATACCCAGCCCACTGTTGTTTCTGAGATTACCGGCGTTACTGTGGACCCTTCACCAAGTGTGACCGTAGCAAGGGACCCACCTTATGGTCTTGCTCCGGGTTTTGTGCCTCCTCAAGCCACTGTTCCGATTAATCAACCTGTTCAGCAAGCCGTGCCCTTGTTTTCTGAAGTTTCTAGGGGGGCTCCTATCTTTGCACCACCTGTTGTACACGCTCGTGCGCAACCGTACTTCAATGAGACAGTTTTTGATAATCTTGATGAGAATGTTGAGGGTTATGAAAAACATGATAAGCTTCGTGAGGAAGTAAACACTATCGTCCAGAGATTGAAAAAGGTAGAGGGTGATCAAATTTTTGGGACTGCTGCAAGAGATGTTTGTTTGGTCTCAGGTTTAGTTATTCCCCCGAAGTTCAAAACTCCGAACTTCGATCGTTATGAAGGTGCCACCTGCCCTAAGAGTCACTTGATCATGTATTATCGCAAAATGGCTGCCCATGTTGAGAATGATAAACTGATGATTCATTGCTTCCAAGATAGTTTGAAGGGTGCTTCCTCCAAGTGGTATTTAACTTTAGACCAGTCTCGCATTAAGAGTTTCCAGGATTTATCTGACGCTTTCATCAAACACTACAAGTACAATATGGACCTGGCTCCTGACAGAAGACAGTTGTTGAGTATGTCACAAAAGAATTCTGAGTCATTCAAAGAGTATGCTCAAAGGTGGAGAGAGACTGCTTCGCAGGTAGAACCTCCTTTGACCGAGAAAGAGTTAGCTGATTGGTTTGTCGACACGGTCCGTCCAGAATTTTACGAGAGAATGGTGGGTAGTGTGACTTCAAATTTCTCCGACATCGTTGCTGTGGGTGTCAAGATTGAATTGGGTATGAAAAGTGGTAAAATGACAAATAATCATGGTGCTTCTAAGGATCAGCCGAAGAAACCTCCGTATAGCTCCCAGAAAAAGAAGGAGAGTGAGACTAATGCTATATCCTCTGGTAGACCAAGGGAACGCTTTTATCGGCATCCGCAAGGTTATGCTCAACCTCAAGGGTACCCAGTCCAATATGCTCAACAACCCTATGTGGCAGCTATTACCCCTTCTTTCAATCAACAGATTCCTATGTATCAACCTATGCAACAACCTCCTGTTTATCCGCCTCCTGTCAACTATCTACAGGCGCCCAACGCTCCTGCTCCTCAACAGCCAAAGAGTCCGGCTCCTCGCCAGAATGTTCCGAATAGAAGAACGTATAAGCCTTGTCCGCCGATTCCGATGACTTTCACCGAGTTGTACCCTTCTTTGGTCAAGCAAGGTCTCATCACCACTCGGGCTTTGGGTCCGCCTCCTAATCCTCTACCCGCCAATTACAACGCCGCTGCTCATTGCTTATTTCATGAGGGTGCGCCTGGCCATGATCTGGAAAATTGTTATGCTCTCAAAAATATTGTCAGGGATTTATTGGAAAAGAAAATTTTGTCATTTGAAGATCCTCAACCAAATGTTAAGAAGAACCCTTTTCCTAACCATGAGAGTGTCAATGCCGTTAGTGACGATTCAGGGGATGGTTATGCCCTTGACGTTGAACAGATTAAGACTCCTCTCAAAATGTTCCATTCGAAACTGTTTGAAGCTGGTTTAGTAGATACTTCCCACGTTGCATGTGTAAGTTGTGAAGCCAGTACTAAGGGTTGTGTGTTGGTTCAGAATGATGTTCAGAGGCTGATTAATGAGGGTGTTTTACAAGTGACAAGCCAAGCCAAGAAGGATGTAGTCGCCGTGGTTGAGCCTGTCTTCCATCAGCCTGAATCAAAGGGTAAGGTACCAGTGTTTAATCTATCACGGGCAGGCTCCGCCAACATCGTGTTCGATATACCAAGGTCGTATATCCCTGAAGTGAATCAGCCTAAGCCTATAGTTATTCGAAGACCGAGTCCATTTCCTTTCAGTGATCCTAAGGCTGTGCCTTGGAAATATGACGTGACTATGATTGACAAGGAGTCTGGGAAGGTTATTCCAAATGAAGAGGTTAAGGACACTGTGACCAATATCGCAGAGGCAAGCAGGATGACTCGCAGTGGCCGTGTGTATACTCCCCGTTCTAATGAGGTTCCACCTAAGGAGACCACTAAAATCCCAGTGGCCGTCAAAGACAAAGGTAAGGGAGCCGTCACGAATGATGAAGATGCTGAGTTTTTGAGGATCATCAAGAGAAGTGACTATAAAGTTATCGACCAACTTCATCAGACTCCTTCCAAGATCTCAATTCTATCTCTGTTAATGAATTCACCCGCTCATAGGACGGCCTTGCAGAAGGTTTTGACTCAAGCACATGTGGATCAAGATATTAGCACCAGTCGATTTAATAGTGTGATTGCCAATTTGACCGCCTGTAACACCCTCAGTTTCAGCAATGAAGAGCTACCGAAGGAGGGTCCGAACCATAATCGTGCTTTACATATATCGGTGAAATGTCAAGAAGACAATTTAGCGAGAGTGCTAGTAGACACCGGGTCTTCTTTGAATGTGCTACCCAAGAGGGTTCTCGATAAGTTGGCTTGTAAAGAGACTGTGTTGAAACCTACTCCTTTGGTTGTCAAGGCTTTCGATGGCTCTCGCCGATCGGTAATGGGGGAGGTTGAGCTTCCTATCCTGATTGGTCCGCAAATTTTTAATATCACGTTTCAAGTCATGGACATTAATCCCAACTACAGTTGTTTACTCGGAAGGCCGTGGATTCATGCCGCTGGGGCAGTGACCTCAACTTTACATCAAAGGATGAAATTCGTGATCGATGGAAAGTTGGTTATTATACACGGTGAGGAGGATCTGATGGTCAGTAACCTGTCCTCTTTCCGTTACATCGAGGCCGACGAGAATGCTTTAGACATTTCCTTTCAAGCACTTGAGATCGCCAATGCTGTTCTGCTGGAGGTCGAAGAGACAGTGGGTCAGGGTAATCCATCTTTTGCATCTCTAAAGAGCACCAAATCAACAATTGACAGGGGCGTTCCTGAAGGTTGGGGAGAGGTAATTGATGTCAAGACCAAGACTAATCGCTCTGGGTTGGGTTACAAACCAACTCATAATGGAGCTGCCACAATCGTCGAAGGGCG
Source organism: Lathyrus sativus (assembly GCA_963859935.3). NCBI lineage: Eukaryota > Viridiplantae > Streptophyta > Magnoliopsida > Fabales > Fabaceae > Lathyrus > Lathyrus sativus. Next base: position 342,540,376 of record OZ012741.1, read on the forward strand.
TCCGAAGGTTATCCAAGAGGTATTTGTCAGCGGAGGCTTCCAAGTCAATGCCATCAGTGACTGTGAGAAAAATGAAGAGCTGAGCAACCTGGTGTTTAAGGGTGATGCAGTTTTGAACAACTGGGAGGCCGTAGAGATCCCTGTTATTTTTCCCTTGTCAAAGTAATTGTTTTTTTTTAAGTTTCATTTACATTTTCAAATAAAAATCCGTAGCTCTGCCCAAGGCTATAGGGTCGTTTTGTCGGGCCACCTTTCATTTCTAAAAGGATATTAATAAAAGCATTTTGTTCAATTCCACTTTGGTTCATTTGCGTTTTTCGTTTTCACCTTTAAGAATGAAATTGGCAACCTTTCTTCCAAAAAATAATAATAAAAAACAGCATTTCATTCTTACATGTCTTCGAGCATTTTAATTAAGTAAGCCTTCCATCATGCAGAGATATCGTAAACCTTGTTGGATCCAATGACTTTGCTGACACTCCTGACTGGGATGCACCCATCAATCAAGCTGAGGACAAGGGTGAAGAAGATTTTGAAGTACCCGCTGAACTAACAAGATTGATTGAGTACGAGTACACAGAGCTTCAACCGCATAAAGAGCAGGTGGACCTAATTAATCTCGGTACAGATGAGAGCAAGAAAGAGGTCAAGATTGGTGCAATGCTTGGGACGGAGATTAGGCCGAGGTTGATTGAGTTGTTAAAAGAGTATATTGATGTGTTTGCATGGTCGTATCAAGATATGCCGGGCCTGAACACAGATATTGTTGTTCACAAGTTGCCACTTAAGCCAGATTGTCCACCTATCAAGCAGAAACTCCGAAGAACGAGACCCGACATGTCTTTGAAGATTCGAGATGAGGTTAAAAAGCAGTTGGATGCAGGTTTCTTGGCAGTCGCGAAATATCCAGATTGGGTTGCCAACATTGTGCCAGTACCTAAGAAGGACGGTAAAGTTAGGATGTGTGTAGACTACAGGGATCTGAACAAAGCAAGTCCGAAAGACGACTTCCCACTGCCACATATTGACACACTGGTAGACAATACGGCCAGTTTTGCGTTGTTCTCATTTATGGATGGTTTCTCTGGCTATAATCAGATCAAGATGGATCCCGATGATCAAGAGAAGACTACTTTCATTACTCCCTGGGGAACCTTCTGCTACAGAGTCATGCCCTTTGGTTTAAAGAACGCAGGGGCAACATACCAACGCGCTATGACCACTCTCTTTCATGATATGATGCACAAAGAGATTGAGGTGTATGTGGACGATATGATAGCCAAATCTCAGAGTGAAGGGGAGCATTTAGACCATTTGGTGAAGCTGTTTGAACGACTCAGGAAATATCAGTTGAAATTGAATCCTGCAAAATGTACCTTCGGTGTCAGATCTGGAAAACTGCTTGGTTTCATTGTTAGCCAGCGAGGGATTGAGGTGGATCCTGACAAAGTCCGAGCCATTCAAGATATGCCGGCTCCGCGAACCGAGACGCAAGTTAGGGGTTTTCTGGGACGTCTGAATTATATTTCCAGGTTTATCTTTAATATGACCGCTACTTGTGAGCCGATATTCAAGCTGCTTTGCAAGGGGCAAACAGTTGAGTGGAACCCTGATTATCAGAAAGCGTTCGAGAAGATTAAGGGTTATTTGCAAGATCCCCCTATTCTGATCCCGCCCGTACCTGGAAGACCGTTGTTTATGTACCTTACTGTTCTCGAGAAGTCTATGGGTTGTGTGCTTGGACAACATGATGAGACTGGGAAAAAGGAACATGCAATTTATTACCTGAGCAAGAAGTTTACCGATTGCGAAAACAGATACTCACCATTAGAGAAAACTTGTTGTGCATTGGCATGGGCCGCTAAGCGCCTTCGGCAATATATGGTCTGTCATACCACGTTATTGATTTCTAAAATGGATCCGATCAAGTATATTTTTGAAAAACCTGCTCAAACCGGGAGGCTAGCCCGTTGGCACATGTTGTTATCCGAATATGACATCCAGTATGTACCCCAGAAGGCGATTAAGGGTAGTATTTTATCTGAGTACCTTGCAGACCAGCCAGTTGAAGATTATGAACCTCTTAAGTTCGATTTTCCCGATGAGGATATCCTGTTGATTAAAAGAGATTGTGAAGAGCCAGATCCGAGCGAAGGTCCAGAACCAGGTCTTTGGTGGAAGATGATGTTTGATGGCTCCTCGAATTTCAATGGGCATGGTATAGGCGCCGTTTTGATGAACCCAAAAGGTGGATTCACTCCATTTACAGCAAGATTGGACTTTGAATGCACTAACAACGTCGCAGAATATGAAGCATGTATCCTCGGCCTCGAAGCGGCGATTCACCTCCGAATCAAACTTCTTAAAGTAAGTGGTGACTCAGCCTTGGTTATTTACCAGGTACAAGGCAAATGGGAGACGAAGAATGAGAAGTTAATCCCTTATAAAGACTATATTATTGAGCTGATCAAGTATTTCGACGAGATAGAGTTCGAGCATGTTCCTAGATCCGAGAATCACGTAGCTGATGCATTAGCCATGTTAGCATCTATGTGGAAAGTTAAATTCGTTAATGAAGCACCTCTTATCCATATTGAGCGCAAGGTTGAGCCCGCTTATTGTCAGACGGTCGAAGAGGTTGAGGTGGATGAAAAGCCTTGGTTTCACGACATCAAGAACTATCTCGTCAAGCAGGAATATCCCGATGGTGCTACTGGCCTGGACAAAAAGACATTGAGAAGATTGGCGTCCAAATTCTTTATCAGTAACGGTGTGCTATACAAGAGAAATCACGACATGGTCCTGCTTAGATGTGTTGATAAACGGGAAGCGGACGTGTTACTACAGGAAATTCATGAGGGGACCTTCGGAACCCATGCCAATGGTTATGCTATGTCCAAGAAGATGTTAAGGGCTGGGTATTACTGGTTAACCATGGAAGCCGACTGCATCCAATACGCTAGGAAATGCCATAAGTGCCAAATTTATGCTGATAAAATACACGTACCTCCGTCACCGTTGAATGTTTTGTCTTCACCATGGCCGTTCTCTATGTGGGGCATCGACATGATTGGGGCAATTGAGCCGAAAGCTTCTAATGGACATCGTTTTATCCTTGTTGCCATTGATTATTTCACCAAGTGGGTAGAGGCTGCCTCCTACGCTAACGTGACCAAGCAAGTGGTTGCCCGCTTCATCAGGAAAGAAATCGTCTGCCGTTATGGAATCCCAAGCCGGATAATAACTGACAATGGCACCAATCTGAATAATAAGACTATGAAAGAGTTGTGCGACAATTTCAAGATCACTCACCACAACTCTTCTCCGTACCGTCCTAAGATGAATGGGGCCGTTGAAGCTGCAAATAAGAATATCAAGAAGATCCTGGAAAAGATGGTTGTGACTTACAAAGATTGGCATGAGATGTTACCGTTTGCGTTGCATGGATACAGAACCTCAGTGAGAACTTCGGCGGGGGCAACACCTTTCTCACTGGTATATGGAATGGACGCCGTGCTCCCCATCGAAGTAGAGATACCTTCGCTAAGAGTGTTAATGGAGGCTGAACTTGAGGAAGCTGAGTGGGTTCAAGACAGATTGGATCAGTTGAATCTCATTGATGAGAAGCGCTTGACAGCCATGTGCCATGGGCAATTATATCAGAAACGGATGAAAAGAGCGTTTGATAAGAAGACTCGTATCCGTGAGTTCCGTCAAGGAGAGCTCGTACTTAAAAAGATATTACCAGTACATAAAGATATGCGTGGAAAGTGGATGCCCAATTATGAAGGCCCATTCGTTGTAAAGACTGTCTTCTCCGGAGGGTCTCTAATACTTACGACAATGGACGGTGAAGAACTAGCACATCCCGTGAATTCTGATGCAGTCCGAAAATATTATGCCTAAAAACCCGCTAAGTCGAAAACCTGCTAAAGGCGACTTAGGCAAAAGTAAGGGTTGAAAAAAAAAAAAAAAAAAAAAAAAAAAAAAAAAAAAGAGAGAAATAATAACAAAAGCTCGCTAAGTTGAAAACCCGAGAGGGCGGCTTAGGCAAAAAAGAGCGTCCCGGTGGATTGAAAACCCGAAAGGGCGGTCCAGGCAAAAGTTAGGGACAAAGGCATTTCATTGCATCAGAAGGCACTGATTATCTCAAACACACTTTCCGCATGAGAGTCATGTTTCAGTTCTTTCATCCTGGCCCAAAGCAGGATTCTGGATTAGTCTTAGTTGTTAGTGTCAGTAGGTGTTATTGGATTCAATGTAACCTTTTTCCCATGTTGCCAATTTCAAAATGTAATCATCTGTGGGACTATGCCTTCAGCAAGCAGCCACCCTTTAATAAAAGATACCATCTCGTTACTTACATTCCTTGGTGCATTACTCTTTATTATTGTTATGCAAAATGCGTCTATTCTTAAAATGAAAGGTGTATTGTAGATTTTTCAAAACTGTTCTTCAAAAAAAATAAACAAATTTGAAATGTAATAAATTACGTTGACTAGTGGAAATTCCGACAGGATCTCTTCATTCCCCGGAAATATCATTATTGCAGAAACACTTTCAAACCATTGCCCAGTGATAGTCCCCAGAGAGACTATAAGCTGACAACTTTTTCTTGGGAAACTCAAAAGGGTTCCTCAGGTTTTCTTCTCCCCAGAGAATTCAGAACTTTAAAACCAGATTTGGTTCCACCATGGATCCTTCCCACCCATGATTGACGTATTGGTTGCAGAGAACGCAGGGTATCTCCGTCGAAATGTTTATTTCATCTCTCATCCCGTCTCTAGTCTGTTTCGTCAGCATACGCAGGGGCATAAGCGTCACATGCCTATTTCATATATTCATTTCGCATACTCATTACATGCTCATTTTATAAACATTAACATACATAAACATTAACATACATAGACATTAACATACATAGACATTAACGTACATTCGCATTAACATATGCATCAACATATGCGTTAGCATTCACAGGTTCATTATGCTTCACCATCATTGTTTGTTACCGCCAAGTAACTGGGGTTTGTCTATTCTCTCCAAATAGATTGTCAGCCCTAAGCATAAAGTACTTACTTGTTTCCAGTATCCCCACGGAGCTCGATCCTCGTGGATGACGGTTACTTCAGCTATCTTTCCTCGCCAGGATTAGATATTTACCCTCCGAGATCATTCCCTCGATGGAGTCTTGATTACCAGTTTTCTTTCTAGCTCGATCCTAGATTGAACCTCAGTCTTGTCGGTCGTCGAGCCCAACCGGACGTGCATTTATTTTGCACCTTCTGAAGGTTTTCACCATACCACGACAGATACGCGACTGTTCTCGCCCGAGGAAGTTATCACTGTACCCGGACGTGCATTTATCTTGCACTATCTTTCAAGAAAATCAACTACAATCCTTTACAGATACACGACAGTTCACGCCTGGAAAATCTATCAGTACGATACTTTACAATCCTACATGTTAAAACACTTCACAATACTTTACAATCCTACATGTTAAAACACTTCACAATACTTTACATCTTACAACATCGGTATACAACATTTCTCACCTAAGAAACCGATCCTATCTTCGTTATGACTCGCAGCAAATGGCCATCTCCATGGAGCAGTTGGGCTTCCATTTACCTGCCGTCTTGAGGTTTGAACCAAATCGTATTCAGGAGAGCACGATCTTGAGTTACGGGAAGGTCTGAGCGAAATCATAATCAGGAGAGCACGATTCTGAAGTTATGAAAAAGTTCATTTATCCTTTAGTAAAAGAAGGAGCGAAATCATATTCAGGAGAGCACGATTCTGAAATATGAAGAAATTCAGTCATCCAGTTTCATGCTCAGGAGAGCACGATTCTGAAGTATGAGTAAATCCAGTCAGCCTTTTCATATTCAGGAGAGCACGATTCTGAAGTATGAAGAATTTCATTTACCTGAAGGAGCGAATCATATTCAGGAGAGCACGATTCTGAAGTATGAGGAAGTTCAGTTCACCCTTTTCATATTCAGGAGAGCACGATTCTGAAGTATGAAGAATTTCATTTACCCGAAAGAGCCGAATCATATTCAGGAGAGCACGATTCTGAAGTATGAGGAAGTTCAGTTTACCCTTTTCATGTTCAGGAGAGCACGATCTTGAAGCATGAAAAAGTTCATTTATCTTTCAGTAAGAGAAGAATCAGAATCGTATTCCAGGCGCCGACCTTAAATGCGAGAAGATTTATTTATCAGATAAGCAGCAGCCTCTTTATTTGAGTGCTTATCCATTTTTTGCACATAAGTCCCTTCCAACGATAAGTGACAGTTCTCCCGCGAGAAGCTTATCAGGGCATGTCTTATTAAAACCCATTTATCTTGGCATGCAGCCGGTCTTCACCCTGTATATTTGCTACGGATTCCCGAAAAGTCTGTTTGATCGTATCACGAGAGATAGTTTACAGAAGCTTGGATGTTATTCTTTGCTCAATGCTCCAGCATTCTATAAGCGATCTTGCAATCGTACGCAATCCAGTTTTACCTTTAGATTCCCCAGTGGAGGCCGCCTCACAGGTGCCATCTCCATTTGAGAATCTCGTTCCCGTTCTAAAAGTGACAATTGGTCATTCGCGCCAGTTTGACAATCGTTTTAGATTTCCCCAGTGTTGTACTGTGTCTCAGCGCGTCATTTTCCCCGGTGAGTTCTTCTCGTGGCGTCTGCCCCGGTGTCGTCATGTTCGTCAGCATTTTCGCATTTATTATTCCAGCATACACATCATATCATATTCATGACATCATCTGCACTAAGCTGTTCCCGTTTCGTCCATAGCATTCCATATCGTCGCATATAAGGGCAAAATTTTCGGTTATCTATATTTAAATCTCTCCACCACGATTCCTCGAGTCTCTGTCACTCAAATCGTCCGGTGTAGCTATTTAAATAGGGGCAACTGTAATACCCCAAATTTTACCCTTATATTTAGCCAGTCATTTCGCATATCATCTCATATGAACATTTGCTAACCACTAACAAGTTATGGAGGTGTCTGTTTTGCAGATTTGGTCCCAGGGGTATTTTGGTCATTTCACGCAAATTCTGCTAATTTCTTGGAAACGGGCTGTTATTACGTTCTGAGGCATTTATTTGCCATTTGGGTCAAGGTACCAGTATGCTTTGTCAGAAATATGATCGGACTCGGGGCCGTGCTTTGTTTTGAAACGTTTCCAAACAGTTTTGTTTCCTTTTATAAAGTTGGGTTGAAAAGGAAGTGGATACTGTTAAGGTTATCGTGAGAGGTGATGTGATCAACGAGGTTTTAATTGGAATTTGTTTGGATACAATCATATGGCGGGGTATCATTTATAAAAGGCAAAGGAGAGGTTAAGTTTTAATATTTGTGAGCTTTTATTCATGAATGTTCATAAGCTACAAATCAAAGTTGAATTTAAATAATTTATGGATGATTATTCATGGATATTTAAATTCATAATTGAGAAAATAGAAATGAATATTTACTGGATTTTATTTCATAAACATCTAGAATTACAAGTTGAAATGGAAGTAATATTTGGGTTTTATTCATGATAATCTTTCATTTACAAAAGGATTATACATTTACAATGAGTATCTATCCTAAATCCTAAAAGTTCCTAAGGGTCTTCATGCTGTCTTTAAGCTTCGCCGCAAATCTCGACTAACCTGCACATCAAAGCAAAACAAACAATAGAAAAAAGGGTTAGAAGATGCTTTTGACACTCTCAGAACGATGTCATCATCGAGTGCCGGGAGTGGCACAACCGAAGCTGCGACCTACCCCCGTTACCAATCCGCGCCGTAGGCGTCAGATCAGGTAACACCTGTTCTTAATCGTTGCGGGACATCCGAGAGATAGAAAAAATAAAAGAAGTGGGGCTGATTCGTTTTTCCAAACTGATACGAGAATAAGGCAACATAGGCAAGTTTAGGACTCAAACCCGGATGCCGGCAGGTTTGGGTCACCTTGGTTTCAAAACTTCCAACACCTGAAAAGCCACAAACGCATCAATGTCAAGATTCAGAATTTGGGAACTCAAAACCTATATAGTTCAGGAGCAGCATCAGTTCTGAAACATGTACAGAAAAATGAGACGCAACAAGCTGCGGCAAAATAACATAGGACAAGGTACCACAAAATTCAGCAACATCAGTTAAAGGCAAGTCCCCATTCAAAACAGTTTCAATGGCAAGCAACACATAAGTGAGCGCCAGCACAAGATCATAGCGAAACCATACTCAGTTCATGAAACAAACAAGTGCACGAACACAGGGCTCGTCACCAATTTAATCAGAAGCAAAAACATAAAACACAAGTCAGGGTTATAGTATCCTGTTCCAAATGGTTCAGACCCTAAAGTCATCATCACCGGGTAATCCTTCTCGATGGCTTTGACCTGGCAATAACCACACCATCAGTTGCCCTCTGAAAGAAGAAAAAGAAGGGTCAGTGAACTTGTATCAGAAAACGAATCAGAGTCGATGCTAATATCTGAAACAACAATAACAAGGTAATAAACCAAGGCATAAGCAGTTCATAAACAGAGTCAAGATGTATCAGTTGTGACAAAAGACGAAGCTGCAAGCCAAACGAGAAAACAACAAGATCGAGCCAATTCAAGACTAAAAAACCATGATGCAGGATTTAGATCAGAGTCCATATTACCACTTGGAAAAGCAGCAGTCAAAAGGACCGTTCTTGCAACCAAACAGGATATCAAAGTGTAGTTATCAAATCGCCACCAAACAAAGCATAGCGCAGGACGAGGCTCAGTCGAGAGCATCATCGCCCCAACGAGTACACAAGCACATGGCTCGGTTAACCAAATACCATAACTCAAATCATCATCGACCAAATCGCGTAAGTGTATCAAGGCAGCATTAAGCATTCGTAGTTGGACACAAAGGCCCATAATGTCAGCTCTAAAACACAAAAGTCAAACAACATCAGCAGTCCAAACTCATAGCAGAACTTAAGACTAAAGCAAGTCAACTGCACAAAATTGGAGCAGAAAAATCAAAACAGCTCAGATTCGTAAGAAAAGAAGCCAGTTCAGTTCACATTCATAAAACAGAGAACCCAGTTCAACTGCACTGAAATTGAATTACCAACAGGTCAACTGAGCTTGCCTCGAATAAGATCCCAACGGGCCAAATTCTGAAAAATTAACAAGTGAAATAACATCAGAAAAAGTTTGTCTCAAACCATAAAACAAAGCGTTTGAGTTTCAACACCTGCGAGCGAAATTACATCAGAAAGATCACCATGTATCAGAACAGGACGAGCACAAATCACACCAGTCACAACCAAGCTCGTGGTACATAAGAAAAATCGAATACAGCAAGGTGAGGGCTCAGTCAGAGCATCATAGCCCTAAGTTCGTGGCTTATCAAGGACAAGAGTGCATTAGAGAGGCAATCGATGAGAAGAAGTTTCAGCCAAATAATTCACAAGGTGTAAACTCAAGGACACCCAATAAAGCTGAAAGTGGTATCAGCAGGGGACGGTTCAACTATCGTGGAATCAAAGCACAAGCATCGGGGCTCAGTTTACATATCACAGCCAAATCTGTAGCCCAAGTTCACAAGTAAATCTGTATCAGAGGAAAAAAATGATTCAGTTTATCACGACGCAGTTCAAATGGAATCAGAGTAAATAATCACGATATCCAAAACGAATCCGCATCTGCAAATATCCAAAGCAAATTGGTGAATCCAATCAATCGAACTAAAAATGGAAGGTTTCGAACCAAATCAAAAAACGCATCAAAATGATATCCGGTTCTAAAAACTCAACAAAATCAATATCAAAATCAGAACAAATCAAATCCCAATCAACAAAAATCAAATCTCAGTGAAAGAAATAACGTAAGAGCCCCAATATCCAAGCCCAAAAAATCAGAGAAAAGGTATAAAGAGGAACGAGTTCACCTTTGGAAAAGGGGGGACGAAGAACCCTAGCGACTACGAGACAGAGACAAAGTAAGCGAGAGTGTGAAAACGGCGGCGAGGAGAAGATCATCGAAGCTCATCGCCAAAACACGAACGAGATCTCTTGAAGAAAGTTCACCAGCGCCGCTCATCTGAACGGCGAGCAAACAATCTCAAGACTCGGAGCATCATTATCATCGCCCCATCATCCGTCAATCGCCGATACCACCGTCAAACTTTTGTCACCCTGAGTTCTCGGCACCAATACAACACCAGAGCTCAAACTCGGAAAAGAATGGAGGATCAGGCAAAAGAGATTGATCGCCTTAGCAATGAGCTTGAAGACCTTCGAGGAGGTATGGGGCGTATGATGGAATTGTTACATGTCATGAATGCTAAAATGGATACCCAGCCCACTGTTGTTTCTGAGATTACCGGCGTTACTGTGGACCCTTCACCAAGTGTGACCGTAGCAAGGGACCCACCTTATGGTCTTGCTCCGGGTTTTGTGCCTCCTCAAGCCACTGTTCCGATTAATCAACCTGTTCAGCAAGCCGTGCCCTTGTTTTCTGAAGTTTCTAGGGGGGCTCCTATCTTTGCACCACCTGTTGTACACGCTCGTGCGCAACCGTACTTCAATGAGACAGTTTTTGATAATCTTGATGAGAATGTTGAGGGTTATGAAAAACATGATAAGCTTCGTGAGGAAGTAAACACTATCGTCCAGAGATTGAAAAAGGTAGAGGGTGATCAAATTTTTGGGACTGCTGCAAGAGATGTTTGTTTGGTCTCAGGTTTAGTTATTCCCCCGAAGTTCAAAACTCCGAACTTCGATCGTTATGAAGGTGCCACCTGCCCTAAGAGTCACTTGATCATGTATTATCGCAAAATGGCTGCCCATGTTGAGAATGATAAACTGATGATTCATTGCTTCCAAGATAGTTTGAAGGGTGCTTCCTCCAAGTGGTATTTAACTTTAGACCAGTCTCGCATTAAGAGTTTCCAGGATTTATCTGACGCTTTCATCAAACACTACAAGTACAATATGGACCTGGCTCCTGACAGAAGACAGTTGTTGAGTATGTCACAAAAGAATTCTGAGTCATTCAAAGAGTATGCTCAAAGGTGGAGAGAGACTGCTTCGCAGGTAGAACCTCCTTTGACCGAGAAAGAGTTAGCTGATTGGTTTGTCGACACGGTCCGTCCAGAATTTTACGAGAGAATGGTGGGTAGTGTGACTTCAAATTTCTCCGACATCGTTGCTGTGGGTGTCAAGATTGAATTGGGTATGAAAAGTGGTAAAATGACAAATAATCATGGTGCTTCTAAGGATCAGCCGAAGAAACCTCCGTATAGCTCCCAGAAAAAGAAGGAGAGTGAGACTAATGCTATATCCTCTGGTAGACCAAGGGAACGCTTTTATCGGCATCCGCAAGGTTATGCTCAACCTCAAGGGTACCCAGTCCAATATGCTCAACAACCCTATGTGGCAGCTATTACCCCTTCTTTCAATCAACAGATTCCTATGTATCAACCTATGCAACAACCTCCTGTTTATCCGCCTCCTGTCAACTATCTACAGGCGCCCAACGCTCCTGCTCCTCAACAGCCAAAGAGTCCGGCTCCTCGCCAGAATGTTCCGAATAGAAGAACGTATAAGCCTTGTTCGCCGATTCCGATGACTTTCACCGAGTTGTACCCTTCTTTGGTCAAGCAAGGTCTCATCACCACTCGGGCTTTGGGTCCGCCTCCTAATCCTCTACCCGCCAATTACAACGCCGCTGCTCATTGCTTATTTCATGAGGGTGCGCCTGGCCATGATCTGGAAAATTGTTATGCTCTCAAAAATATTGTCAGGGATTTATTGGAAAAGAAAATTTTGTCATTTGAAGATCCTCAACCAAATGTTAAGAAGAACCCTTTTCCTAACCATGAGAGTGTCAATGCCGTTAGTGACGATTCAGGGGATGGTTATGCCCTTGACGTTGAACAGATTAAGACTCCTCTCAAAATGTTCCATTCGAAACTGTTTGAAGCTGGTTTAGTAGATACTTCCCACGTTGCATGTGTAAGTTGTGAAGCCAGTACTAAGGGTTGTGTGTTGGTTCAGAATGATGTTCAGAGGCTGATTAATGAGGGTGTTTTACAAGTGACAAGCCAAGCCAAGAAGGATGTAGTCGCCGTGGTTGAGCCTGTCTTCCATCAGCCTGAATCAAAGGGTAAGGTACCAGTGTTTAATCTATCAGGGGCAGGCTCCGCCAACATCGTGTTCGATATACCAAGGTCGTATATCCCTGAAGTGAATCAGCCTAAGCCTATAGTTATTCGAAGACCGAGTCCATTTCCTTTCAGTGATCCTAAGGCTGTGCCTTGGAAATATGACGTGACTATGATTGACAAGGAGTCTGGGAAGGTTATTCCAAATGAAGAGGTTAAGGACACTGTGACCAATATCGCAGAGGCAAGCAGGATGACTCGCAGTGGCCGTGTGTATACCCCCCGTTCTAATGAGGTTCCACCTAAGGAGACCACTAAAATCCCAGTGGCCGTCAAAGACAAAGGTAAGGGAGCCGTCACGAATGATGAAGATGCTGAGTTTTTGAGGATCATCAAGAGAAGTGACTATAAAGTTATCGACCAACTTCATCAGACTCCTTCCAAGATCTCAATTCTATCTCTGTTAATGAATTCACCCGCTCATAGGACGGCCTTGCAGAAGGTTTTGACTCAAGCACATGTGGATCAAGATATTAGCACCAGTCGATTTAATAGTGTGATTGCCAATTTGACCGCCTGTAACACCCTCAGTTTCAGCAATGAAGAGCTACCGAAGGAGGGTCCGAACCATAATCGTGCTTTACATATATCGGTGAAATGTCAAGAAGACAATTTAGTGAGAGTGCTAGTAGACACCGGGTCTTCTTTGAATGTGCTACCCAAGAGGGTTCTCGATAAGTTGGCTTGTAAAGAGACTGTGTTGAAACCTACTCCTTTGGTTGTCAAGGCTTTCGATGGCTCTCGCCGATCGGTAATGGGGGAGGTTGAGCTTCCTATCCTGATTGGTCCGCAAATTTTTAATATCACGTTTCAAGTCATGGACATTAATCCCAACTACAGTTGTTTACTCGGAAGGCCGTGGATTCATGCCGCTGGGGCAGTGACCTCAACTTTACATCAAAGGATGAAATTCGTGATCGATGGAAAGTTGGTTATTATACACGGTGAGGAGGATCTGATGGTCAGTAACCTGTCCTCTTTCCGTTACATCGAGGCCGACGAGAATGCTTTAGACATTTCCTTTCAAGCACTTGAGATCGCCAATGCTGTTCTGCTGGAGGTCGAAGAGACAGTGGGTCAGGGTAATCCATCTTTTGCATCTCTAAAGAGCACCAAATCAACAATTGACAGGGGCGTTCCTGAAGGTTGGGGAGAGGTAATTGATGTCAAGACCAAGACTAATCGCTCTGGGTTGGGTTACAAACCAACTCAGAATGGAGCTGCCACAATCGTCGAAGGGCGTCCGAAGGTTATCCAAGAGGTATTTGTCAGCGGAGGCTTCCAAGTCAATGCCATCAGTGACTGTGAGAAAAATGAAGAGCTGAGCAACCTGGTGTTTAAGGGTGATGCAGTTTTGAACAACTGGGAGGCCGTAGAGATCCCTGTTATTTTTCCCTTGTCAAAGTAATTGTTTTTTTTTAAGTTTCATTTACATTTTCAAATAAAAATCCGTAGCTCTGCCCAAGGCTATAGGGTCGTTTTGTCGGGCCACCTTTCATTTCTAAAAGGATATTAATAAAAGCATTTTGTTCAATTCCACTTTGGTTCATTTGCGTTTTTCGTTTTCACCTTTAAGAATGAAATTGGCAACCTTTCTTCCAAAAAATAATAATAAAAAACAGCATTTCATTCTTACATGTCTTCGAGCATTTTAATTAAGTAAGCCTTCCATCATGCAGAGATATCGTAAACCTTGTTGGATCCAATGACTTTGCTGACACTCCGGACTGGGATGCACCCATCAATCAAGCTGAGGACAAGGGTGAAGAAGATTTTGAAGTACCCGCTGAACTAACAAGATTGATTGAGTACGAGTACACAGAGCTTCAACCGCATAAAGAGCAGGTGGACCTAATTAATCTCGGTACAGATGAGAGCAAGAAAGAGGTCAAGATTGGTGCAATGCTTGGGACGGAGATTAGGCCGAGGTTGATTGAGTTGTTAAAAGAGTATATTGATGTGTTTGCATGGTCGTATCAAGATATGCCGGGCCTGAACACAGATATTGTTGTTCACAAGTTGCCACTTAAGCCAGATTGTCCACCTATCAAGCAGAAACTCCGAAGAACGAGACCCGACATGTCTTTGAAGATTCGAGATGAGGTTAAAAAGCAGTTGGATGCAGGTTTCTTGGCAGTCGCGAAATATCCAGATTGGGTTGCCAACATTGTGCCAGTACCTAAGAAGGACGGTAAAGTTAGGATGTGTGTAGACTACAGGGATCTGAACAAAGCAAGTCCGAAAGACGACTTCCCACTGCCACATATTGACACACTGGTAGACAATACGGCCAGTTTTGCGTTGTTCTCATTTATGGATGGTTTCTCTGGCTATAATCAGATCAAGATGGATCCCGATGATCAAGAGAAGACTACTTTCATTACTCCCTGGGGAACCTTCTGCTACAGAGTCATGCCCTTTGGTTTAAAGAACGCAGGGGCAACATACCAACGCGCTATGACCACTCTCTTTCATGATATGATGCACAAAGAGATTGAGGTGTATGTGGACGATATGATAGCCAAATCTCAGAGTGAAGGGGAGCATTTAGACCATTTGGTGAAGCTGTTTGAACGACTCAGGAAATATCAGTTGAAATTGAATCCTGCAAAATGTACCTTCGGTGTCAGATCTGGAAAACTGCTTGGTTTCATTGTTAGCCAGCGAGGGATTGAGGTGGATCCTGACAAAGTCCGAGCCATTCAAGATATGCCGGCTCCGCGAACCGAGACGCAAGTTAGGGGTTTTCTGGGACGTCTGAATTATATTTCCAGGTTTATCTTTAATATGACCGCTACTTGTGAGCCGATATTCAAGCTGCTTTGCAAGGGGCAAACAGTTGAGTGGAACCCTGATTGTCAGAAAGCGTTCGAGAAGATTAAGGGTTATTTGCAAGATCCCCCTATTCTGATCCCGCCCGTACCTGGAAGACCGTTGTTTATGTACCTTACTGTTCTCGAGAAGTCTATGGGTTGTGTGCTTGGACAACATGATGAGACTGGGAAAAAGGAACATGCAATTTATTACCTGAGCAAGAAGTTTACCGATTGCGAAAACAGATACTCACCATTAGAGAAAACTTGTTGTGCATTGGCATGGGCCGCTAAGCGCCTTCGGCAATATATGGTCTGTCATACCACGTTATTGATTTCTAAAATGGATCCGATCAAGTATATTTTTGAAAAACCTGCTCAAACCGGGAGGCTAGCCCGTTGGCACATGTTGTTATCCGAATATGACATCCAGTATGTACCCCAGAAGGCGATTAAGGGTAGTATTTTATCTGAGTACCTTGCAGACCAGCCAGTTGAAGATTATGAACCTCTTAAGTTCGATTTTCCCGATGAGGATATCCTGTTGATTAAAAGAGATTGTGAAGAGCCAGATCCGAGCGAAGGTCCAGAACCAGGTCTTTGGTGGAAGATGATGTTTGATGGCTCCTCGAATTTCAATGGGCATGGTATAGGCGCCGTTTTGATGAACCCAAAAGGTGGATTCACTCCATTTACAGCAAGATTGGACTTTGAATGCACTAACAACGTCGCAGAATATGAAGCATGTATCCTCGGCCTCGAAGCGGCGATTCACCTCCGAATCAAACTTCTTAAAGTAAGTGGTGACTCAGCCTTGGTTATTTACCAGGTACAAGGCAAATGGGAGACGAAGAATGAGAAGTTAATCCCTTATAAAGACTATATTATTGAGCTGATCAAGTATTTCGACGGGATAGAGTTCGAGCATGTTCCTAGATCCGAGAATCACGTAGCTGATGCATTAGCCATGTTAGCATCTATGTGGAAAGTTAAATTCGTTAATGAAGCACCTCTTATCCATATTGAGCGCAAGGTTGAGCCCGCTTATTGTCAGACGGTCGAAGAGGTTGAGGTGGATGAAAAGCCTTGGTTTCACGATATCAAGAACTATCTCGTCAAGCAGGAATATCCCGATGGTGCTACTGGCCTGGACAAAAAGACATTGAGAAGATTGGCGTCCAAATTCTTTATCAGTAACGGTGTGCTATACAAGAGAAATCACGACATGGTCCTGCTTAGATGTGTTGATAAACGGGAAGCGGACATGTTACTACAGGAAATTCATGAGGGGACCTTCGGAACCCATGCCAATGGTTATGCTATGTCCAAGAAGATGTTAAGGGCTGGGTATTACTGGTTAACCATGGAAGCCGACTGCATCCAATACGCTAGGAAATGCCATAAGTGCCAAATTTATGCTGATAAAATACACGTACCTCCGTCACCGTTGAATGTTTTGTCTTCACCATGGCCGTTCTCTATGTGGGGCAACGACATGATTGGGGCAATTGAGCCGAAAGCTTCTAATGGACATCGTTTTATCCTTGTTGCCATTGATTATTTCACCAAGTGGGTAGAGGCTGCCTCCTACGCTAACGTGACCAAGCAAGTGGTTGCCCGCTTCATCAGGAAAGAAATCGTCTGCCGTTATGGAATCCCAAGCCGGATAATAACTGACAATGGCACCAATCTGAATAATAAGACTATGAAAGAGTTGTGCGACAATTTCAAGATCACTCACCACAACTCTTCTCCGTACCGTCCTAAGATGAATGGGGCCGTTGAAGCTGCAAATAAGAATATCAAGAAGATCCTGGAAAAGATGGTTGTGACTTACAAAGATTGGCATGAGATGTTACCGTTTGCGTTGCATGGATACAGAACCTCAGTGAGAACTTCGGCGGGGGCAACACCTTTCTCACTGGTATATGGAATGGACGCCGTGCTCCCCATCGAAGTAGAGATACCTTCGCTAAGAGTGTTAATGGAGGCTGAACTTGAGGAAGCTGAGTGGGTTCAAGACAGATTGGATCAGTTGAATCTCATTGATGAGAAGCGCTTGACAGCCATGTGCCATGGGCAATTATATCAGAAACGGATGAAAAGAGCGTTTGATAAGAAGACTCGTATCCGTGAGTTCCGTCAAGGAGAGCTCGTACTTAAAAAGATATTACCAGTACATAAAGATATGCGTGGAAAGTGGATGCCCAATTATGAAGGCCCATTCGTTGTAAAGACTGTCTTCTCCGGAGGGTCTCTAATACTTACGACAATGGACGGTGAAGAACTAGCACATCCCGTGAATTCTGATGCAGTCCGAAAATATTATGCCTAAAAACCCGCTAAGTCGAAAACCTGCTAAAGGCGACTTAGGCAAAAGTAAGGGTTGAAAAAAAAAAAAAAAAAAAAAAAAAAAAAAAAAAAAAAAAAAAAGAGAAATAATAACAAAAGCTCGCTAAGTTGAAAACCCGAGAGGGCGGCTTAGGCAAAAAAGAGCGTCCCGGTGGATTGAAAACCCGAAAGGGCGGTCCAGGCAAAAGTTAGGGACAAAGGCATTTCATTGCATCAGAAGGCACTGATTATCTCAAACACACTTTCCGCATGAGAGTCATGTTTCAGTTCTTTCATCCTGGCCCAAAGCAGGATTCTGGATTAGTCTTAGTTGTTAGTGTCAGTAGGTGTTATTGGATTCAATGTAACCTTTTTCCCATGTTGCCAATTTCAAAATGTAATCATCTGTGGGACTATGCCTTCAGCAAGCAGCCACCCTTTAATAAAAGATACCATCTCGTTACTTACATTCCTTGGTGCATTGCTCTTTATTATTGTTATGCAAAATGCGTCTATTCTTAAAATGAAAGGTGTATTGTAGATTTTTCAAAACTGTTCTTCAAAAAAAATAAACAAATTTGAAATGTAATAAATTACGTTGACTAGTGGAAATTCCGACAGGATCTCTTCATTCCCCGGAAATATCATTATTGCAGAAACACTTTCAAACCATTGCCCAGTGATAGTCCCCAGAGAGACTATAAGCTGACAACTTTTTCTTGGGAAACTCAAAAGGGTTCCTCAGGTTTTCTTCTCCCCAGAGAATTCAGAACTTTAAAACCAGATTTGGTTCCACCATGGATCCTTCCCACCCATGATTGACGTATTGGTTGCAGAGAACGCAGGGTATCTCCGTCGAGATGTTTATTTCATCTCTCGTCCCGTCTCTAGTCTGTTTCGTCAGCATACGCAGGGGCATAAGCGTCACATGCCTATTTCATATATTCATTTCGCATACTCATTACATGCTCATTTTATAAACATTAACATACATAAACATTAACATACATAGACATTAACATACATAGACATTAACGTACATTCGCATTAACATATGCATCAACATATGCGTTAGCATTCACAGGTTCATTATGCTTCACCATCATTGTTTGTTACCGCCAAGTAACTGGGGTTTGTCTATTCTCTCCAAATAGATTGTCAGCCCTAAGCATAAAGTACTTACTTGTTTCCAGTATCCCCACGGAGCTCGATCCTCGTGGATGACGGTTACTTCAGCTATCTTTCCTCGCCAGGATTAGATATTTACCCTCCGAGATCATTCCCTCGATGGAGTCTTGATTACCAGTTTTCTTTCTAGCTCGATCCTAGATTGAACCTCAGTCTTGTCGGTCGTCGAGCCCAACCGGACGTGCATTTATTTTGCACCTTCTGAAGGTTTTCACCATACCACGACAGATACGCGACTGTTCTCGCCCGAGGAAGTTATCACTGTACCCGGACGTGCATTTATCTTGCACTATCTTTCAAGAAAATCAACTACAATCCTTTACAGATACACGACAGTTCACGCCTGGAAAATCTATCAGTACGATACTTTACAATCCTACATGTTAAAACACTTCACAATACTTTACAATCCTACATGTTAAAACACTTCACAATACTTTACATCTTACAACATCGGTATACAACATTTCTCACCTAAGAAACCGATCCTATCTTCGTTATGACTCGCAGCAAATGGCCATCTCCATGGAGCAGTTGGGCTTCCATTTACCTGCCGTCTTGAGGTTTGAACCAAATCGTATTCAGGAGAGCACGATCTTGAGTTACGGGAAGGTCTGAGCGAAATCATAATCAGGAGAGCACGATTCTGAAGTTATGAAAAAGTTCATTTATCCTTTAGTAAAAGAAGGAGCGGAATCATATTCAGGAGAGCACGATTCTGAAATATGAAGAAATTCAGTCATCCAGTTTCATGCTCAGGAGAGCACGATTCTGAAGTATGAGTAAATCCAGTCAGCCTTTTCATATTCAGGAGAGCACGATTCTGAAGTATGAAGAATTTCATTTACCTGAAGGAGCGAATCATATTCAGGAGAGCACGATTCTGAAGTATGAGGAAGTTCAGTTCACCCTTTTCATATTCAGGAGAGCACGATTCTGAAGTATGAAGAATTTCATTTACCCGAAAGAGCCGAATCATATTCAGGAGAGCACGATTCTGAAGTATGAGGAAGTTCAGTTTACCCTTTTCATGTTCAGGAGAGCACGATCTTGAAGCATGAAAAAGTTCATTTATCTTTCAGTAAGAGAAGAATCAGAATCGTATTCCAGGCGCCGACCTTAAATGCGAGAAGATTTATTTATCAGATAAGCAGCAGCCTCTTTATTTGAGTGCTTATCCATTTTTTGCACATAAGTCCCTTCCAACGATAAGTGACAGTTCTCCCGCGAGAAGCTTATCAGGGCATGTCTTATTAAAACCCATTTATCTTGGCATGCAGCCGGTCTTCACCCTGTATATTTGCTACGGATTCCCGAAAAGTCTGTTTGATCGTATCACGAGAGATAGTTTACAGAAGCTTGGATGTTATTCTTTGCTCAATGCTCCAGCATTCTATAAGCGATCTTGCAATCGTACGCAATCCAGTTTTACCTTTAGATTCCCCAGTGGAGGCCGCCTCACAGGTGCCATCTCCATTTGAGAATCTCGTTCCCGTTCTAAAAGTGACAATTGGTCATTCGCGTCAGTTTGACAATCGTTTTAGATTTCCCCAGTGTTGTACTGTGTCTCAGCGCGTCATTTTCCCCGGTGAGTTCTTCTCGTGGCGTCTGCCCCGGTGTCGTCATGTTCGTCAGCATTTTCGCATTTATTATTCCAGCATACACATCATATCATATTCATGACATCATCTGCACTAAGCTGTTCCCGTTTCGTCCATAGCATTCCATATCGTCGCATATAAGGGCAAAATTTTCGGTTATCTATATTTAAATCTCTCCACCACGATTCCTCGAGTCTCTGTCACTCAAATCGTCCGGTGTAGCTATTTAAATAGGGGCAACTGTAATACCCCAAATTTTACCCTTATATTTAGCCAGTCATTTCGCATATCATCTCATATGAACATTTGCTAACCACTAACAAGTTATGGAGGTGTCTGTTTTGCAGATTTGGTCCCAGGGGTATTTTGGTCATTTCACGCAAATTCTGCTAATTTCTTGGAAACGGGCTGTTATTACGTTCTGAGGCATTTATTTGCCATTTGGGTCAAGGTACCAGTATGCTTTGTCAGAAATATGATCGGACTCGGGGCCGTGCTTTGTTTTGAAACGTTTCCAAACAGTTTTGTTTCCTTTTATAAAGTTGGGTTGAAAAGGAAGTGGATACTGTTAAGGTTATCGTGAGAGGTGATGTGATCAACGAGGTTTTAATTGGAATTTGTTTGGATACAATCATATGGCGGGGTATCATTTATAAAAGGCAAAGGAGAGGTTAAGTTTTAATATTTGTGAGCTTTTATTCATGAATGTTCATAAGCTACAAATCAAAGTTGAATTTAAATAATTTATGGATGATTATTCATGGATATTTAAATTCATAATTGAGAAAATAGAAATGAATATTTACTGGATTTTATTTCATAAACATCTCGAATTACAAGTTGAAATGGAAGTAATATTTGGGTTTTATTCATGATAATCTTTCATTTACAAAAGGATTATACATTTACAATGAGTATCTATCCTAAATCCTAAAAGTTCCTAAGGGTCTTCATGCTGTCTTTAAGCTTCGCCGCAAATCTCGACTAACCTGCACATCAAAGCAAAACAAACAATAGAAAAAAGGGTTAGAAGATGCTTTTGACACTCTCAGAACGATGTCATCATCGAGTGCCGGGAGTGGCACAACCGAAGCTGCGACCTACCCCCGTTACCAATCCGCGCCGTAGGCGTCAGATCAGGTAACACCTGTTCTTAATCGTTGCGGGACATCCGAGAGATAGAAAAAATAAAAGAAGTGGGGCTGATTCGTTTTTCCAAACTGATACGAGAATAAGGCAACATAGGCAAGTTTTGGACTCAAACCTGGATGCCGGCAGGTTTGGGTCACCTTGGTTTCAAAACTTCCAACACCTGAAAAGCCACAAACGCATCAATGTCAAGATTCAGAATTTGGGAACTCAAAACCTATATAGTTCAGGAGCAGCATCAGTTCTGAAACATGTACAGAAAAATGAGACGCAACAAGCTGCGGCAAAATAACATAGGACAAGGTACCACAAAATTCAGCAACATCAGTTAAAGGCAAGTCCCCATTCAAAACAGTTTCAATGGCAAGCAACACATAAGTGAGCGCCAGCACAAGATCATAGCGAAACCATACTCAGTTCATGAAACAAACAAGTGCACGAACACAGGGCTCGTCACCAATTTAATCAGAAGCAAAAACATAAAACACAAGTCAGGGTTATAGTATCCTGTTCCAAATGGTTCAGACCCTAAAGTCATCATCACCGGGTAATCCTTCTCGATGGCTTTGACCTGGCAATAACCACACCATCAGTTGCCCTCTGAAAGAAGAAAAAGAAGGGTCAGTGAACTTGTATCAGAAAACGAATCAGAGTCGATGCTAATATCTGAAACAACAATAACAAGGTAATAAACCAAGGCATAAGCAGTTCATAAACAGAGTCAAGATGTATCAGTTGTGACAAAAGACGAAGCTGCAAGCCAAACGAGAAAACAGCAAGATCGAGCCAATTCAAGACTAAAAAACCATGATGCAGGATTTAGATCAGAGTCCATATTACCACTTGGAAAAGCAGCAGTCAAAAGGACCGTTCTTGCAACCAAACAGGATATCAAAGTGTAGTTATCAAATCGCCACCAAACAAAGCATAGCGCAGGACGAGGCTCAGTCGAGAGCATCATCGCCCCAACGAGTACACAAGCACATGGCTCGGTTAACCAAATACCATAACTCAAATCATCATCGACCAAATCGCGTAAGTGTATCAAGGCAGCATTAAGCATTCGTAGTTGGACACAAAGGCCCATAATGTCAGCTCTAAAACACAAAAGTCAAACAACATCAGCAGTCCAAACTCATAGCAGAACTTAAGACTAAAGCAAGTCAACTGCACAAAATTGGAGCAGAAAAATCAAAACAGCTCAGATTCGTAAGAAAAGAAGCCAGTTCAGTTCACATTCATAAAACAGAGAACCCAGTTCAACTGCACTGAAATTGAATTACCAACAGGTCAACTGAGCTTGCCTCGAATAAGATCCCAACGGGCCAAATTCTGAAAAATTAACAAGTGAAATAACATCAGAAAAAGTTTGTCTCAAACCATAAAACAAAGCGTTTGAGTTTCAACACCTGCGAGCGAAATTACATCAGAAAGATCACCATGTATCAGAACAGGACGAGCACAAATCGCACCAGTCACAACCAAGCTCGTGGTACATAAGAAAAATCGAATACAGCAAGGTGAGGGCTCAGTCAGAGCATCATAGCCCTAAGTTCGTGGCTTATCAAGGACAAGAGTGCATTAGAGAGGCAATCGATGAGAAGAAGTTTCAGCCAAATAATTCACAAGGTGTAAACTCAAGGACACCCAATAAAGCTGAAAGTGGTATCAGCAGGGGACGGTTCAACTATCGTGGAATCAAAGCACAAGCATCGGGGCTCAGTTTACATATCACAGCCAAATCTGTAGCCCAAGTTCACAAGTAAATCTGTATCAGAGGAAAAAAATGATTCAGTTTATCACGACGCAGTTCAAATGGAATCAGAGTAAATAATCACGATATCCAAAACGAATCCGCATCTGCAAATATCCAAAGCAAATTGGTGAATCCAATCAATCGAACTAAAAATGGAAGGTTTCGAACCAAATCAAAAAACGCATCAAAATGATATCCGGTTCTAAAAACTCAACAAAATCAATATCAAAATCAGAACAAATCAAATCCCAATCAACAAAAATCAAATCTCAGTGAAAGAAATAACGTAAGAGCCCCAATATCCAAGCCCAAAAAATCAGAGAAAAGGTATAAAGAGGAACGAGTTCACCTTTGGAAAAGGGGGGACGAAGAACCCTAGCGACTACGAGACAGAGACAAAGTAAGCGAGAGTGTGAAAACGGCGGCGAGGAGAAGATCATCGAAGCTCATCGCCAAAACACGAACGAGATCTCTTGAAGAAAGTTCACCAGCGCCGCTCATCTGAACGGCGAGCAAACAATCTCAAGACTCGGAGCATCATTATCATCGCCCCATCATCCGTCAATCGCCGATACCACCGTCAAACTTTTGTCACCCTGAGTTCTCGGCACCAATACAACACCAGAGCTCAAACTCGGAAAAGAATGGAGGATCAGGCAAAAGAGATTGATCGCCTTAGCAATGAGCTTGAAGACCTTCGAGGAGGTATGGGGCGTATGATGGAATTGTTACATGTCATGAATGCTAAAATGGATACCCAGCCCACTGTTGTTTCTGAGATTACCGGCGTTACTGTGGACCCTTCACCAAGTGTGACCGTAGCAAGGGACCCACCTTATGGTCTTGCTCCGGGTTTTGTGCCTCCTCAAGCCACTGTTCCGATTAATCAACCTGTTCAGCAAGCCGTGCCCTTGTTTTCTGAAGTTTCTAGGGGGGCTCCTATCTTTGCACCACCTGTTGTACACACTCGTGCGCAACCGTACTTCAATGAGACAGTTTTTGATAATCTTGATGAGAATGTTGAGGGTTATGAAAAACATGATAAGCTTCGTGAGGAAGTAAACACTATCGTCCAGAGATTGAAAAAGGTAGAGGGTGATCAAATTTTTGGGACTGCTGCAAGAGATGTTTGTTTGGTCTCAGGTTTAGTTATTCCCCCGAAGTTCAAAACTCCGAACTTCGATCGTTATGAAGGTGCCACCTGCCCTAAGAGTCACTTGATCATGTATTATCGCAAAATGGTTGCCCATGTTGAGAATGATAAACTGATGATTCATTGCTTCCAAGATAGTTTGAAGGGTGCTTCCTCCAAGTGGTATTTAACTTTAGACCAGTCTCGCATTAAGAGTTTCCAGGATTTATCTGACGCTTTCATCAAACACTACAAGTACAATATGGACCTGGCTCCTGACAGAAGACAGTTGTTGAGTATGTCACAAAAGAATTCTGAGTCATTCAAAGAGTATGCTCAAAGGTGGAGAGAGACTGCTTCGCAGGTAGAACCTCCTTTGACCGAGAAAGAGTTAGCTGATTGGTTTGTCGACACGGTCCGTCCAGAATTTTACGAGAGAATGGTGGGTAGTGTGACTTCAAATTTCTCCGACATCGTTGCTGTGGGTGTCAAGATTGAATTGGGTATGAAAAGTGGTAAAATGACAAATAATCATGGTGCTTCTAAGGATCAGCCGAAGAAACCTCCGTATAGCTCCCAGAAAAAGAAGGAGAGTGAGACTAATGCTATATCCTCTGGTAGACCAAGGGAACGCTTTTATCGGTATCCGCAAGGTTATGCTCAACCTCAAGGGTACCCAGTCCAATATGCTCAACAACCCTATGTGGCAGCTATTACCCCTTCTTTCAATCAACAGATTCCTATGTATCAACCTATGCAACAACCTCCTGTTTATCCGCCTCCTGTCAACTATCTACAGGCGCCCAACGCTCCTGCTCCTCAACAGCCAAAGAGTCCGGCTCCTCGCCAGAATGTTCCGAATAGAAGAACGTATAAGCCTTGTCCGCCGATTCCGATGACTTTCACCGAGTTGTACCCTTCTTTGGTCAAGCAAGGTCTCATCACCACTCGGGCTTTGGGTCCGCCTCCTAATCCTCTACCCGCCAATTACAACGCCGCTGCTCATTGCTTATTTCATGAGGGTGCGCCTGGCCATGATCTGGAAAATTGTTATGCTCTCAAAAATATTGTCAGGGATTTATTGGAAAAGAAAATTTTGTCATTTGAAGATCCTCAACCAAATGTTAAGAAGAACCCTTTTCCTAACCATGAGAGTGTCAATGCCGTTAGTGACGATTCAGGGGATGGTTATGCCCTTGACGTTGAACAGATTAAGACTCCTCTCAAAATGTTCCATTCGAAACTGTTTGAAGCTGGTTTAGTAGATACTTCCCACGTTGCATGTGTAAGTTGTGAAGCCAGTACTAAGGGTTGTGTGTTGGTTCAGAATGATGTTCAGAGGCTGATTAATGAGGGTGTTTTACAAGTGACAAGCCAAGCCAAGAAGGATGTAGTCGCCGTGGTTGAGCCTGTCTTCCATCAGCCTGAATCAAAGGGTAAGGTACCAGTGTTTAATCTATCAGGGGCAGGCTCCGCCAACATCGTGTTCGATATACCAAGGTCGTATATCCCTGAAGTGAATCAGCCTAAGCCTATAGTTATTCGAAGACCGAGTCCATTTCCTTTCAGTGATCCTAAGGCTGTGCCTTGGAAATATGACGTGACTATGATTGACAAGGAGTCTGGGAAGGTTATTCCAAATGAAGAGGTTAAGGACACTGTGACCAATATCGCAGAGGCAAGCAGGATGACTCGCAGTGGCCGTGTGTATACTCCCCGTTCTAATGAGGTTCCACCTAAGGAGACCACTAAAATCCCAGTGGCCGTCAAAGACAAAGGTAAGGGAGCCGTCACGAATGATGAAGATGCTGAGTTTTTGAGGATCATCAAGAGAAGTGACTATAAAGTTATCGACCAACTTCATCAGACTCCTTCCAAGATCTCAATTCTATCTCTGTTAATGAATTCACCCGCTCATAGGACGGCCTTGCAGAAGGTTTTGACTCAAGCACATGTGGATCAAGATATTAGCACCAGTCGATTTAATAGTGTGATTGCCAATTTGACCGCCTGTAACACCCTCAGTTTCAGCAATGAAGAGCTACCGAAGGAGGGTCCGAACCATAATCGTGCTTTACATATATCGGTGAAATGTCAAGAAGACAATTTAGCGAGAGTGCTAGTAGACACCGGGTCTTCTTTGAATGTGCTACCCAAGAGGGTTCTCGATAAGTTGGCTTGTAAAGAGACTGTGTTGAAACCTACTCCTTTGGTTGTCAAGGCTTTCGATGGCTCTCGCCGATCGGTAATGGGGGAGGTTGAGCTTCCTATCCTGATTGGTCCGCAAATTTTTAATATCACGTTTCAAGTCATGGACATTAATCCCAACTACAGTTGTTTACTCGGAAGGCCGTGGATTCATGCCGCTGGGGCAGTGACCTCAACTTTACATCAAAGGATGAAATTCGTGATCGATGGAAAGTTGGTTATTATACACGGTGAGGAGGATCTGATGGTCAGTAACCTGTCCTCTTTCCGTTACATCGAGGCCGACGAGAATGCTTTAGACATTTCCTTTCAAGCACTTGAGATCGCCAATGCTGTTCTGCTGGAGGTCGAAGAGACAGTGGGTCAGGGTAATCCATCTTTTGCATCTCTAAAGAGCACCAAATCAACAATTGACAGGGGCGTTCCTGAAGGTTGGGGAGAGGTAATTGATGTCAAGACCAAGACTAATCGCTCTGGGTTGGGTTACAAACCAACTCAGAATGGAGCTGCCACAATCGTCGAAGGGCGTCCGAAGGTTATCCAAGAGGTATTTGTCAGCGGAGGCTTCCAAGTCAATGCCATCAGTGACTGTGAGAAAAATGAAGAGCTGAGCAACCTGGTGTTTAAGGGTGATGCAGTTTTGAACAACTGGGAGGCCGTAGAGATCCCTGTTATTTTTCCCTTGTTAAAGTAATTGTTTTTTTTTAAGTTTCATTTACATTTTCAAATAAAAATCCGTAGCTCTGCCCAAGGCTATAGGGTCGTTTTGTCGGCCCACCTTTCATTTCTAAAAGGATATTAATAAAAGCATTTTGTTCAATTCCACTTTGGTTCATTTGCGTTTTTCGTTTTCACCTTTAAGAATGAAATTGGCAACCTTTCTTCCAAAAAATAATAATAAAAAACAGCATTTCATTCTTACATGTCTTCGAGCATTTTAATTAAGTAAGCCTTCCATCATGCAGAGATATCGTAAACCTTGTTGGATCCAATGACTTTGCTGACACTCCTGACTGGGATGCACCCATCAATCAAGCTGAGGACAAGGGTGAAGAAGATTTTGAAGTACCCGCTGAACTAACAAGATTGATTGAGTACGAGTACACAGAGCTTCAACCGCATAAAGAGCAGGTGGACCTAATTAATCTCGGTACAGATGAGAGCAAGAAAGAGGTCAAGATTGGTGCAATGCTTGGGACGGAGATTAGGCCGAGGTTGATTGAGTTGTTAAAAGAGTATATTGATGTGTTTGCATGGTCGTATCAAGATATGCCGGGCCTGAACACAGATATTGTTGTTCACAAGTTGCCACTTAAGCCAGATTGTCCACCTATCAAGCAGAAACTCCGAAGAACGAGACCCGACATGTCTTTGAAGATTCGAGATGAGGTTAAAAAGCAGTTGGATGCAGGTTTCTTGGCAGTCGCGAAATATCCAGATTGGGTTGCCAACATTGTGCCAGTACCTAAGAAGGACGGTAAAGTTAGGATGTGTGTAGACTACAGGGATCTGAACAAAGCAAGTCCGAAAGACGACTTCCCACTGCCACATATTGACACACTGGTAGACAATACGGCCAGTTTTGCGTTGTTCTCATTTATGGATGGTTTCTCTGGCTATAATCAGATCAAGATGGATCCCGATGATCAAGAGAAGACTACTTTCATTACTCCCTGGGGAACCTTCTGCTACAGAGTCATGCCCTTTGGTTTAAAGAACGCAGGGGCAACTTACCAACGCGCTATGACCACTCTCTTTCATGATATGATGCACAAAGAGATTGAGGTGTATGTGGACGATATGATAGCCAAATCTCAGAGTGAAGGGGAGCATTTAGACCATTTGGTGAAGCTGTTTGAACGACTCAGGAAATATCAGTTGAAATTGAATCCTGCAAAATGTACCTTCGGTGTCAGATCTGGAAAACTGCTTGGTTTCATTGTTAGCCAACGAGGGATTGAGGTGGATCCTGACAAAGTCCGAGCCATTCAAGATATGCCGGCTCCGCGAACCGAGACGCAAGTTAGGGGTTTTCTGGGACGTCTGAATTATATTTCCAGGTTTATCTTTAATATGACCGCTACTTGTGAGCCGATATTCAAGCTGCTTTGCAAGGGGCAAACAGTTGAGTGGAACCCTGATTGTCAGAAAGCGTTCGAGAAGATTAAGGGTTATTTGCAAGATCCCCCTATTCTGATCCCGCCCGTACCTGGAAGACCGTTGTTTATGTACCTTACTGTTCTCGAGAAGTCTATGGGTTGTGTGCTTGGACAACATGATGAGACTGGGAAAAAGGAACATGCAATTTATTACCTGAGCAAGAAGTTTACCGATTGCGAAAACAGATACTCACCATTAGAGAAAACTTGTTGTGCATTGGCATGGGCCGCTAAGCGCCTTCGGCAATATATGGTCTGTCATACCACGTTATTGATTTCTAAAATGGATCCGATCAAGTATATTTTTGAAAAACCTGCTCAAACCGGGAGGCTAGCCCGTTGGCACATGTTGTTATCCGAATATGACATCCAGTATGTACCCCAGAAGGCGATTAAGGGTAGTATTTTATCTGAGTACCTTGCAGACCAGCCAGTTGAAGATTATGAACCTCTTAAGTTCGATTTTCCCGATGAGGATATCCTGTTGATTAAAAGAGATTGTGAAGAGCCAGATCCGAGCGAAGGTCCAGAACCAGGTCTTTGGTGGAAGATGATGTTTGATGGCTCCTCGAATTTCAATGGGCATGGTATAGGCGCCGTTTTGATGAACCCAAAAGGTGGATTCACTCCATTTACAGCAAGATTGGACTTTGAATGCACTAACAACGTCGCAGAATATGAAGCATGTATCCTCGGCCTCGAAGCGGCGATTCACCTCCGAATCAAACTTCTTAAAGTAAGTGGTGACTCAGCCTTGGTTATTTACCAGGTACAAGGCAAATGGGAGACGAAGAATGAGAAGTTAATCCCTTATAAAGACTATATTATTGAGCTGATCAAGTATTTCGACGAGATAGAGTTCGAGCATGTTCCTAGATCCGAGAATCACGTAGCTGATGCATTAGCCATGTTAGCATCTATGTGGAAAGTTAAATTCGTTAATGAAGCACCTCTTATCCATATTGAGCGCAAGGTTGAGCCCGCTTATTGTCAGACGGTCGAAGAGGTTGAGGTGGATGAAAAGCCTTGGTTTCACGACATCAAGAACTATCTCGTCAAGCAGGAATATCCCGATGGTGCTACTGGCCTGGACAAAAAGACATTGAGAAGATTGGCGTCCAAATTCTTTATCAGTAACGGTGTGCTATACAAGAGAAATCACGACATGGTCCTGCTTAGATGTGTTGATAAACGGGAAGCGGACGTGTTACTACAGGAAATTCATGAGGGGACCTTCGGAACCCATGCCAATGGTTATGCTATGTCCAAGAAGATGTTAAGGGCTGGGTATTACTGGTTAACCATGGAAGCCGACTGCATCCAATACGCTAGGAAATGCCATAAGTGCCAAATTTATGCTGATAAAATACACGTACCTCCGTCACCGTTGAATGTTTTGTCTTCACCATGGCCGTTCTCTATGTGGGGCATCGACATGATTGGGGCAATTGAGCCGAAAGCTTCTAATGGACATCGTTTTATCCTTGTTGCCATTGATTATTTCACCAAGTGGGTAGAGGCTGCCTCCTACGCTAACGTGACCAAGCAAGTGGTTGCCCGCTTCATCAGGAAAGAAATCGTCTGCCGTTATGGAATCCCAAGCCGGATAATAACTGACAATGGCACCAATCTGAATAATAAGACTATGAAAGAGTTGTGCGACAATTTCAAGATCACTCACCACAACTCTTCTCCGTACCGTCCTAAGATGAATGGGGCCGTTGAAGCTGCGAATAAGAATATCAAGAAGATCCTGCAAAAGATGGTTGTGACTTACAAAGATTGGCATGAGATGTTACCGTTTGCGTTGCATGGATACAGAACCTCAGTGAGAACTTCGACGGGGGCAACACCTTTCTCACTGGTATATGGAATGGACGCCGTGCTCCCCATCGAAGTAGAGATACCTTCGCTAAGAGTGTTAATGGAGGCTGAACTTGAGGAAGCTGAGTGGGTTCAAGACAGATTGGATCAGTTGAATCTCATTGATGAGAAGCGCTTGACAGCCATGTGCCATGGGCAATTATATCAGAAACGGATGAAAAGAGCGTTTGATAAGAAGACTCGTATCCGTGAGTTCCGTCAAGGAGAGCTCGTACTTAAAAAGATATTACCAGTACATAAAGATATGCGTGGAAAGTGGATGCCCAATTATGAAGGCCCATTCGTTGTAAAGACTGTCTTCTCCGGAGGGTCTCTAATACTTACGACAATGGACGGTGAAGAACTAGCACATCCCGTGAATTCTGATGCAGTCCGAAAATATTATGCCTAAAAACCCGCTAAGTCGAAAACCTGCTAAAGGAGACTTAGGCAAAAGTAAGGGTTGAAAAAAAAAAAAAAAAAAAAAAAAGAGAAATAATAACAAAAGCTCGCTAAGTTGAAAACCCGAGAGGGCGGCTTAGGCAAAAAAGAGCGTCCCGGTGGATTGAAAACCCGAAAGGGCGGTCCAGGCAAAAGTTAGGGACAAAGGCATTTCATTGCATCAGAAGGCACTGATTATCTCAAACACACTTTCCGCATGAGAGTCATGTTTCAGTTCTTTCATCCTGGCCCAAAGCAGGATTCTGGATTAGTCTTAGTTGTTAGTGTCAGTAGGTGTTATTGGATTCAATGTAACCTTTTTCCCATGTTGCCAATTTCAAAATGTAATCATCTGTGGGACTATGCCTTCAGCAAGCAGCCACCCTTTAATAAAAGATACCATCTCGTTACTTACATTCCTTGGTGCATTGCTCTTTATTATTGTTATGCAAAATGCGTCTATTCTTAAAATGAAAGGTGTATTGTAGATTTTTCAAAACTGTTCTTCAAAAAAAATAAACAAATTTGAAATGTAATAAATTACGTTGACTAGTGGAAATTCCGACAGGATCTCTTCATTCCCCGGAAATATCATTATTGCAGAAACACTTTCAAACCATTGCCCAGTGATAGTCCCCAGAGAGACTATAAGCTGACAACTTTTTCTTGGGAAACTCAAAAGGGTTCCTCAGGTTTTCTTCTCCCCAGAGAATTCAGAACTTTAAAACCAGATTTGGTTCCACCATGGATCCTTCCCACCCATGATTGACGTATTGGTTGCAGAGAACGCAGGGTATCTCCGTCGAGATGTTTATTTCATCTCTCGTCCCGTCTCTAGTCTGTTTAGTCAGCATACGCAGGGGCATAAGCGTCACATGCCTATTTCATATATTCATTTCGCATACTCATTACATGCTCATTTTATAAACATTAACATACATAAACATTAACATACATAGACATTAACATACATAGACATTAACGTACATTCGCATTAACATATGCATCAACATATGCGTTAGCATTCACAGGTTCATTATGCTTCACCATCATTGTTTGTTACCGCCAAGTAACTGGGGTTTGTCTATTCTCTCCAAATAGATTGCCAGCCCTAAGCATAAAGTACTTACTTGTTTCCAGTATCCCCACGGAGCTCGATCCTCGTGGATGACGGTTACTTCAGCTATCTTTCCTCGCCAGGATTAGATATTTACCCTCCGAGATCATTCCCTCGATGGAGTCTTGATTACCAGTTTTCTTTCTAGCTCGATCCTAGATTGAACCTCAGTCTTGTCGGTCGTCGAGCCCAACCGGACGTGCATTTATTTTGCACCTTCTGAAGGTTTTCACCATACCACGACAGATACGCGACTGTTCTCGCCCGAGGAAGTTATCACTGTACCCGGACGTGCATTTATTTTGCACTATCTTTCAAGAAAATCAACTACAATCCTTTACAGATACACGACAGTTCACGCCTGGAAAATCTATCAGTACAATACTTTACAATCCTACATGTTAAAACACTTCACAATACTTTACAATCCTATATGTTAAAACACTTCACAATACTTTACATCTTACAACATCGGTATACAACATTTCTCACCTAAGAAACCGATCCTATCTTCGTTATGACTCGCAGCAAATGGCCATCTCCATGGAGCAGTTGGGCTTCCATTTACCTGCCGTCTTGAGGTTTGAACCAAATCGTATTCAGGAGAGCACGATCTTGAGTTACGGGAAGGTCTGAGCGAAATCATAATCAGGAGAGCACGATTCTGAAGTTATGAAAAATTTCATTTATCCTTTAGTAAAAGAAGGAGCGGAATCATATTCAGGAGAGCACGATTCTGAAATATGAAGAAATTTAGTCATCCAGTTTCATGCTCAGGAGAGCACGATTCTGAAGTATGAGTAAATCCAGTCAGCCTTTTCATATTCAGGAGAGCACGATTCTGAAGTATGAAGAATTTCATTTACCTGAAGGAGCGAATCATATTCAGGAGAGCACGATTCTGAAGTATGAGGAAGTTCAGTTCACCCTTTTTATATTCAGGAGAGCACGATTCTGAAGTATGAAGAATTTCATTTACCCAAAAGAGCCGAATCATATTCAGGAGAGCACGATTCTGAAGTATGAGGAAGTTCAGTTTACCCTTTTCATGTTCAGGAGAGCACGATCTTGAAGCATGAAAAAGTTCATTTATCTTTCAGTAAGAGAAGAATCAGAATCGTATTCCAGGCGCCGACCTTAAATGCGAGAAGATTTATTTATCAGATAAGCAGCAGCCTCTTTATTTGAGTGCTTATCCATTTTTTGCACATAAGTCCCTTCCAACGATAAGTGACAGTTCTCCCGCGAGAAGCTTATCAGGGCATGTCTTATTAAAACCCATTTATCTTGGCATGCAGCCGGTCTTCACCCTGTATATTTGCTACGGATTCCCGAAAAGTCTGTTTGATCGTATCACGAGAGATAGTTTACAGAAGCTTGGATGTTATTCTTTGCTCAATGCTCCAGCATTCTATAAGCGATCTTGCAATCGTACGCAATCCAGTTTTACCTTTAGATTCCCCAGTGGAGGCCGCCTCACAGGTGCCATCTCCATTTGAGAATCTCGTTCCCGTTCTAAAAGTGACAATTGGTCATTCGCGCCAGTTTGACAATCGTTTTAGATTTCCCCAGTGTTGTACTGTGTCTCAGCGCGTCATTTTCCCCGGTGAGTTCTTCTCGTGGCGTCTGCCCCGGTGTCGTCATGTTCGTCAGCATTTTCGCATTTATTATTCCAGCATACACATCATATCATATTCATGACATCATCTGCACTAAGCTGTTCCCGTTTCGTCCATAGCATTCCATATCGTCGCATATAAGGGCAAAATTTTCGGTTATCTATATTTAAATCTCTCCACCACGATTCCTCGAGTCTCTGTCACTCAAATCGTCCGGTGTAGCTATTTAAATAGGGGCAACTGTAATACCCCAAATTTTACCCTTATATTTAGCCAGTCATTTCGCATATCATCTCATATGAACATTTGCTAACCACTAACAAGTTATGGAGGTGTCTGTTTTGCAGATTTGGTCCCAGGGGTATTTTGGTCATTTCACGCAAATTCTGCTAATTTCTTGGAAACGGGCTGTTATTACGTTCTGAGGCATTTATTTGCCATTTGGGTCAAGGTACCAGTATGCTTTGTCAGAAATATGATCGGACTCGGGGCCGTGCTTTGTTTTGAAACGTTTCCAAACAGTTTTGTTTCCTTTTATAAAGTTGGGTTGAAAAGGAAGTGGATACTGTTAAGGTTATCGTGAGAGGTGATGTGATCAACGAGGTTTTAATTGGAATTTGTTTGGATACAATCATATGGCGGGGTATCATTTATAAAAGGCAAAGGAGAGGTTAAGTTTTAATATTTGTGAGCTTTTATTCATGAATGTTCATAAGCTACAAATCAAAGTTGAATTTAAATAATTTATGGATGATTATTCATGGATATTCAAATTCATAATTGAGAAAATAGAAATGAATATTTACTGGATTTTATTTCATAAACATCTAGAATTACAAGTTGAAATGGAAGTAATATTTGGGTTTTATTCATGATAATCTTTCATTTACAAAAGGATTATACATTTACAATGAGTATCTATCCTAAATCCTAAAAGTTCCTAAGGGTCTTCATGCTGTCTTTAAGCTTCGCCGCAAATCTCGACTAACCTGCACATCAAAGCAAAACAAACAATAGAAAAAAGGGTTAGAAGATGCTTTTGACACTCTCAGAACGATGTCATCATCGAGTGCCGGGAGTGGCACAACCGAAGCTGCGACCTACCCCCGTTACCAATCCGCGCCGTAGGCGTCAGATCAGGTAACACCTGTTCTTAATCGTTGCGGGACATCCGAGAGATAGAAAACATAAAAGAAGTGGGGCTGATTCGTTTTTCCAAACTGATACGAGAATAAGGCAACATAGGCAAGTTTTGGACTCAAACCCGGATGCCGGCAGGTTTGGGTCACCTTGGTTTCAAAACTTCCAACACCTGAAAAGCCACAAACGCATCAATGTCAAGATTCAGAATTTGGGAACTCAAAACCTATATAGTTCAGGAGCAGCATCAGTTCTGAAACATGTACAGAAAAATGAGACGCAACAAGCTGCGGCAAAATAACATAGGACAAGGTACCACAAAATTCAGCAACATCAGTTAAAGGCAAGTCCCCATTCAAAACAGTTTCAATGGCAAGCAACACATAAGTGAGCGCCAGCACAAGATCATAGCGAAACCATACTCAGTTCATGAAACAAACAAGTGCACGAACACAGGGCTCGTCACCAATTTAATCAGAAGCAAAAACATAAAACACAAGTCAGGGTTATAGTATCCTGTTCCAAATGGTTCAGACCCTAAAGTCATCATCACCGGGTAATCCTTCTCGATGGCTTTGACCTGGCAATAACCACACCATCAGTTGCCCTCTGAAAGAAGAAAAAGAAGGGTCAGTGAACTTGTATCAGAAAACGAATCAGAGTCGATGCTAATATCTGAAACAACAATAACAAGGTAATAAACCAAGGCATAAGCAGTTCATAAACAGAGTCAAGATGTATCAGTTGTGACAAAAGACGAAGCTGCAAGCCAAACGAGAAAACAGCAAGATCGAGCCAATTCAAGACTAAAAAACCATGATGCAGGATTTAGATCAGAGTCCATATTACCACTTGGAAAAGCAGCAGTCAAAAGGACCGTTCTTGCAACCAAACAGGATATCAAAGTGTAGTTATCAAATCGCCACCAAACAAAGCATAGCGCAGGACGGGGCTCAGTCGAGAGCATCATCGCCCCAACGAGTACACAAGCACATGGCTCGGTTAACCAAATACCATAACTCAAATCATCATCGACCAAATCGCGTAAGTGTATCAAGGCAGCATTAAGCATTCGTAGTTGGACACAAAGGCCCATAATGTCAGCTCTAAAACACAAAAGTCAAACAACATCAGCAGTCCAAACTCATAGCAGAACTTAAGACTAAAGCAAGTCAACTGCACAAAATTGGAGCAGAAAAATCAAAACAGCTCAGATTCGTAAGAAAAGAAGCCAGTTCAGTTCACATTCATAAAACAGAGAACCCAGTTCAACTGCACTGAAATTGAATTACCAACAGGTCAACTGAGCTTGCCTCGAATAAGATCCCAACGGGCCAAATTCTGAAAAATTAACAAGTGAAATAACATCAGAAAAAGTTTGTCTCAAACCATAAAACAAAGCGTTTGAGTTTCAACACCTGCGAGCGAAATTACATCAGAAAGATCACCATGTATCAGAACAGGACGAGCACAAATCGCACCAGTCACAACCAAGCTCGTGGTACATAAGAAAAATCGAATACAGCAAGGTGAGGGCTCAGTCAGAGCATCATAGCCCTAAGTTCGTGGCTTATCAAGGACAAGAGTGCATTAGAGAGGCAATCGATGAGAAGAAGTTTCAGCCAAATAATTCACAAGGTGTAAACTCAAGGACACCCAATAAAGCTGAAAGTGGTATCAGCAGGGGACGGTTCAACTATCGTGGAATCAAAGCACAAGCATCGGGGCTCAGTTTACATATCACAGCCAAATCTGTAGCCCAAGTTCACAAGTAAATCTGTATCAGAGGAAAAAAATGATTCAGTTTATCACGACGCAGTTCAAATGGAATCAGAGTAAATAATCACGATATCCAAAACGAATCCGCATCTGCAAATATCCAAAGCAAATTGGTGAATCCAATCAATCGAACTAAAAATGGAAGGTTTCGAACCAAATCAAAAAACGCATCAAAATGATATCCGGTTCTAAAAACTCAACAAAATCAATATCAAAATCAGAACAAATCAAATCCCAATCAACAAAAATCAAATCTCAGTGAAAGAAATAACGTAAGAGCCCCAATATCCAAGCCCAAAAAATCAGAGAA